>VWYH01001018.1:104472-204308 GCA_013399365.1 Pampusana beccarii
GCCGGGCCGCCAGCGCGAGGCGGGCCGTTGGCCGGCGGGAAAGGGCCGCCCGAGCAGGTGGGGGGTGCTCTCCGCCGGGGGCGCCTCTCCCGGGCCGCTGCGGGGGCGCGTCTGTCGCTGAGGGGTGAATTCCTGACGGGAAAGCGGCAGCGGGGCTGGGGGGGACATTGGGACCCGCTTGCCCGGCGCCTTAAATCTCCGCGCGGGGAGGAAGGGAGCAGCGGCGGTGAGCGGGCAGGCGGCGGGCCGGGCGCTGGGTGCTGCCGCTGCCCCCCTCCCCGGGCTGCTCGGTGTGGGCAGTCCGTGCGGGCCGCCTGCAACAAGGGCCTGGGTGTCCTGAACTGGGTGCGATCCTTCCCCGCCATCCCCCCTGGAACCCGCCTGCTGCCGGGAAGATAAGGCGAGCAGGCGCTCTGGGGAGCGGCCTGGACACAAGAAACTTCTCAGGCTGCTCCGTGGGTTTCCCTCCCTTGGTACCTCACAGCGTACCAAGATAAGGGAAGAACCGGGAGAGAGCATTGTCCAAAGTTAACGCATCAAATCCACGCAGCCTGCGGAGCTGTGCGGTGATGAGTTTTTAATTTGTCCTGTTTTGACTATGGAGACAGAATGTTACAAAAAAATTACAGAAAAATTGTCAAAATAATAGCTTTCTGCTATGCAGAACTACTTCACACTTGAAAGTGCTCTAATCTTGAGACCCGTTCTGGAGAAATTTCCTCTGCACAGTATAATTAATTTTGCTCTTTAAAGTGAATTTGTACTTAAGATAATTTTTTCTTTTGTTATGCTAATGACAGACATGCTGCTGCATTATTCGTATCTTGTTTTGTTGTAGGACAACTTCCTCCTCAAGTTGTTCGTGAGTTAGTAATGAGTTGTCACAGAAGAAAAGCTCCAATACACAATTCTGATAACTTATAAAAATACTAATTTGTTAATTTTTGAGGAACAGAAAAAGTATTTTTCAACAGGGATGTAGATACAGGATAAATATTAAGTCTCTTGCATTAACTTTCATTTATTCACTCAACTTCTATTTTTTTTTTCAACAAGTTCCGGTACACTGCTGTTTGTTGAAGAGAATAAAATATAAACACCCAAATAACCTATTTTTAATTTTAAAAGCCCTTTACAAAAAAGCTCTTTATACTTCTAACCTTGTTTTTTCTGTTGTCTAGAGGAAAATTAATTCCATAATTACAAAGTATGTCACTCAGTATGTAGTTGCATCCATAGTGGTTGTATGTGGAAAGAGACATTTCTAATGAGTAAACTATTACTCCTGCTCTCACAGGAACTCTGAAAACAGACACATGAGAATCATAAGAAATGCAGAGTCATGGAAAATCTAAACAAGAATCTTGCGTCGTGGTCCGACGTGCTCAGACATGAGCTCTAGACTAACGTAAAGAAGTTGAGAAGAGAGTTTAGCAGCTGAGAACCTGCTTGTATGCTGCACCTCCAGTGATAGGAAATTTCCATCTGGCCCCTTTAGCCATCTACTTAAAGTGACATAGAAAAATACATTCTCAGACCTTTGTCTTAGACCTGTCACAGGCAATTGTGTATCCGTTGCCAATTAATAACATCTATATAAGGTATTACATGCTGAGAAAGTTTAATAGGTCTAATTGCATTTGCAACTCTAATACAGAGACTTTCTGGCTAAGAGCTTAATGGTGGTCAGGACCTTAATATTCGAGTCACTTGCTGAAATACTATGGCATGTGCGTATAGGTCATTTGATCATTGCAACGATTGCTTCTGACCTTAGAAATCTGGTCATTTATAAGCGATTAAACAGAATGTAGGCTGGCGTGGGACCCAGGAAGCTTAAATCCAGATACTTGGCAACGTCAACTACAGGCTATGTAGACAATACAGCACATCTAGTTGAGATGTTACTGACTCATAATACCACCATTTTGCTGCTGGCATGGACCTGCGACCTTTAATAGATGCTCAGGCTTGTGGCTTTTCTTACTGTACGTTAAGGATACCTCTGAATATAAATTGTGTTACTACTAAAGCTCTCTACAGGTTGTCAAGGGAGAACTAATTTGAATCAAGTTTTATACCTTCATTTAATTTTGCTGACCTTGTACATGCACAGTATTCTTGGCAGCTGAACTGCTGACTACTTCAAGGAAGGTGGCTGAAATGATGTGCTAGCTCTGTTCTGGAAAAGCCACAGTCTGTTGAAGATGAGACAAGTAAGACAAATCTTTGTCCGGCTGAAAGCCCAGCCTGTTTGCTAGGTGAATTCAGGCCCAGAAGGGGTTGTTGAGCCCAGCATGTGGAAAAGAAAAAAAAAAGGAGAGGGAGAGGGGACATTCATATGCTTTGGCACTAGGTACCATAAGGGGTAAGTGAGATGCAGCACTGGATGGGCAGCTGTGGGAGCAGCAGTGGGTGTGAAGGGACACTGGGTACTGTTTTAGCCTGAGGAAATTATGTATATTTATTATGTATATTTTGTATACTTTAGCCCCTTTGGTGGGAGGTATTGGCAGTGATTTGGATGTGGTAATTGCTCTTCTGTAATATGGAAATGAGAATGTTCAGAGTCAACAAGTTAAGCTGCCACACAATGTGAGGAACATATATAACATAAAATACACTGTATTTGTTAATCAATACTAATATTTTCCTTAAGATCAGTACACAGTTTTGTAATGCATTTACTAAACTAATTCTCTGTTCAGTGAAATAAACACCCAAATTTCCTCTGATACTGAAATGCAAACCTTAACTGGTAAATATGTTGTGACTTAATCAGAGCAAAACTATGACACTACATTTCCTTTCCTGGCTGTAGCAGCTGAAAGACGTTTGCTGATTATCAGATAAGATTAATTATTGCAGCCATACACATATATCTTCTCATGTGCTCCAAGAAGATTTTGTATCTATCTTATCTACCTCTATATGCACAGGTGATCTGCTACAACTGGCAGAAGAGTTAACAACTAGACTACTAAATCTGAGTACAAGTGTCTGTTCTTGAATGTTTTTGTTATATAACTTTGTTACAGGACAAAAAAACCCTGTCTGGTTATTTATGATTTTGTATGGATGATGCCTGGACTAATATATGTATATGTTTTCTATTTAACATGAATATTATTAAGAATTAAACTTTCCCACTAATTTCCTTGTATTTGTTTCCAGACTTGAAAATACAGTATTTTATGCAAGGTAGAGGTGAAGGTGCCAATTCTTTGTGATAGAAAGCAAATACCCTTGGCAGAGGAGATAGATACAAACAAATCATATCAATGTACCCAACAGTACTTTCCATCACAGAACAGGAAATAGTTTTGAAGACATGAGTATTTAAGCTTGTATGACTTCCTCTAATGCATAAAACATAGTGGGTCAAAGCCCAAGTAGTTTCTCTCCTCACCTGACTTTCACTATGAGCTCAGATATGCCACAAAATTATATTTGTCTGTCTGTTTCGGCTGATATCTGAAAGTTCAGTTCCAAAGCTATGGGTGAGAAAGAGACAGATCCCCACACAGATCAGATTACAAGGTTTTATTTCCATTGAAAGCCAGACTGAGTCACCCAATTGCTGAGCCACCAGGGAATCTCTGGACACCAGTGCTCTTACCAGTGGAGACAGTGGCGTGCCTGGTGTCACTGATCATTTCCCAAACTGTGGCTGGCTGGGGTGTCATCTCCTCCCTGGGGCAGCTTGGAAGTTCCCACCCTTCAGTTACCTCAGGCTGCCTTGGGCTAAGCATATTCTACACCAGCATAAGCAGTAGCCATGACCATTTGACATTCAAGAACAGCCAGAAGAAGGTGTATTAGAAGTGGTCGTACGGACATCTGACATTAGTAGCCATGGCTAAAGTAGAGGAGGGTTGGGAGTGGGACCAGGACCCAGCAAGGCCCTTTTCCCTACCATGCTGTGGGGTCACGTGCTTTGGAGGTTTGCGTTCACTGTGATGCAGAGCCCCAGCTCTGCCAGGGGTGACAGAGAGGGGCCACAAGTAGACCAGAGCTAGGTGGCTCAGGTAAATGACAGCTAAGATACGCGTGTTTCAAATAATTCCAGTAGAGGAAGGCATTGAATGAATCTCTTATTTTCTGAGTGCTCTGTTTAACTGCTCTATCAGTATTGCTGCTTTGTCCCTTGGCTCTGCCTTATCTGTAAAAAGAGTAGGTGATTTCCCTGGATCCAGACCAGGGAAGGTGCTGATGGTGTTTAACCTGAGGCTACAAGTTGGTGGAAGAGCTTCAGATCTTTGGTATTTCCCATTGCCTAATCCAGGTGCAGTCCTGCTCGGGGTTGGAGATTCACAGGAGGCAGCCAGCTGTGTGGCTAGTGGATAGTGTAGGTAGGTGCTCCAGCTGGTTTGAGAAATCCCTTCTGGCATCCGAGCAACTGCCATGGCCGTTCCTCAGTCCTTTCATGAGCCTGATCTCAAGTAACCTGCTAAAGGTCACACAGGGAAGAAGGTAGCTCACTAAATCACGTCCCTTTAATCAGGCTTGCACCTGAAAATAATTTCCAGCTGCTGCTTTTATGAAAAGCTGAATCCTTCACGGAGGCAGCATCACACCCCCAGGGATTATCGCATAAAGAAGTTAAATTGCTATTAATAGTCAGCTCTGTGTAAGGTTATAATTTCATTACTCTTCTCTTAGTGGGATATAGTTTGTTTAATGTTCCATACCATAAACTTTCTCTACTAGGGCCTCAGTTTTAAAATTACTAAAACAGTTACTAAAGTATTACATTGTGACACTAGAAGTCCACCATGGTAGTTGTCTGAAGCCCTGTCTTCCTGCACACCATGTAGCATCTTTACCTTGGACAGCCCTTGATCTAAAAGATAAGTGGTTATGGATATTTTTCATTTGGTTTCTGTATCATAGAAAACCAGTATGCAAATGCTCTCTCTAGCTTGTCAGGTTACCTTTAGTGAAAAGTGCTTAAGTACCTCTGCTTGGCTTATTTAGACTCATCCTAAGATGAATCAGGACCTTACAGCATAGGATGCTTTCCAGATGTGACACCAAACATCTTCCACGCAGCTGCAGTCTCCATTGATTCAAATTAAATTCTATAGTTTGTTTCTTCTGTGGAATATCAAAATATACCAACACACAACCTTTTCTGCCTAATATTTGTTGTTTCATGAAACTATCAGTAGTTTAACTAAAAGTACTGCTCTCTAGTGATCATTTGCTTCTATTTCATTGTGCAGAATGGTTCAGCAGGGCTAGTTTCCTCCATGGACCTGCTATGTGTAAGTTTGGCTTTTTGACTTGGCAGTGAAATAGAATGCCAAGTGTCTTCTTACAGATTAATAGTTTCCCTGCTGATTTCAGTCCAAAACCAGCACAACTGGCCTTGCTCAATCATTTAAAAATTTCTCTTGAGACCAAACAGGGAAAACATGAATTTGGAAAGCAGACTCTTACCTGGAAATTATGAACATCAATGTTATAACGAGTTCCATTATGATGCTAGTGATGTGCTACCCAGAGAATTCTGTAAGAACGTTTACAGTCAGTGATGCGATCTATCCACAAAACATCCTCTGATGCAGGAACAAAATCAAGAGAGGGACAGGCACAAAAGAAAAAAGAAAGTCCAATACTTCTCAATTTTGTAGTGCAGTAGTCCTGGCAATGACTGCCATACGCACTCCTGACTCATTTCATTGCTCTGCCTGTATACTTTGATCTTTTATGATTGTCCCTAGGTTATACAGCCAGAGGGACCATTAGATCATCTGGTCTGACCTCCCATGTGTTGCAGGCCATTAAATTGCATTCATTACCCTTGTATTGATCCTAAGGACTTCTGCTTGGCTAAAGCCTGTATTTGAGAGAAGCTGTGGTATTGATCTGAAGACAACAAAAGACTGTGAATCCATCATTTCCACCGCTGTTGGTTTAAATATTGTCACATTGTCCCTATTATTTTTTTTCCTTATTTCTAATTGGATTTTGTCTGGCTTCATTTTCAAGCCGTTGGTTCCTGTTATACTCTTCTACCCTAAACTGCAGGGCCTTTCAAGCACTGCTTTTTCTCATGGCAGTATTGGAACCATACGCAAGTCACCTCTTGCTCATTTTAGCAGACTCAGAATAAGAGCCCTTGTTTCTCACTAAAAGCCTTTTCTGATGCTCTCGAATGACTTGGGTTTTTTTAGGAGCTTCTCCAATTTTCTTGCATGTGTTTTTTAAAATACAGATACCCAAGCTTTATGTTTTGTTACTGTATCAGTCTCACTAATGCTTTATGCAGATGCAAAACCATTGCCCACTGCATCTGTACTCCCTTAGAAAACTGCACGCAGAAAAATATTTCTTCAGCAGAAGTCAGTTTGAAGCTTCCTATGGAGATCTATAATTGTATTGTGTTTGGGAGTTCTTGCTTTTTCACAGACCAAATTATCAGACAAAGTGTATTTATCAATCAAAGTATGCATTTTGATTTCTTCAACTGGCCATCCCTCCATGAAGCTTCTGCTTTTGATAAATTCAGCATTTCAACCAGGATGGAAAAATGTCTTGCAGGAGTTTCCAGACTGCTTTGCTTCTTGCTTCTGATACAGAGATTGCACCAGTCCTCCTTACACCAGCACGGCAATGACAGTTCAGCACTACACGGTTGTCTGCTATGGTCTGTTGATCTTTTGAAGTCACTGCTATGTAGTCCCGTAGCTATTCAAAGGGACCTGCGTTCCCTCTCCCTAAATTAATAACTAGAGTGTGTACAGACATTTGCATTTGCAAAGGGCTCTTCTCAATGAGCAGTTCACATCTCCTATATGACAACCCTTCCCATCGGCATATCTTATCAGTTTTTAATTTTTGTCTTTGCTGAAAGTTTGCACCCGCTGAGAAGACAGCAGGCGCAGCTGTCCATGTACAGTGTGTCTTCAAAGCTCGCTGCTTTGGCAAGTTACCGCGTATCAGCGAAACTGTCACTGGACTCCCTGCCCATCAGCCTGGTATAGAACGGAGAGCAGCTCCCACTGGTCTCTCGTATTCTATATGCGCTATGCTTAAATGAAACTGGCCTGTCTGGTCCCAGCTCCTAAAGGCAGAGCTACAAAAACAGATGAAGAAAATAACTTCTTAATAAGCAAAAATGGGGAAAAGTTCTACTGCCAGCAGGACTGAAGAAGCTCATAGTTATTGATAAAGCATTGATCAGATCCAAACTTGAAGTTAAAGAGCACCTAAGCCAGACTTCAGCCTCTAAGAGTAGAGAGTTGTTGCCGAAACAAGCCACAGCATAACGACCACCAAACCCCAGAAGTCAGCTTTTCTGGGGAGGAAGATTTGGGTTTTTCACCTGAGCAGTTCCTGACACCTGGAAAGATACCAGGCTAGAGCCAGGGCTACCCACCCTATCACCATCAGTGGCAGCTACTGTCAATAGCTAGCTCTAAACTGATACAAACACCTGCATGATTTAGGCATGTAAGAGTTGCCAATGCCAAATTTTAGGTCCTTGGCTCTCGGAGTGGAATCTGAAGCCCCATGCTAGTCAGATTCAGCATTTGCAGAGGTAGGTGCCACATGAAAACCCAAAGCCCATGTGCTTAGTGGGAAACCCTTTTTACCCAGACAACAGGACATAATAAGGACAAGGCTGAGCCCCTACAGCGAGGTTTCTGAAAGTGTCTATCCTGTGTGATACAGCCTGGTGTAGCAGTCTTCAGAGCAACTGAACTTTGGAGTGAAGCCTTGAACTCAGAAGTGTATATTGCGCAGATGCTCTGGTGACTACATGTCACGTTATCTGGAATCTTTTGTTTCAGAAGCCTGTTGCTCAGATACTGAACCCAAGCTGGTGCCATCTGACCCTTCACCCAGACTAATAAGCCCTTTTGGAGAGCAGGAGAGCTTGTCACTATGGTGATGTCTTGAGTCTCCTTCCCTCCATCATGGGTAGAGTAGTAGTCAGAGCTGCTGTTGCTCATGTGGCTTTTCCATCTTCCTTGCCCTAACTCTTCCTTTTTGCCCCAAGGCCACAAGCTAGTTTGCTTGGAGCTGCCCTAGATCTGTCATCTTACGTGCAACGATATCTCTACTGCTTTTCAATATTTTATTTC
Organism: Pampusana beccarii; assembly: GCA_013399365.1. NCBI lineage: Eukaryota > Metazoa > Chordata > Aves > Columbiformes > Columbidae > Pampusana > Pampusana beccarii. The sequence continues at coordinate 112,566 of VWYH01001018.1, forward strand.
TTGGAGTTCTGAGCAAAGACAGCTCCATGGTTCTTCAGGGGACTAATTGCAATCTGGCAGAGCAGTGGTGTTTACTAGCTGGACTGCTTCCAGCCAAAAGCATCGCTGCCAGGCTGTAGTGAGGAGCAATACAGGTGCACTCATGCAGTGCTGTCCCTGGGGTAATAAACTAGCACTCAGCTGGTTCTGCATAGAGCCATATGATGTGTCTCCACCTGCGGCAAGTTTAGTCTGTAATCCAGATAAATTGCCAATAAGTAACAGAGCAGAGCTGACTATATATCCAAAGTCCCGTATGACTACGTTTTTAAAAATAATGACAGTAAAATAAAGCTTTGTGTTTGATAGATGGTAGGGGCTTACTTGACCTGCCAAGAATGAAGACATTTAGCACCTTCCAGGAGCAGACGCTGAATCTCTTGATGTTTATAAGGCTTTAGTATTATACTTACAATGCACTTCAAGGAAAATAGAAGCCAGGTGGTACTTATGGTTGGCACATGAAGGCTGTGATTTAGTGAAATTTCTTCCCTGATATGAAGGAGGCTCTTGGAAGAGGAATAAACTGAAATACCTATGTGTAATGATCCTGTCAGGGCTAGAGAACAGGCTAACATTGTTATCCTGTAAGTTTTGCAAGATATATTATATTACAAAACGTGTCTTAAAGATTTCTCTGAATACATTTCCATTTCTCTGATGTTTGTAAGCCAAGAGTAATACTTTTCTGTTTCTCTGAGGTATGAGTGTGGATGATTTGACAGGAGTCAACCAATGCCATAAAAATAACACTAGAACTCCAGCCTAACAGGGTTTAGAATGCCAATACAGAATAGTGCTGTGAGTCTCTCTCTTAAATAAAAATGGAGTACCATTTGTCTGATGCTCAAGACGTGCCCTACAAGCCTCGCATATCAACTGGGGAACAGCTAGGAATTTGTTGCATTTTAAGACCTGACTCACTACAACAGCTTGTCAGTCGCAGTGCAAGTGATTGGATATGAATCTAGTTTACTAGCCCAGAAAGGCTGCCTACCTTCTAACCAGCTGCTCTTTGTGTTTCCCTTTTTGCATTTCTTGCTGCAGTACACTATAGGAAAAGTCAGGGGAAAATATCCTTTCTTATGAACCAGTCGAATTTCCAAGTAAATTTTCTTTTAAAGTTTTTTAACTTAATAACCAGGTGCTTAAACCTGATATAGTTCATATGAAACAAATGGGGAATAAGACTTTCTGCTAGAGCCTTTGGGGTGTATTTTGAGCAGTGCTTTACTAGCAAGAGTCTCAAACTCACTTATTTGGTATCATTTTAGAAAAATACAAACAGTACATCTCTTGGAAGCAGAGATAACATTACCTTGTCCGAAATACAACTCTGGCATATGCTTTGTGGGGAAGATGATAGCAAGAAGTCAGAGGAAGAACAGAGAAGAAAGACATTTAAATTTGGTCTGGTCAGGCCTATTTGCTGCAATTAACATGTGTAAACACACTCGATATCCCTTTTATTAAAGACTCCCATGTCCAGACGTTCTGTCGGTTACAGGAAGGATACCAGATGCAGAGAGGTTACCTTCAGCAAAGCTGTAAAACATCCATGTTGCCAGTTAATTATAGTTAGTGCTGGTGCGGGGAGTGGAACATAACATTGCCCATGTTAGATTAAGTCAGAAGTCCGCCCTGAGTAGCCCTGTGTCCCACAACAAGCAGTAACAAATGCTTAAGGAAAGTGCATAAGATCAGAACATACTGAAAATGACCCTTTCCCTGATCGTTTTTCCCAGGTCCAGCACTTTGGGGAACTTCCTGAGAAAGCAATTGCATCCAGACTCTCATGTTGAGCAGCCGCCTCTGAATTTAGCCTGCACAAAGTGCCTTTTGAACTCACCTGCACTTTTGGCCACCTCAGTGCTCTGGAGAGACAAGTTTCACAATGTAATTACACAGTGTGGAAAGTATTTTGCTTTGAAATATGCTACCTGACTGAGTACAAAGGTTTTCCTTACATTAAGCTGTCTGTTAAAACAGTAAAAATGAACAAATGAAAGGTCTGCTGTGGTGTCCTACTATAGGATTTATCTCCAAGTGTGTTAATGCTTCCAGTTGATTTGCAGGTGTAAATTGCATATTTATGTGGCAGCGCTGTTCTCATTCCCCAAAGGCCTCTAGAGTGTATGAATGAGCTGCCGTGTTTGAGCTGCAGTGTGTGCAATCAGAGGCTTCTGGTTCCTTTGGGAATTCACTTACAGCATGAAATTAATCTCTTTCAGCTACTCTGGTTGAACAGGTGAAAAGTGAAAATAACTATGAAAGCGCTGTGGCCTCTAGTAATTGTGTGAAACCTCGGAATGTGCCTGCGCTGCAGCTTGCTAACATAGTTTGCAATTGTCTGAAATGACACAGTGCTTAAAATAGATAACAGCGCTCTTTTCCTCTTGAATGGCTGGAAAACTGCAAAAACCAGATAGTCAATCACACACCTTTGAAACGTCACTCATTTCCAGTGCGAGCATTGACTGAATTGCTTATTCAACATATCTGGTGTCCTCTGACATGTCTTGGGCAGCCGGGAATGCAAGTAATTAGGTTCAGTGCAGTGACTGCCTTTTTAGCTGGAATAACAAGAACCGATTTTACTGGTACTGCCTACACCATCAAAAGAAAGCAGTACCTAACCTAGAGAATTGGCACCAGACCTTAAATGGAAGCTACTACTGCTTTTTTTTGGCTGAATACCATGGAAGGCTAAATATAAGCTCAGGGCTTACTTTCATTGCTTGGTGAAAATTTTCAATAATCTAGTATCTTTACTTAACCCTTCTCACTCACTAAAGAATCCAAATAATTCACAGAAAAGTCAGTGGCTGCTTTTCCTCTTTTCTTAGTTAGTCCTTTTTAAATTTTTTTTCCCTTTTAAAAATCTTCAGTGTAATCAAGAAACTTAAAGATGCTCAGGAGGGTTGTTAAGGAACCACCTGTTCTCCCTCAACAAACATGCAAGAAAGTAGCAAGGTAAAAATGTTAGCAGGTATATTCTGGCCTTGCTTACAATGGGCTACTTTCCAGATTAGGCTTGATGGTCCTTTCATTGCTGCATCAACAACAACAAAAAAACCCCGTTACTAGAGCCGGTAAAGGACCTGGATGTCTAAAGTTTGGGAAACTCACCTGAGTGGACTCTGGTGACCGCAGTTAGAGGCTCACCCTCCTGCCTGGGAAGTTGGGTTATATTGGAATAACAATTGGACAAACTTGGCCCTGAGACCTGACCTCCTCAGCTTTCAGGAAAATAAGATTAATAGCCACTAGGACAGCTCTGTATCCAAAATCCAGGAGGTGTTTTAAGTCTTACATTTCTAACCATGTTAGTGCCATGGCGGGATGCTTGAAGCGCTGGTTGCAGGCCCGGAGGAGAGGCAGGATTTCAGATCAGCCGGGTGAGGCTTGTTCCAGGCTCAGCACATCCTGTGCTGAATACCTAATTCTGCCCTTTGTTTAGCAGGACCTTGGCTTTAGGAATTCCACACACAGCCTGGCAATGCCCAAATTCAAGCTGAAATTAAGATCCAGCTGGGGTTCAGGCATAGGTTCTGAGTGTTCCCAATTGTGTTTCATCTGTGTGCTCCTGTGTGCTTCGGAGGAGTCCCACAGAAAGGTACATAGCAAATTCGGGTTTCTAGAGCTGGAGGGAAATGCTGAGTGATTTGGAAGAGGAATTTGCATCCCAGTGCCAGCCCCAGTGGGGCATCCTGGTTGCACTTAGTCCAAAACCAGCAGATATTCCCGTGCATTCAACTCATACAAAAATACAGCTTTTTGTACAAATTACAGAAAAAATGGGCCTGTTGCCACTGATTGGTGACTGGTGACACTGATTCAAAGTCAGAATCTTGTTATTGTTGCTAGAGATTAGCACAAAGTATATGTAGGCATGAAATGTCTTTGCTTTGCTCGAAACTTGTTGATAACTCGTGTGGCTGAGGATGGGGAAACATTCTTTTCTTGTAAAGAGGCTTGTATTGTCAGTCTTGCAAACAAGTAGATGGATTGGTTAAAGCTTCTGCATTCCCCTGGAAATTGGAAAGCAAGCTACAGACAAATTATTCAGCAAGTACATGTGTGCATACAGTGGATTTAACCACATCAATCATAGATATGCCTAATTGAAGCTCTCAGGGTTTTGCTTTTCTTATGCTGTCTGTAGATGTAGTGTGATATGGAGTAAGATTTGATTCATGAGGATGCTGATGTTTAGAATGACTGGCAGTCAGTCAGTATTGATTATGGCTGTCAGTCAGTATTGATTATGGAAATCAACAGTTGTTGGAATGAATTTGACAGAATAAAAAGGTCTAAGTGTATACCTGTCACTACTCATCTGTCCTTCCTGGGCATTTTTATAGGTGGGACACTGGCATCTGAAATGAAAATGCATGTTAATAGTTCAGAGGTGAAAACAACAGTTGATGTATAGGATATAGTAAAAAAAAAAGGTGCAATGGGCAGCCTTCTGTTTGCCAAATAATTTCAATGAAAGTACATTGATATGCCATCTTTTCACTGAACAGGGTAACTCAAACTGAAGTGTGAAAGGCCCTATTAAATCAAAAGGAAAAACAGAAGGACATGCTTCAGCTACTGTATTTAAGTCCTTTTAAGACTCCTGAAACAGTTTACAACTGTTCTGTTCCTACAGAAAGATCCGTGACTTATACTTTGTATGTCACATAGACAAAGGATAAATTCAGCATGCCGTGGACAAGAACTGTGAAGACTTAAGTGTGCACCTATATCTGGCTAGCATATATCACTTATGCACTCTGTTTTATACTGTCACCAGACTGAATTTAGAAATTATATTGGGTTTTTCATCCCTTACTGCAGCATGGGGTCTTCTTTTTTCCTGATGAATTTTCCAGACACTTCTCACTTCCAAGAATTGCTTGCCCTCTTGGGGCTTCCAATGTCCTGTACTCATAGCATGCCCACATTTTCAGGTTTTTAACAATGGAAATCTTTACCTTTTGGTAAGTGAGTGAGATACACTGTCATTTCCAAGTAGATGCTCTTGGCTTTTGTTCTGTGAGAGTCTGAAAGACACAAGGGATTTGATGCATTGTACAGTACAAGTATTTGGCAACTTTTCACGTCATTCTTGTCTATTCACCCTATGTGTTATTATTGGGACAGAAAATTTTGACACACCTCTTTTAAGTAACAACATTCTCTTTTTTATGGAAGTGAAATATGTGTTTTTGCAGAGTATTTAAAGATAACTTGTCAGAAAGGAGTGTGTTGCTTTATTGCATTTTTCAGGGAATTGCCTTTTATGAGCAACTGGACTTTTCTGTTTAATATGTTGTTTGATATAACTAGTCTTGGGCCCAGATTCAGACATCTGATTTTGATCAACTGGATGTCAGTGGCATAATTAAGTAAAAGGATATGACTAACTTGTATCTGCCTGGGCTTTAGTCTTTAATATACTTGGTATTTCTTGTCAGCTTGACAAGGAAGTGACAGGAAAAGAAGAGGGAGGTGGAAAAGAATTTAGATTATTTATTAAATGTTTGGAGTCACTGTGCCCGAGGTGTAATAATTGTCCTCGCTGTTCATTCCAGTCTCTCTGCCTCTTGCCTTTCTGGAGGTCACTTCCAGCTGAGCTGCTGCTTTAACTCTCTGGAATGATTTGGCTTAACAAAACACAAACACTCTCAAATCCAGGTTGTAGTCATTTTATGCTTTCTTTAGTGGGCGTGCTGGTTTAGAAGTTCCTGCCCCTGGGTACAAAAGGATTACTTCTGACCCAGAGCAGTTGCCTGGCCAAGCTCCCAGTGCAGCTCCGTGAGTGCTTGGCGCTGTGGAGAGGGACCAAATATCTGCAAGTAGGAAGTAAAGAAAAGCAGGAGCTTCTTGTGACAGGATTGCCTCTTTTGGAAGACCACGTGGAGCCCAAGGACAGGGCTGGCATCCTATGAGTGTTATTTCTGCCAGCCAGGGGGCTGCTGATCTTTCCATAGCCCTCCCTCTCCTTCCCATCTCTGTTCTGCAGTTCACCAGCACCCTTTCAATGTGTGCTGATACAACTTTTCTGTGGATGCAATATATGCCAGACCATAAGATATACCAGGCTTTAAAAAATGTCTATTTCTGGTATGTTTTTAATTTGGATCCATTTTTAATCTGGATAATTTTACTGATATGGTTTAGAGCATGACATGCTAAAGAGTTGCCTCAGCGTAACATTGGAGGAGGGTGAAGGGAATAATTTATGGAGTTCAGATAGGAGGGACAGGGAGAGGAAAAGGCTTCTAAATTGGCTTTGCAGAAAAAGAAAAAAATGATAGTGCTCAAACTCAAAGGTTGGTGCAAAAGTAATTGCGGTTTTGGACTGTGATTTCCAAAACATTATAACTAGGCTCAAACACATCTTTATTAATCAAAATAGGAACCAGTACAATCAACACACTTTTGCCAAAGACGAATAAGTTTCTTTATTTCTGTAGGTTAAAAGTCCCTGCTTCGGGATTTGACAAACTCTTGGGAAGCATTTTCTGCATCCTGCTGGTTCTGAAAGCATTTTCCCTGCAAAAAATTGTCAAGATGCTTGAAGAAGTGGCAGTCAGTTGTCAAGAGGCCAGGTGGATACGGTGGATAAGGCAAAATTTTGTAGCCTAATGCATTGAGCTTCTGAAGCATTAGTTGTGCCGTGTGCGGTCACACATTGTCATGGAGAAGAACAGGGCCCTCTCTGTTGACCAATGTCAGCTTCAGGCGGTGCAGTTTTCAGTGCATCTCATCCATTTGCTGAGCAGACTTCTCAGATGTAACAGTTTCACTGGGATTCAGAAAGCTGTAGTGGATCAGGCTGTCAGCAGACCACTGAACAGTGACTATGACCTTTTTTGGTGCAAGTTTGGGAAGTGCTTTGGAGGTTCTTCTTGGTCCAACCACTGAGCTGGTTGTCGACGTTTGTCATATAAAAGCCACTTTTCGTCACGTGTCACAATCCGATTGTGAAATGGTTCATTGTTGTTGCGCAGAATAAGAGAAGATGACAGTTCAAAATGACGATACTTTTGATTTTTGGTCAGCTCATGAGGCACCCACTTATCAATCTTTTTCACTTTTCTGATTTGCTTCAAATGAGGATCGGCTTCGATGATTGCTCTCAAGTGGTCATTGTCAACTTCCCAAGGTCGGCTGCTATGCTCCTCATCTTCAAGGCTCTCATCTCCTTTGTGAAACTCCTTGAACCATCACTGCACTGTCTGTTCATTAACAGGTCCTGAGCCAAATGTGTTGTTGGTGTTGCAAGTTGTCTCCACTGCTTTACGACCCATTTTGAACTCTAATAAGAAAATTGCCTGAATTTGCTTTTTGTCTAACATAAATTTCCATAGTGTAAAATAAATACAAAATAAACAGCAAGTAATAAGTCAGTAGCAAAAAAAACCCATGAAACAAGAAAAGCACACTCAAATGATGTGTAACACAACCATATTTATTTAAGAATGCATTCCAATATCAAACAACAAATTTCAACAATGCAAAAATTGCAATTGCTTTTGGACCAACCTAATATCTCCTAGGGAAAAAGTCCTAGGGCTTTGCTTCAGCAAGACCTGGCTTAGAGAGCCTTCTCCCTTTGACGGGCAAAGCCCGAGTGAGCTGCAGACTCCTGTGGGGCGCGAGGCTGAGAGACCAGTTGGGTCTGGAAGATGTAGCTTGACTATCCACTTCAGAGACACGGCCGCCGTATGCAAGCCCAGCTTTTCACCATAGCAGACTATATCTACAATGTGTCTTCACTAGCCTGATGTAGCTGATACTGGTATATGCGAAGCTTTTATAAACATGAAGATTTGGCCTTTTCATGCAGCTTGTTGTACTGCTCAGACAAGCACTGAGCTGCCTGAAGGGATCTTCAGATGTTGCTGTGTTAGTGAGGAGTCCTGAGGCAGTAAAGTATGGTAACACAGCACCCTTTCCTGCAGGATGGGCCAAAGGCATGGCTGAATGTGTACGAAGAAACAGCAAAGCATTGGTATTACAAACCTTTTAAAGACAATTTCTACCAAGAAAAGAAAAAAAAATGTTTCCCCACATCTTAGCTATTGTAAAGTGCAGACTTGGCAGAATTTATTTTTTATCTTGGCTCTAGTATGTCAAAGTTATGGGTTTGATTCAGCAACATCTTGATGAAATTTTATGGCCTGAGGTTTTTCTTGCTATTTTTGGTTTGTTTTCAAACAAGGGAGGTCGAACTACAGGAGCAGAATGGTGCTTTCTGGGGTTGGAGTATATGAAAAATTCATTCACTCTTATTCATATTCTTCTATATAGTTATGAGGCATAAAATAGCTACCATAGCAAACTTGATTAAAAAGAGAAGGGCTCTCAGAACCAGTCTTGCTTTCCTGTTAACTGTTTGTTGTTCTACAACTTTCAATTGTAAATTAATTGCAGCACTAATACTATCCAATATTAATATAGAAACCCAGACAAAATAGATAATGTTATACCACTTATCGGACCAAAAATACCTGTAAGCATTGAAACTGAAAGCATCTCTAAGGTGCTGGCAGTTTTAGTGGCTTTAAAAATTCCTGCTTAAATTCTAATCTGTCTGAAGCTCTTCAGATTCCCAAGGCAGCCATTTGAAACCAAACCAATCCAGTCACCATTATAGTCATGTGTGTCAAAACAGCCCTTACTGATGGAGGTACATGGAAATTCATAACCAGCAAACGGATTTCAGGTCTTGACTTTGACCCTTCATGTTTCTGAAGTGATGTTGTTATTAAAACAACAAAAAAATAACAGTTGGAAACAAAATAGTTTGTTTTGGCCCTTTCAGAAAGAGAGTGCCGTGTAGTTGCCACATGTCTCTGTGCAAGGGTGACCATTCAGACTATTAGTTGATGTCTAGTTAGATCACACGGTATTTGAAGGATGCCTCTGTAGAAGATAATTTAAAAAACCAAATATCCTAATCACAATTATTGGAGAGCCCTGGCTGAGGACACATTAGGTGTGGGCTCTGTCATTGCTTCGTTGTGTGACACAGAACTGGTCACTGCACTGTGCTGCGTGTCCATCTTTCTCTTTGCAGACAAGGGAAGATAATGCTGATCTTGGTAAGGCATTTCAGAAGCCTATTTATGAAATTAGCAAGATATTAGTCCTTATTTATGCAATGCCCTATTTGTGCAACTTGGTGCAGGTCAAATGTGGATGTGTCGACACAAAATCTTCAGTCTGTCAAGGGCAAATATACCTGGGAAGGTTGCTGCAGAAGAGCTGCCAGACCAGAGGAACAGCCTGAGCAGAAAGCCTCATACTTCTATTGCACATAGGCTCCTGTTAACTGTTTACGTCCTGGGAGGACGACACCTTTCTGCCTGAAAATGGCTTGATTTTCTTGATTTTTTTGATTCTCTATTTTTTGGCACTTGTGTGGCAGTCACTTGGGAAGGGGCATCTGTCATTTCCTCCAGCAGTCTACAAGCCAGAGCTTGTTTTCGCAGTCATCTGGTAGATGCTCCCAGCAGGAGCGGCATGTCGCCTTCTGTCAAAAACGACACAAAGAGGGAAGGAAAGACAAAGAAGACATAATCAATTAACAAGGCAAAAGGTTAAGGGCAGAGAAAATTTAAACGGGAAAGGAGAAGTGAACAAAGGGTTCCCTAAAAAAGAAGCGAGTGAAGAAAAGACTAAGATTAATAGAGGGAGGACCTTGAGTCCTGTTATGTACTTAGAAGGCAAAGCATGCCTGTTCACAAGGCCTTGTGCTTTTTTGTTCATATGGAAGACTGGCAGTTGGAGGTGGGCAATGAGGTTTATCCCCAGGGAATATCCCTCAAGAAGTGTTGACCTGCTGCTATCTTAATCACTGCAAACATCACACAGCTGATGAAACAGCAGGGCCCTTGCAGTTGCCAGGGCAGCCTGCAGCTCACTTTGCCCTGGAAGTCCCACCACCAGCATCACCTGCTCTGGTGCACAGTGGTGTAAATGGGGGAGAAATAGACTTGATTCAAAGTATCCAGCCTAGTCTAGAGCAGGGGTAGGGATCAGTCTGCCAGGGCAGTTGAGAACCCTTCAAGGAGACAGAAGAGCAGGTTTCCCTGAACAAGTACAGGCCATTCTTCAAGCTCATTAAATAGATTTGGTTTAGCTCAGCTCCCAGCAACGTAATTCAGCTGGTTTCTGATCTTTGCCATGTGTAAACCTCGTATGAGTTGCTAGTAGTCTAAATTCTGGCTACAAGTAGGGGTAAAGTCTATGAGATTACTGGTTGGGGAAAACACAGGCAGCTAAACTTAATTTCTCTACTGAGCTTTCTCATCTACATTTAGTTACAGCCATTCCAAGAAATATAATGCACCGTCCTGAAAGTGGCTTCATCTTTGTAAACCGAATATTCGCATTTTTGTTCCAGTGGACCATTTAGAGGCATGTTGCAAAAGGTGCCCTAAACCAAACAGATTTACACTTAGTTGTCATTCCTAAATACCACAGAAAATTGTGTTACAACAAAAAATAGAGGGTTTCATATGGTCTTGCACATACAAACTTTTGCAATATTATAGCATTATAAAAGCTGCTAATTGCATACAAGGTGTTATAGTAGAGGAAGGAGGGTGTCTGGGAGCGGGTAAGGATCCTGATCATCCGAGCAGGAAACAAATGTATTAATACATATTTGGTTTTGTTTGCCCGGAGTTGTGGCCTCTCTAAGCCCCTGGATGTGCCTGCAGGCACACACTGCCCGTCAGCCACCCATGGGACATGTGAGGGAAGGTAATGAATGTGGGGCTAAGGCAGCATATTGGGGAGGGACAGTAAAACAGGGAAGGTTAAATTAATCATTTAACTGTAAAAATTCTAAAGTCCAGAAAAAAAAAAAATTGCTTATGTATGGGTCTCATCTTCTGGAGGGACAATGCTAGGATATGTGTCCACCAGAACACTTTTTTTCTCTTCTTCACAATAAGTCATACTACTGTATTTCCCTTTCTAGATACCAGGTCTTGTTGCACCTGTGTAGCAGGAACCATTTAATCTGAAGAGACCTGAGCTCAGAGCCACAGGCAGCATTGGGAGGGCACCACCCAATGCTTGTGGGAAAAGGACAGTCATTGCCTGTGAGTTCCTGGCTGTTGCTGCTGTTGTTCTGAGGGACAGAGAGACTGCAGCAGTAGCCGAAAATAGCCTGAGGAGGGTGTGGGTGAGCTCAAATGCCGAAATATCTTGGTGCAGCTCTGTCTGGGCTGATTAGCTAATGTCTGGCAAGAGATTATGCTGAGATATTGGACTTGCATGGATAGGAAGCTTTTCTCCAGGAGGATCTTGAAGAGCTGCGTAGCTGGCAGCCTGCTGGTCCTGGCAGGCTGCTACCTCAGCCTTCCCTCAGCAGGGTCCTTTCTGCCACTAAGAGGAAATTTCAAGGGTACTGTGAAGCCTCCTGATATTTCATGCTGAAAAGTAGCCTCTGCAGGCACCATGCTAGAAGTGACAGCTCTGAAAAATAAAGGACAGAATGCTAATGTCTCCTTCCTTACATTAAGCGGGGACTGTACCAGGAAACTGCAATATGGACAAGGATTCCCAAGGACTGTTCCAGCTGGGTGCCCCGAACAGTCTGCGGAGGCAAAGCCGCTGAGGAGGAGCTGTGGCTTGTTCAAAGTCCTGCTTGACACGCTGGAGCAGTCATCTGCAGCTCAGGATAGACTGTACACCTCTAAGCTATTCAAGAGTGCATTAAGTCAAGGAACACACTGTCTTTGGGAGGAAGGTGTTGGCAAAAGATGTGGCAGGGAGCAAAAGCACAAATAACACGTCCATCGTGCTCCCTCAGGCAAGAGGGGCCATCCAGAAAGTGATGCAGTTTTGACATTTTCTTCAGGCCTTATATTAAGTCCCATAATATTTGATCTTTGTTTTGAGTAACTTTTTGTTACAGTCTGTGCTCAAGGAAAGCTTTCATCATCATAATCTCTAAAGACAGCTTCCATCTTTCAGAAGAAAGCAGAAACCCCATAAATCCTAAAACTGCCAATGTAAAAATGCAAATTAAAAACCAGGCCTTTTGATATACCTGGTGACCATTTTCGGTGTCAGCATTGTGGCTCTCAACCTATTCCTCATCCCGAGCTTTGCCTTCAGCACGGAAGTTTCAAGGTTGCCTTATCCCCTGTTGCCACTGAGCGAAAGAGGACCTTTGCAAATCCTGCCTGTGGTTGTGATCTGCAAGCTGAGCATGTTCGAACTAGGGCAAGTATTGCTCCTGAATCAATCACCATGAAACTTTTGTGCTCGTTTATCATGTCACACGAGGAATGTATTTTACATAGTTTCTGCACAATGTGAGACATACGAGGGTCTTGGGCAGCGGCTAAGACAAGGGCCTTCTCTCTACCCGCCTACAGATGAGATGGGCTGCTTCTGCTCTTAAGCTCCCTCACAGCCGGCTCCCATGTGCTTAGATGCTCCCATTTAGCTCTTTTTCTGGTAACCCCCTGAAGGAAGGCAGTGGTTCAAGTGCAGACTGAATAGTAGCCTGCTAGCTAGATGCCCTGCATTTTCAGGGCAGGCAATAATTTTAAACTGTTCAGCAGATCCCTTGCAGAATGGGGCCTGCAGGGCTGTGACTGTCCTCTGCTGACTCGTAGATAGTGGTGATCTTATGTTCTGCTGTACATGTACCCCTCTGCCTATGAGCCCCTTCTGCCCACAAAACGTACATTTCTTGTACTCTGTATCTTTGTTTTTCCTGCATACCTCCAGAATTTATTCTTTTCCTTGATACAAGGGAAAAAATCCCCAACCAACGCTGTACATTAAAAAAAAAGAATCCGGAAGACAGATAGTTCATTTTATAATATTTTATTATTCGTTACTTTGGTGCTTCTTGATCTGATTTTCCCATTTCGTATTTTTCCTGCACTGTAAAGTCTGGGGATCATTCTTTGATTTTGGTCTCTGTAACAGAATTAGACACCTGCCGAAGCGACACAAGTCTATCAAATAGGTGCTAGCATCAAGAGATTTACTGGGCAAAGGAATGCTTAAGCTTTACATAAAAACATCAAACAGCCTATCTGGTAAAGCATACACTGACTTCAGGGGAAACATTATAGAACTCTTTAGAGCCCTGAGAATGGCCAGACATGAATTATGCTGATATATGTCCATATTACTACTTTACTGAGGAAGATAAAGATAAAACAGGAAAATCAATCATATTCAAGGAATCCAGAACTACCAAATACATCTTCAACTGCATTAGGTAAGTATTTTTTATCCATTTATGTAGACAAATACTTTGGCTTGATCATAAACAAAATAAAAAGCGTGTTTTTATCACTGGTCAATTTAAGCTTTGCTGCAGACATAATGGAACAAAAAGGCACAATAGCCTAAGGCTACACATTTTGTCTGAGGAGCCAATCACTTCTTTGTGTTGAGTGAATGTTTGTTTTGGGAGGAAAATGTTCTTTTACCTGGCAACAAAATATTTCTCAGTGTCTTGGCTTTGATTTTAATGCCGAACATATTTTTTGGAAGAATGCAGTTAAAATAACTCTTCTGGAAACAAAAATAGAGCCTAACCTTTGAATGTTTATTGTTGTGAAATGTGAAAATCTAAATTTGTTGTAAGCTTCTATGTATCTGAGGTGTTTTCTATTATTCTTTAATGAAAAACGTGTTTCTGGCCATTTGATGAACATATAATGTAACCCTAGTTTAGTAATGGAATTTTAATCTATTTCTAGAGGGAACTGTGCTATATCATTCCACAATTCACTAGGATTCTGCTTCTTATTCAACAACACTCTCAGAAACAAAGAATTCTAGGCTTGACTCAAACTAATTAAGCTTGTGAGGATTTACAAACAACAGTCAAAATCTTGCAAGCAAAATATTCGGTGCGAAAGAGTGTAGATGCCCAAACCTCTCTCTGCAAATTGAACAGCTTTCCTTGCGTACTGGTTTTGTCTGGGGTAGAATTTTCTTCATAGTAGCTGGCATGAGGCTGTGTTTTAGATTTGTGACCAAAACAGTGTTGATAATACAGAGATACTTTTGTTACTGCTGGGCAGTGCTCACGCACAGTCAAGGCCTTTTCTGCTCCTCACACCACCTCACCAGTGAGTAGGCTGGGGGTGCACAAGAAGTTGGGAGGGGACACAGCTGGGACAGCTGAACCAACTGACCAAAGGGGTATTCCATATCGTATGACTTTGTGCTCAGCATATAAAGCTGGGGGAAGAAGAAGGAAGTGGAGATATTTGGAGGGATGGTGTTTGTCTTCCCAAGTGACTGTTATGATGGAGCCTGGGTTTCCTGGAGGTGGCTGAACAGTTGCCAGCTGATGGGAAGTGGTCAATGAATTCCTTGTTCTGCTTTGCTTGTGTTTATGGCTTTTGCTTTACCTATTAAACTGCCTTTATCTCAACCCATGAGTTTTCTAATTTTTACCTTTCTGAGTCTTTCTCCCATCCCACCAGGATGGGGTGAGGGGGTGAGGAAGCAGCTGCGTGGTACTTAGTTACTGGCTGTGGTTAAACCATGACACTGTGGAGCTCCAGCTAGGAGTCTGAGGGATATCTTTGATTTAAAGAGTTATTTTCAGAGCACAAAATGAAAACAAAATGCTTAGGCACCAAAATATTTTATAAACTTTTCCTGGTAGGCTGTGCCGAATGTTTGGAAGTATTAACAGCTGACCAGATGGTCAGTCTCCGGATGGAAAGCTGAATTGCCTTAACCTGGTCTGTGTATATACTCCTAACTTGGTTCCACAGTAAAGCAGTTAAGTTAAGCTAAATATATATAGGTTTTATTCCTCAGTTGCAATGAGTCAGAAGCATGCAGATGATTCATTAAAATCTTTTGGATAATGAGTCAGCTTCTCTGATCACAGTAACTCGGTCACTTGCAGTTGACTTGAATGCCTGTGACAGCCTGACTGTACCCTTGCTAAACAACAAAAAACCCAACGGTCTTAATTTTTCATTCTCTGAGCAATAATATTGCACCTGGCATCGCACGAATACCACCTGGGTGTGACACAAGCCAGTAATGCCCTCCAGAGCCTTCATGTTGTCCCATCCTTTCCATTCCTGTCTTCTTCCAGGAAGTCTAAATCTTGAGTGAGGTGGGAGGGTTTCAGTCTGGCAGATTCATGTCTTTTTATATCAACACTGATTCAGCTTGAATAGTCAGGAACACATTTAAGGATTAGCAATCCATCCAGTATTAAACTTGCTTGCATTCATGCAGCTGGCTGCCCTCTCCAAGTCTGCAAGATGTTCACGCCTTTGGTGTGTGCTGGTGAATGTCTTGCAGACTCGGAGAGGGGAGCCAGTTCCGTGAATACAAGCATGACAAACCCATCTGTTACAGGATTTAGGCTATTTCAGATAAATCTGCTTCCTCCATGTAACTTGTGCTTCTACTGGGTAAAATCTTCATACAATGATCCTTTACTTAATAAAACATAAAGTGTCCCTCTTAGGAAGAAAATGTTTACCCAAATGCAGTTGGCTTTCTGAGCTACATTTTTGTAAAACTAGATGATTGCTGGTATTGTCATTGAACTTTTCCCACCTGACCCACATCTCACACACTGTGCTGCACCTCTGAGTGGTAAGAGATGCTCAGAGAATGACAGAGAGCTGGTTCCATAGGGTGAACCCACTCCTGCTCAAGATAAATTCCCACAGGAGATAATTTTCGCAGAGTGAGAAGTAGAAGGGGAGAGGATAAGACATAGAGCCAGGCAGCCCAATTCAGTCGCCTGAACAGAGGTGTCCAGTGACCTCTGAGAGACAGATTGTATACAAGAGATATACCTGGGGCTGCTGGATGTGATATAGGGCATGTGGAACTCTTGCACCTTAACAGAGGGGCAGCTGGAAGTAGTCTGGGACAGCCTGGGGCCTTAGATGCCTCTATTCAGAGAAGTGAATAGAACCCAGGATGCTTCCATTTGCTTCAGAAGAATGTGTTGCTGGAGAGGCATTGGGACTCTCTTAGTGGTCAGCTCTGTAGGTTATGAGTTATATCAGAAGCTGTAGCACTTACCTGAGTC
Source organism: Pampusana beccarii (assembly GCA_013399365.1). NCBI lineage: Eukaryota > Metazoa > Chordata > Aves > Columbiformes > Columbidae > Pampusana > Pampusana beccarii. The sequence goes on from VWYH01001018.1 coordinate 128,668, forward strand.
ATGGTATTCAGTGGTTTATGGCACCAGGAACTCCTCCGCTTTCCAGTGAGAAAAGTCCCTGGCTCTGGGAGTGAGCAGGAGATACCCAGCCCAGGTTTGTTCAGAGAAGTTGCCCCTCATCCTATCATCGAGCACTGCTGAAAAAAGTCTGGTCTCATCCTCTTGTCATCCACCCCTGAGATATTTATAAGCATTGATGAGATCCCCTCTCAGCCTTCTCTAGGCTGAACAAACCCAGCTCTTTCAGTCTTTCCTCATAAGAAAGATGCTCCAGATCCCTCATCATCTTCATAGCCCACCACTGGACTGTCTCCAGTAGAGGATTCTCAAAGGCTGTGACAGATCTAGGCTGGCAGGAGAGCTTTAACAAATGCAGATCAGTAGGACCTTGTGCGTTTTCTTCATTTACCTTGACTTGAGCTAGAGGCCACACAATATAGAACTCGATTTTCCATCAAAACCAGTATTTTTTAGTAAAGCCACTGCAATTGCTGGCTGCCTGGCCTGTGTTAGATGAGTTGCTGTCTTGCTGACAGCTGCCATAGAGGGGTAAAGGATGGCACTGTCGTGATGACTGAACATCCTTCTCAGACGCTACTGGAGATCTCAGTCTGCTCTGAGGAGCAGTGTGAGATTGGCACCATGACTAAACAGAAGTCGTGACGAACTATGAGACTCCGGAGTAAAAATTTACAAGCATTTTAGCAAACTCTTCTTCCAGACATGTGTTGCTACATTTGGACCTGTTCTGTCTTTAGTTATACCTACACTCACGCAGATAGTGAGCTGTATATTTGGATTTAAAAGGACAGATGATCTCATTCTGACAATATTAATTGCCAGCTCCTTCCTCCAATATGAAGAAGCAATAGGTTGTAAGTGATTTTTTTCTTACTGGAGGTAGTCTATGAATAGCAGAGGAGAAATATAAAGAAGACATATGATATATTTTCAGATGGCACTGATAGATATCCTCTCTTAGAAAATGGAGATAAACAGGCTATTCTAAAACTGATAAAAAATAATAAACAATGAATTGTATCTCATGAAATGCCTGGGTTTTTTTAATCACCACGGCATTTATCCTTCACCAAACCTGCGTATAACCGTATGTTTCTATTGCACTTTTCAATACTTCTTCACATATAGGTCACCTCTTTAGGGTGTTAATTGCTCTCAGCAGCAATTACTTTCCCAGTCAATAGTTGTAACAATTAATAATGAGACTTACACTGACTCAAGTGTTTCCTGCACAAAGGTGATCCAATCCACTTCCTGCTGAAGTCATTGGCATAGCTTTCTATTGGAATTTCATCAAACCTTTAATTTTATAGGCTTTTTTGGACGCAGAAGCTTTTCAATATCAGACAAAAGGTACACAAGGGCCTTATAAAATGGAGTTGTTATTGATGAATAAGACTGAAAGATTGCTTCCTAATTACCATTTATTATTCAGTTAGTTTCAGCAGCCAATGGCATATTATTAATCCTGCTCTGAATGATTAAATCTAAAGATGATTCTCTTCAGACTCCTTTTTCATTGTACAATAAACCCTATTTGCCATGTTTTACTAGAGCTATTTTTTATCCTGTCTGAAGTATTGAAAAAAATTACTAGCTTAGTAATTACTTCAGAATAGGAAATTTCCAGTAAGTCACAGCATTTTATCTTCTGAAAATAAAAATGCAACACCTCTAATCCTTTGTTAGGTTATAGCGGTTTATTCATTCAGTTGTTTTTCGTTCTATTTTCTTTTGAGGGAGAAGGTAAGTGAGTTTTTGTTAGTTTGCTCTCAAAAATAGACAGGAGGATGAGCAGCACTTGACAGAATCATCCCAGCAGATAGATAACTGGGCCTTTGTATACATATATATGAAAAAACAAAGATGAAGTGGATGTCTGCAAAGAAATTAGAAGTAGACTTAGTGAGGAATGGTCTGGGATGCTTGCCACTGCTTTATTTTAAACAGAAACTATTCCACCAAGGTCAGCATCATGAATAATGCCTTATGATTAGCAGCAGAGATAACTGTGAGCAGAGCAGTTTCCCCACTGCTGGCTGATGGTGCTTGACAAGCCCTGTGGAAAGGGCAAGGTTCCCAAAGGTCTCTGAATGAACAGACAGCTCCTTCTGGAGCGGGAGAGGAGGTGCGTTTCTCAAGCCTGATAAATGGAAGAGGCAAGGACAGAGAGGTGGAGGCGGCAGGACTTGAGTGGAGGGTGCAGGGAGTTCATGCGGGGCAGGGTTTTAGGCAACAGGTTCTTGCTTTAACAACAATATTTTATTACTAATCACACAGCTATCACTCCGTGATACTAGGTAGACAGTGTTTAACCACAGTTGTTTTTTTTTTAAAATAAATTATTTTTCCCCTAGAATACTTTCTGAAGTTTATTCTTCCAAAGAGTAGATCACTTGCTTACAGAAATGAAAAAAGTAGCGCCATCTACTTCATCTCTTCCAATTTTAAGTTCAGAGATGTGAGGAGAGAATAGGGAGACCAAGACTTTTCAAACTCAAGCTTTGTACCATTGTTTGAGGTAGGAAAACTTAGGTTTCATACCAACATCTGAGACTACAGGTGGGACAAACTGATCCTTGAAGTAGGCTGAAATTGTCCATGATGTCTGTAGGAAAACAGTAAGCTTTTGCCAAAAAGGATGAAGTTTGGGGTTTTTTTTTGTTAAAAAAAAAGGGGGGGCAGAACATAGATATAACAAAAATGCATTTGCTTGAAGGAATCAAACATCCCTGTTTATAGCAGAAATGATGTATACAATACGGAAAACTAATGAACATTTGTAGTGGTCTCATCTGTTATTTCTTCTTTTTTCTGTGTTTTTTGGCAGTTCACTGTGAAGGAAGGAGGACGGACTGATGATGAGCAAGGTGGAAGAAATGCCATAAGCATTTTGCTCAAACTGCAGAACGTGTGTGCCAATGCTTACAAAATGTGCTGCTCGTTCTGAGGAGAGAAATCAGTCATCTGTTAACTTTCATATACAAAGGGAGGTTACTTGTGGTTTGGATTTGTTAAATTAAGTTTACACATTGTCTCTGCTCCAAGTAGAGACAGATAAACACCATATTGCTGGTCTACTTTCCCTGATTATTTGCAGGTTTCAACTCACGTTTTTCAACACTGTTCATAAAGCCCTTTTCTGTGTGCTGCACAGAGTACATTCAAAGCTCCTCTCCTACTCAAGACTTCACAACCACTTTAAAATGTCTTACATCAGTAGTGGAACCACAATAGCATCAAAGAATCCAGTACTGCTGGAAATCCAGGAGTTTATCCTCATCACAGTCATTATAATACGTGTATGTTAACTGTGTAATTGTCTTCTCTCTTTTTTTGGAGAAGGGTTCATCCTGGTACTTGTGTGATAATAAACAGCTAAAATGTAAATACTGCTCTCATGGTTAGACTAACATAATGAGAAAAAAAATAATTTTAAACAAACAGTAAAGTAGTAAATTTTCTATTTCCTCTTCCAATTATTATGAAGAAATTTGACCCTGTTGGAGCCGGCTATTCTTACCTGGTGACTACAACTCCATCACTTGGGAATTCTGACATCATACTTTCCACTTACTAGCAAATCTTGTCATCTTCCACTACTTACACGTATTAGCAATCAACAAGACTGAAGATGAAAGTCCAAATAGTAAGGCTTGGCTCAATTACATTTATGACAATGCTCTGATTTCCATTTCAAGGCAGCATCAGTGTGTTGTTCCTGACTCTGTCCTGCTACATGTAGTTAGAAGGGTTGTTTGCTTTAAAAAAGGACCCACACACAACTGTGTGGTGCTTATAGTTGATTTGAGTGCTGGAAAAAATATCAGGAAGATCTCATATAACAAAAACATTTCTTTTTTGGTTCTTGCACGGTGCCTTTTGTCCTTCTTACAGTTTTGATTAAACAGTAAAAAATTATGTGTATATCTATGCTGTTTTATTCTTCATACTACAACCAGGCCAGAGGATGGTGAAGTTCCCTTATTGCATCTGTGGCTAATGCTTTACATTCAGTGTTGCCTTCTGCACTGGCAAATTATGTGTGGGAGAAGAGACAGAATGTTTCAGAGAACTGCTGAAGAATGCGCGAGCCTCTAAATTACTGATATAAGCCATCTTCAATTAATAAATAGTTACCAAATGTAATGAACATCCATACTGGCTTTGACCTGTATGGAAGTCATTTGAAGTTCCTCTGTTCCACAGGAGGCTGCCAGCAGAAATGGCAGTGGCAGTCCAGAGATTTCAATGCACGAGGACCTACCTCTTGTACAATGGGTGGACGCTCAGTGCAAGTTTCAGGGCCATTTTTCTGGATATTAAATCAGAACAATGTCTGATGGTGTCTCGTGGCTAGAATGCTTGAGCTGGCCAGTAGTTCAGTCTAGCACCTTACATTGTCTCCGAGATGTATGTAAAGAAGGTGTGGATGTACTTTTCTAGTGGAGTCTAAAAATAGCTGATGGTTATCACGAACCCTCATCATTATTTGGGTGTAAACTGAGAGGCACTAAAGGTACTACCTCTCAATGACACCCGTGCCTGCTATACACACAGGACGCAGATGGCCAGGGCACCTTCTGAAATACTTGTTAAGACACAGTTAAATTTAGTGCTTAACAAGTGGTACACTTGTGGAAACATTCAGAATCAATTTAATCTTAGCTATCACTTTTAAATGGCTTTTGTTACTTTCTGTCTAATAATGGTGTTGATCTGGTGTTCTGACTGGGTGGGAGTGGGAGGCATCAGCAGCTTCCAAGATCTTTGATACATCCAAGGTGTAAGGACTTGTTAGTGGAAGGTGCTAAGTCATTATGATTACAGAAATTTTAAGAGTTTCTTTCCAGATTTTCTTGTCCCAGACAACACTTTACCCACAGCTTGTTTAATTTTTCTGGTTTTGAGCGTGACATAACTGTGCTCAAGTCTCTTAACCACATTAGTGATGTCTCTGGGCTCGGTCTGTGGGGATTAAGCCACTGTCTTATTCTGTTTACACTAAAATTTTCATTTACAAGGTGTATTTATAAAATCTGCTGGCATAAGCTTTTTATCCCCTTTGGCTTTGTGCATCAAACAAATATCCTGTAATATAGATGCACATACATTGTCCTTGCAGGAAACTGTAGAGAGCATTTCAGAGATCCAGTCTTCTGCTGAAGGTTGTTTTACATGTGAGTGTCCTTGCTGATCCACCTGCAGACATAATGTGCCCTGACCTCACAAGGGAATAGATAGGGCAGCAGACAACATGATCAGATTATCAGAGGCCTGGAATAGACTTATTGTGTGCTATTTATTATTCTACACCTCTGTCCCTGTTGCAGGGCTGCAAAAAAAAGAAAAGTTGCTACCTCTGAATGTTGTGAGAGAAAGCACTTGCCAAGAAGAGAGAGAAAAATTGACAGTTTAAACAAAATAAGAGCTGAAAGACCCACAGTTGTTTCTGCTATGACTCCTAAAACTTGATTTATAAGCCTTAGCAGTGTATGAGCTATTCAAATTTTGCAGGCTCTCTGGAAAAATATTGTACTATGAAACTGCAATTCATAAATATTCACAAAAGCATATAAAAAACAAACACTGAATGGAAATTTCTCTTCTAACTTTTCTAAATACTTGTAATACTTGTAATGCAACTTAGGAGTTATATGACCATTCTTTTCTACTTGAAATGAAATAGTTACCAGGTTATTCTAGCTGGACTTTTCCATACACTGTTCAAACAACAAATTTAAACCACCTAAATCAACAAAACAGGAGAGGTAGAAGCAACATTTCTCATTGCTATGCTTTTTAAAGTGTTGATAAGTAGTACATGTTGTAGATCGACTCCATGTCAGTTTTTCCTTTGCGGTTCTTCAAATTGTATGTACTATTGATCAAAGGAGCTGTCAGTGCAATACTTCCCTACATGAAGGTGAGTGGCGCACTGAGCATACATCAACACAACACAAGAATCCAAAGTGAAATGCTAAATAAATGGTCATCAGATAGCAGCTAGCAGAACTAAGTTATGGTATGAGATCTCTGACTGGTTAGTCCTAAATCACAGTAAAAAAAGCCTTGATTGGTTCCATAGATCAAAATTCATCCTTCGAGAAATGAATCTGTAAAAGAAATCTTTTTACTCAGCCTAAACTTGCAGACACTTAGGACATACAAGATTCTCCTTAGGTAACCTGTCAAGTGTTATGTATTTGTCTCTCCAGATATATTGGCAACCTGTTTTCTCTGTGTTCAAATACCAAAGGCAATCTAATAAAAATAGGTGAAGCATAAAGTAAAAAAGAGTGTGTACATGAAGTCTAGGCCTCCCTGTCAGATAAAAGGGTGCAGGTTTTTAATTGTTAATCGACAACTAGTTTCCATTGCCCCTTTCTTACAGATGTGTTATCATTATCCCTAGAGTCAAAGATCAAGAGTTGTGAATGCTTTGTTATCACTGCTTCTGCTTCATCTGCCCTTTTTATACGACATGTACCTCGAAAGTCAAAGATCAGGTTTCAGAAGCATGAAAATTTCCTTGTGAATATTTCATAAAACAGCATGAAAACTGGGGACAGAGGGGAGTTGTTTGCTGACACCCTGCTATCCTGTGCAAGTTATACGAGAACGTTCATGAAAACTACCCCCTGGCAATAGCTAGAGGAAGTGTTAGTTGCCACTTCAAAAAAAATTAGGAGGTTACTAAAATATTACAAAACAAAATAGGTTTGAGTCCACGTTCTTCTTCCACTTCCACTCAAGTCTTTGCATCTCCACTGGGGACCTCAGTGGTGTGTATTTCTCTGCTTTCAGGGTCTGAACCTGCACATAAAAGCAGTATCAAACTGAATAAGGGGGAAGGGAAGAAGGAGCGATCTTTTGTTCTAAGAAAAGCATGGCAGCAGTGAATCAGTAGGATGCCAACAGTAAGTAAAACATCCATTCCAGTAGGATCACAGTTCTTTGGCTGCCTGTCTTCTTCCTCTCTACCCTATTGTTATCTACGGGGACTAACTCATAGATGTCCCTGTCATTCTTCTTACCAGGGTTAACTAGGATCAGATCATGAGTAAAGATTCCTTTTTAGAACTTGCTTCTTTCATTATAATGCTCTGCAATAATTTTTCTAGCCTCTGTCCACAGACTGAAAGCTTCCCATCTCTTCCCTGCCTAGCATTGAAGAAACTCAAATAAATCTCCTTGGTGTGCTCTATACTTGCAAAGATTCAGTAGCTTACCTCCAGTAAGTCCCTAACATTTACACTCACCTCAAGGGTCACTGGCCTTCCAGGTGCCAACCATACTTAAAACTCCATCAACTCCATCCCTAAGGTTGCTTTTGCTGCCTTTTTTTTTTTTTTTTTAATCCCTGTGATTTTTGCAACAGGTAGTGGTGAGTGTGACTTTTTTTGTGCTCTCTCAGTATATACCATGAGCATACAGGAGGAGATTGGCTTGGATCACAGCTGGCTGACACTTTGGGCCTTGCTTCTGGGTATGTCACCTCAAGGGTGTTAAGCTGCTTAGGACTGAGGTGTCTGGTACTTTGCTTAACAGATCCGGAATTCTCCCCTTACCTGGAAGAAAACTGCTCCTAAACCACAATGGCAAAGGCAGCTGCCTTCTAGGGGGGGTTGCCTCACCACCACTCTGCTTTCATCCTAACAGCAAAGCTTCCCCTTGCAGTGACAGCAGCTGCAGCATTGTCACACAGAGCAGATGGCATGGGAGTCTGCTGCTCCCATCTCTGTGAGCTGCTAGCACAGGCTACGGGGCTCCTACCTGTACCCAGGCCAGGTGACCTCAGTGCTGTGTGTGCTGGATGAAGGTGATGACCACAAATTCATCCAGTTCCCTGTTGCAGCTGCAGTGAACAGATACCGTAACCTCTCCATAAGGTGGGCTCCCTAAAAGTCAAGACCTTAATGCTTCCCATTCCCCTGGAAGGCAAAGGGGATGCAGTAAGGATATTCATGATGTTTAAGGTTCCGAAGTTTAGCCCATCCTCTGAGAGTGAACTCCTTGCTTTTAGTCATGCTTGTTTCTCAACGCTGTTACGCTGGGCTAGGTAGCTAAGCTTTGTCTGCAGTGAACTCTTGGCTTGGACTGTACTAATTAATTCTGCTGCTCTTAAGCCACCGTGTAAGGATGTCTCTCAGAGTATGACAGCTCAGATCTATGGGATTTCTAACCCAAGCAAGGAAGATGTTCATCAGAGCACCTAAGTGGGGACTTGCTGGTCCAATGCCTTCCTCCAGTGCATCAATAGATGGCAGCAGGCGGTTCCTCCAGGAGCAGTCTCCAAAGCAGCATCAGCAGCAGCAGCAGGTGATGATCTTTCCTTGTGCTGCAATGGTTTCAAGGTTTGAATCTGCCTGCAGACACTGATTAGGATGCTGTCCCCTTTAAAAGTGAAACGTGTTGGTTCTCAGGTAGGTTGTACGTTGTTATTGTAGTATCAAGGAAGCAGTAAATAAGTATTGGCCTCTGATACAATAGTATCCTAAGAAGATTAAATATTTGGAACCTAACAGATTTTGTGCTACATTCAGCTGGTTTCTTGGCAGTCTTGAGTGTTCATAAATCCCACTTCTTTCATTCCTTCTTGAGTCAGATAATTTTGCAACAGTCTGGCAAGGGGATATATTTTTCTGAGAAGAGAAAAGGACAGGTAGATTCAGTGTATTTAAGAAGACAGGGAAAAAAACCTGCCTTCAAGGAAAACTAGTGTGCTTCATGGGCTTCCATGCTCCCTTTCATTCTGAACATTTCAATTGTGAGTTTTACACAGAGGTTGGTTGTTAAACTTTGTCAGTCTGTGTTGAGTCATGAGCAATAGGCACAGGTTGTGTCAAAAATGAAGCTGAAATTCTACATGATAGAATATAAACCATGGCCAAATCATTCTCCTCCTCACTTCAAAAAGAAAAAAAAAAAAAAAAGATGGGGGGACTTTTGGTATGTCCAACACTCCTAATGAAATAGTGTTTAGCCGATACTGCTCAGTGACTGGGAAATGCAGTAGCTGGAATTTTACTGTGGGTTCAAACCAGAGCTGGCCAAACCTTCTTTTGCCTATGGGAGCTACTGGGTTTGTGCTGTAAGGCATTATGCCCATAGTTTGAAGGTATTGCTTTGTTTAGTTCTTCCTAATGAGCAGTTGCGTTGCACTTCAGAGTGGCTGTGTTGAAAATTACTTGTAATGGCCAGAGTGATGGAAGAGGGCATCACTATGATGCAAGTTTTAATGTCGCATCTAGTGGACAGAGTTGACCCATTCTGGTGGTTTTATCCTGACGTGAGACTAGCAGGCTGTGTAAGGTATCAAGCTGATGGTTAATGACCTTCTGCCTTGCAAACAGTATTAGCAAATCCTTTATCAAGAAGACATGGCTTCTCTGTGAGCGGGCTCCACAGTTACAAGCATCAATTCATCATACTCATCTACTGTGAAAACAGCAAATTTCGGTCTGCAGTGTAATATAATACTTTGCTTCCCAGCCTCCTGCAATCTCCAGAGTAGAAAAAAAAAAAGGAATTTAAAGCCAAGTTTTCATGTGAAATGATGTCAACATAAAATTCAATTAAAGTCAAGGTGAGCTGTCTCCCAAACTGCTGATCCCAGACTTTCAAAAAGACCTTGAGGTGATATTCGTCGTATGAGCACATAGGGTTATGAGTCAGGAAGCACTGGGTGAAGAAGTACAACTGAAATCTGTCGGACCCCACTGCATGGGAGACTGTATTCCTTTTGGGGGTATGAGGTGCTTGGCCCTCTCTTACATCTCTGCCTTCACAGCACAAGCATTTTTATTTTGATGCATCAACTGTATCACAACATTTGGGGAAAGGAACACAAGCGCTCGTTAATGTTTCAGTGCCACTGTGGGCCTAGGCGATTTTCAGACTTGGTCTCGCTCTGAATATTTGTGCATGCTTTGAGTTTATTCACTAAGAAACTGTACAACCTAAAGACAGAGGGGAGAAAAGAACGAACAGAGACAAAACATATTACATGAATGTATAAAGGCCTAGAAACCAGGTTGGTTTATTAAGGACTTTTAAGGAGTCATTCATGTGACAAAGTTCATTACTTTTCAAACATCATCTGAAAAATTATAATCTGAACAGCCATATTTTTGCTTTGATATCACTTTTTTGTTATTATTTTCTAGATAGATAAAATCAGGATGAATTCCAGTATCTAAAAGCCACTGAACAAGAACATGCTGCCTTGCCATCTCTCTTTCCCTGTAGAACATTTTCCAAAGCATAATAATTGAGGCAGAATTGCTCTGTATGTCTGTAGTCCAAGCCTTGACATGTGTATACTGTCAATGCAAGCATTAACATACCATTCTAAATTTTTCCCATTTGAAACAGGACCTAAATAGCAGAACAAACCCAGCTGCAGATATCAGCCATCATAATCTTTTCATTTTGCATTTCACAAATATGGCAGAGCTGCTGTGTTTGTAGTTTTCCATACAGCTGAAAGAGTCAGCACTGAATTACTCACCAGCCTTTGGAAGTCTTTTATATGTGCTGGCTTCCGTGAGCTGTAGCATACCAGGATTCACACTTGAGAGGACTAAATCACTTCCTTCCTCTATCCTGATATATATCAGGATGTGTGTGTCTTTATGGTTCCTGGGTGATAAGCTAGCAGCTTTACATCCTCTGCTGATTGTTCTAGAATTCCTTCACAAATAAGTTGAGGAAGCTAAAAAGATGTGCAAACAGAGAGTGAGAGATGTCTGTGATAAATAACTTGAATCCTCCTTCACAAACAAGTGCTTTTCAGCTACATCTCACTCAAAACCTGCTGTTTATTCTGCAAGGCCTGTGGCACCCTCCATCCTGCAGCTGGGATAGAAAGGGGGAGGTTACACACTTCACCAGGGCTTTTGGTTAAAGGCAAGTTGCTCTGGAAAAGGCCCGAGACCATTTCTGGGGGTGCAATTTGGTGCTGGAGATAACTGTATTTAATAGCTAATCGCCCCTGAAAGCAGCATCCCCGTGGCTCTTCCTGCACTCAGCGTGCGCTCCCACCACTTTCCTGGCACTGGCGCTCCCCTCTCTGCCTGGAGACGCTTCGGAGAGTCCAGAACCACTGCCAAGCAGAAAGTGTGAGAAAGAAGGGAAAGTGGGATCATGTCTTTTAGCAACAACTACCTCTCGTATTTGCTTAGCTGTACTATTAACAGCACCCTCGGGGCTTGGAAGAACGTGCTGACCCTTGTAAATCCAGCAGTTTGCGTGGCAGAGACTTCTGGGGTACAGGGCATGGCTGGATACAGGGAGGACAGAATTTGCTCTCTGATTTCAGGCTTACATTGGTGACCTTTATCTTGTTATATGTTACTAGCAGAATTTGGTCATCCATGTGGACTAAAACTTATATGTCCAGTAATACTAATTTTAGCAAGAGCTTCACACCAGTCCAGCTAACATTGCTGTTTTAGAATCATAGAATCATTTTGGTTGGAAAAGACCCTCAAGATCATTGAGTCCAACTGTTAACCTCACACTGGCACTAACCCATGTCCCTAAGAACCTCATCTACATGTCTCATGTCTTTTAAAGACCTCCAGGGATGGTGACTCTACTGCTTCCTTGGGCAGCGTGTTCCAATGCCTGACAACCCTTTCCCTGAAGAAATTTTCCCTAGTATTCAATCTAAACCTCCCCTGGTGCAACTTGAGACCGCTTCCTCTCATGCTACTTGCTACTTTTACAGATTCTAAGAAAGCAGGTGCTGGAAGAACAGAATGGAAATTACTGCAGCTTGTTCTGAGCTTACTTTGATTGAGCATTGGTGACTGAAGAATCAGCTTAAACCTACCTGCAGTAAGGTACTTTCGTTGTAACTCCAGCTCAAAATGTGTGTCTCAGTCTCCAGAGGGATTAAATCTAGAATCAACACAGGCCAGCATCACTTCACTCAGCCCTGAAGGGCAAAACTAAGCAGGAACACCCCCAGGCTTTGAGGCAGTCCTGAAAAGAAGACCAGGCTTGTGAGGCCATGGCTCTTCAGCAGTCAAGGGACTTTCTGAAGGACCAATGGAGGGACTGTTGCTTGGTTCACTGGGGTGCACAGGGGTCAGCTTCGATTGACTGAATGAACATGTCTAGTGCTATCTGAGACACCCTAGGGTAACTGCTCCTTCTTGGATATGCCAAAGCATTTCAAATGCATGAGATGATGTCTCTTTTTTTGGTCAGCTGTGACTGTTCTGTGACTGACCTGGCTGAAAGGTTCATCTCCAGGAGGAGGTGTACAGCTGAGAATTGCTGTCAGAGAAGTGTGAGAAATTAGTCAGCTTTGCAGTCCCACTTTTCTCCTCTTATTTTCTCCTGGCTAGATATGACAGCTTCCTGCTCAGCATGGTGACTTCTCAGCGTTGTCCTCCTGCGCGTCTGGCTCTCCTAGTGCATGGTGAAAGGAACCACATGCCTTTGCTGCAGTAGCAATTTTCACTGTGGGAGCTGGGCTCCTTAAAGCTTGGCTCGCCCACGTGTTTCTGCCTAAGTCAGCTCAGGATATGTGATACGGGTCCTCCCGTAAATTTGCATCCACTGCTTTGTCAAGTGTCTCAAAGTTAGCAGCTACTAGACGGGGTCCTGTGGCACAGCTGAGAAATAAGTGAATGCAGCCCCAAGGTACTCTAAATCTGACCTTGCTCATGGATGCTTCAGCAGACAAGCAAAGCAGTGGCTTTGGGAGGAACAAATCTGGCCAGAGGGACCTCCTGTGGGTCGTGGAGATGAGGGAGCCACCATGAGGGAGCTCTGTCACTACACACATTCACTGCTGACTGCATGAATTGGACCTCAGGCTCCTGCTACATCCTGGTGTTTTGCCTCAGGAATTCAAGGAGTTGTTCAGTATCACTGTTACCCGTCAGTAAGATGAGTGTCTTGGTTGGAGAACAGAAATATCCCACCGTGTGTGTGTGTCACTGCTTTTCTGTGTGGAAACTGACTCAGTCCCTCCCAGAGCTCTCAAAATAGCATACAGAAATGTGTTCTCGCTTTCATATTCATTTGGTTCTGCCTTACACCTGTTAGACTTCACATTTTCCACAAAAAGAAGCAGTCATTGCCTTTTTAAAATAACATTTTTTTCCCAGAGCCAGATGAACAGCTTGTGTTCCTGATCAACNCTAAAACCACAGGTAAGTGAATCATATTCAACAAGGTCATCTATTCCCAGCTAAATAAATGACTTTTCTTCCAGGGTAATACAATCTTCTGTTACACAGAGATTAAATTACTGCGTTTGAAAAACCAGAAGTCTTAACCTTTTAAAATATCAAAAGTTGGAGAATTTGCTTTCAACAGTCTGACTAGCAGAGCAGTCTACCAAAGTGAAACAAAAAATGCTTCTTCTTGGGCATCTTCAGAAAACATGTGAAGTGTTCCAGCATTCTCTTAGATAAAGATTCGTGCTGGAGGGCTTTTTCTCTACTGTCCCTAAACTGATCTATTTACTGCTACAGCTACAAATGGCTTATGACTTCAAAAAGTCAATTAGGAGACTGGCTTTGATTCTCTCTTCTACCTAACTCCTGTCTGTGGCTGCTGTGTTGCCAAGGGAGCTGCATTGTTTCCTGGTGCAGCAAAGAATAAAGTTAAATTTATATCTTGCTATGTGCTAGAGAAATAGAGATGTAGTTATGTATGCATTACCTTGAATGTAAATCATATAGAGATCCCCACCTCCTCTGCCTGCTACAAGGCATGCATGAAAATGTCCCCCTGGAATAGAAATAAAACCGTAAAACACCATGTCTGTAGCTAGAGATGAGTCAGATGCAGACTTCAGAAGTGGATCCAGATTTCAAATACCACCCAAATCTGTGTGTGATCAAAGGTTTTGGTTCTGACCCAAGTCTAAATCACCATAACGGCCTGGATAAAACTCTGAATCCATAAATCTCTACCATTTTATACCTCCATTTAACCATATGGAGCTCCTTTCTCAAGCTGGAGCTGTGCAAAGAGGGGGAGCATGCTTTGCTGGGCATTGTGAGACATAGGTATGACTCCCAGACCAGCTGCAGAGCTGTCTGGTGGCCTTGGATAAACAATTCAGTCCCAGCTGGCATTTCACAAGTGACAGGACCCAAAGGGGCAGTGATGGGGCTGATGGTACCTGATGGGACCAGTGGGAAAGGCACAGCCACATCTGACACCCTTGGGCACAGGGTTTGGCCCTTGGGTTGGAGGCGCCTTCTGCCACCCACTTCTGCAGCTGTGTGGGGCTGATCCCTCATATGGCATGCACAGGAGCAGAGAGGGGAAGAGCTGGGCCCAGTTACCCCCTTTTAAACACAACTTCTAGTCCTCCTTAATTACAGCTGCCTTCAGCCTCTTAAACAACCCACAGTCTTGATATTCCTCCTGTCGGTGGGATAAATGCTTCCTCTGCTTCACAGAATTGGTAGGTGCACGGGGGCAATATTCTTTAAATTTTGGGGCACTGAGATCTAGCGGTTATGAGGGCACAGATCAACCAGCAGTGGGCAGATGACTGAGATATTGTGTGGATTTAGTCAAAACCATCCAGTGAACTTTAATGATAATATTATGTGTTTGTTTTGATGTTTTTTTTCTAAGTAAAATTTTGTTTTGAATTAAACCTCCTTTCAGATTTATTGAAATATTTAGTTTTGTTCTGCAACTTTAATGTGGTGTAAAACGTTATTTCCCAAACAAGTCTCATTTTTAGCACAACAGGCAAATCAAGAAATAGCTCTAAGCACAGCTCTCTTAAAGCACATTTGCTTTCTCTTTTACTATATTTTACTACATTTTGCTATTCACCTTTTTGGTGAGTTCAGGTGCTCAATTGAAGTACCAGCTAACCTTCAGGTCAGACAAGGCTATCAGACTTGAGTTTTGTCAAGTCACCCAGATAGCTGTGACCAGTTGTGTTACATCGCCATATGTTACACCCTTCTGAAACACCATGCATATATTTTGCCTTCCGGAGATCTTCTAAGATTAATTAATGAGCTATGAAAGTGTGATAAGGAGTGTATGTCTCTCTCTCTGTGAGAAAAAGACCTCATGTATCGCTGTGTTATATGTCATTAGGCTTGACTTAAAATTATTCCTCTCAGTCATAAATAAACATGACTTAGCTCAAATTTAGTATGGCTCTTAAAGATCAGCAGGTGATTTTTCTTGTTACGACAATGGAAGGGCTGGGGAGGATGGCAGGAAATAAGTTTTCTCCTTGTTAGGCACTGTCCATCCCCCCTGCACACTGCTCTTCTCTTTACAGAGGGAATTACGAAAGCTAGGAAGAGGACAAAAATATTCCTTGTCTACATCCAGGGAAAAAAAACCTACATTAGTGTTTTTAAGGTTGAGACATGAAGTCAAATAAAGCATTACTTTCATCATACAGTTACAATTCCAACTCTAAATGGGAAAGTTGTTTCAAAAGTGTCACATTTTGAAGTGCAACTGTTGTGCTTCTACCTTCTAAAGCTGTTTCCCGTTTTCTGAGTAGAAAAAGAAGCTAAAGGAATGGGGCAGGGGGTGTTTAGGATGAGAATTAGAAAAAAAATTTGGAAGGCCAGAAAACTTCCAGATGCTTAGGAAGGAAGGAAGGAAGGAAAAGAAAGAATACAAGCAAGCAAGCAAGAAAGCAAGAAAGAAAACCTTTAAAAATGTTTCTGAGGAATAATTGCTGGTTCCTGGAGGCTTCCAGTTTGACAGAGACATTATTTTATCACCTCAGTCTTGTGCAGACAAAATCTGAGCTCCTGAGCACTGCATGGAGATGCCATATGGGAAGCTTTGTAAGCCTCTGGCAAATATCTGTATCAAACATGCACTTGTGTAGTGCCTTCTGCATGCAAAGCACAAAACGGCAGTGAATGGAACCTCCCAGCGCCAGCAGGAGGCAACAAATTACCTTCTCCACTTACAGATGGCAAAATTGGACCCACCTGTGCTCCTTGCAGCCTCATCTCTGAGGCTGCAGGGTAAAATGTTGCTGCCCTGAGCCAGCATTACATGTCTGTAGTTAACAAGAGAAGGTTCGGTGGGAGGCGTGATGAGTCCAGCACCTGGCTGGGAGAAATACAGACTAGACCAGGCTCCCAAACCACCCTTCTGCCTAGGATTCTCACTCCACAGCTGGTAAGGCTGGATATTCTGCAAAGATACAGCTCCCGGTATTGTATTTATTGGATAACCCGAGTCTGTATACGTTTTAAAACTCCTGTGACAAATACAAATGTAAATCATCTCTGATTGTGTAGCAGCATTGCGGCATCTTTTAGCGCATGGGGGATCTGCTCCTCGTCCCGACACCCCTTATCATCACACTGACTTGCCGCATTAATAAGCTTTATCTTGGTGGGCCACAGACCTGTCATGGCTCAGAGTGAGCAAGCTGGTCTTCAAGGACCAGTGAGGCGGACGATACCCTTTTGTGGCATTCACCCAGGGAAGGCAGGTGCTGCAAAGGAGAAATGTAAATCAGTTCTTCCCAGGCAGGCTGTGAAACAGGGTGACTGTTATCAGGTCCATCCATAACGAAAATGAACAACAGGAGCAACAGTCTTTCCCTTTTCACATATATCTTTCACACTCAATATTCTCCTTGAGCCTGGAATATTGGAGCACATTTATTGAGCATTAAGATATATTGTACACACCATTAATTCAACTTCATAATGCCATTACCGAACAAGCAATTACCACTATCTCAACTGAGCTTCATAGCATGTAAATAAGGGGAAGCAGCCCTCATTCAGCCTGTAGACTTATTCCGTTCAAAACTATCCTATCTTCTAATTTTTCAGTTGACATGCAGAGTACTATGAATTCTTCCCCACGCACAGCAATTTTCAAGTGTTAGATTTTTCACAGCCATTTTTAGAGGAGGTAGTTGAGATATTGCAACTATTCCTTCTGCAAACTCTCATCAATAACACCAGTCTCCCTTTCAGACATCACTAATAAATGCTGAATTTAACACCTGTGTGCTCAAGCAAGGAAATATAACTGCAGTATTGTTTATTGCCTGGAATATCTGATGATAACAATAGGAGGGGTACAGTCTTTATGGAGATCTTATATGCAAGCTACATTATATATCCATAGCTTAATTTAGCTCCCTTATGCCTAGGCATTATGATACATTTGCTAATTACATGATCACATACAGTGTTTTCTCCATTCAACTCCTACTTCAGTTGGTAGCTAGGATGCTCTGTGATGGACAGCTGTTCAGCCATCCTCTTCTACCAGCTCTCCCATGCCAAGGCCCCGCATCACTTTGACTGAGCACTGTGCTGCATGAAATGGAGAAAATCACTTCTTCTTCACATGCTTTTCTGAAGGATGAGTTGCTGGGAAATCAGAGCACTTCACAAGTGTCAACAAAGATCTTTAGAGCTCCCCTGTGACAAAAGGTATTCTCCCATTTTGCGTGCAGGTCTTGTCTGTGCTGCAATATAGGCCTGGATTTGACCCCTACCTTTGCCAGAAGTTAGTCAGTCTCACCTTAGCAATCCAGGCAGAGAGATGAAAAGCAGATATTTGTTTTACAAGGTGAGTGTGTAAAGCCTTCTTCAGAAAAGCTCTGAAATGCAGCGAGCTCTTAACACCCGTCCCTGGACAGGCTCCAGTCTGTAACTCAGAGCTTCCTCTGGCTCCCAGTATAGATCATCTTCCCAGAGGAAAGCCAAAACAAAGCTGGCAGGATTTGAGTGGGTTTGCGCGACAGCTCTTGTACGGAGGGAAATGGATAGCCCAACGTGCCACCAGCCAGAAACAGAGACATGGGCTGGAGAGGGGGAAACCAGCCCAGCTAATTAGTCTAGTAAAACAGTGAGAAAAGTGATAAGAGAGCTATAGCTCTGCCTGTGGTACACCTGAGGACCAAAGTCATCCTGGCTGTCTAAGCAAGCACAAGTACCGGCCTGACACCAGCTCGTGCCTCAGCTGAGTGGAAAGAAGAGCGTTTCTACTGAGGAGATTCGTATCAGTCCAGTGTTACTGATGTTAATTAAATTCTTTGGCATGTACACCTGCCTGGAAGCCAGAGCTGGCCCAGGCTTTATAGCTGTAATGTTACATTAATGACTTCAGGTGGCAGGTCATGTCATTAATTTCAGCAAGGTTGTGTGGGTTGCAGCCATAGGTAGAAGCGATCCTTCCTCTTTCTGAAGCCGTAGAGGAGCAGGGCAGGAGCATCCCACAAGGGACAATCAATAGACTGAGACAAATTGAAGCTGGCAAAAGGTATGGTTGTTGACAGAATAGTATTTGTGGTAAAAAATCTATCAGTTTCAAATGATCTTGGCTTTGAAAATGTATTTATTATTGGATTTTTTGTGCTTTCCACCCCCAGTGAGAACCTTTGTGTATATCAGGCAGCATGTACAAATACTGTGTGAGACGAAAACATTTATTATAGACATTTTTAATTGAATTAAAGAGTCTGAGCACAAAGGAAATGCATTTCGACATAATGATCTGTAGAAGGCAGTGCCATAGAAAGTAATGGAGGACACGAATATGCAGGTTACAGAGAGCAAGTGTTTATAGCAATAAGGAGAAGAAATACATTTAGAACAATAAATGCCTCAAAAATTGGTGTGCATGAAAAGCCTAAAACCTTGTACTTCCAGATTCAGTGACTAGGGGTCTGGAAGAGCTGTCCTATAACTATTTTGTGGAATGTCATGTACCTTTTGAAGTGTCTGCTACTTCAAACTTGGAAGCTTGATCCACTACAGAAAAATCTGTGTCTCAGCCTGAATAAGATCCACCTCGCTTTGTACTAGACCTATGTAAAATCCCCTTCAGTCTCAGTAAATGTAGCGATTTATAACACCAGTGCTGACTGTCAGTGTGAGAAGTGACACCACAAAAAATAGTAGTAGCTGTGGCTTTTCTTCCTCCAAACTGGTAGCATCACCAGCAGCTCATCTTCCATATGGTAGCCTGAAGCTTTTGGTCAAGGCCTGGGAGGTGTGGGTTTGATGCACACTTCAGCGTAAGGGAGGTTTAAACCTATTGGTCCCAATTTTTAAGAGACTGTCCCTGGAGGTGTTTAAAAGACACATAGATGACGTTCTTAGGGACAAGATTTAGAGGTGGACTTGGCAGTGTTAGGTTAATGGCTGGACTCAATGATCTTAAAGGTCTTTTCAAACCAAAATGACTCTATAATCCTATGATTATGGCATAGGCAAGATAAATGGGGAAAAAAGGTTTGCGAAAGAGGAAGACAGATTTATAGAAAAGCTGGCAGTGGGTCCCTTCAGCTCTGCCAGTTGAAATTATGCAATTGCAAACCACAAAATTAATGGTCTAGAGAGCAAGTTTTCAAGCAAGAGCATGACTCATACAGCAGGGGGGTGGAGACTCTGTGCTTTGGACTGCACCCAGGAGTAGTTTTAATGCACTTTTCCATTAATCACTGGATAAAACTGGGAGGAGGGAGGGACCAAAACAAGTAGAACAGGGCTTAGAATGGACTCTGGCAAAATCACCCCCAAAGCAAAGACCAGGTAGTTGGGGCTAGTTATACTGGATGGCATTGCTCCTCAGTTCCTTTGAATGAAGACCATCAAGTTGGCCGTGTGATTAAGGGCCTTGGAGGCTCACAGACAAATGCTTTGCAAATCTTCTTTGTGTAGCCTGGTATTAAGGTGTTTTAAATAAAAAAATGGATAATTTGCTTATTTGAAAGACCTGACATCTGGCCAACCACATTAAGTTGTGCTGCAAAAGGGATTTTCTCATGACTCTGGGCTCCTTTGATCACAAGTGTGGCAGAGTGATTGAATTAGCACTTCTGGTGTCGCTTACATACACTACACACATCTAATGCTTCCTGCACACAGCTTCTTTGCAAGCCACCACACATCAGTAGCAGGGGACTCCTCTCAGCTCCTGCATACACAAGGCCCAAACACCAGGCACCTGCCCGCAGCATCAAGCCCCAAGCAAATGATGCAGGTCTCAGTGCGGTGGACCCCATGTCAGCAGGTTGTGCCTCCAGCCCATCAGGATAATGTGCCTTCAGCACTGCTGTTCTGGTACACAGCTCTTTTTATCCCCATGCTGGCAAAGAAAAGAGAAATTTTATTTCAAATCACAGCAAAAGCAGCTGTTGCCCCCTCCCAGCTGCACAAGGTTGGCCTCACATCTCTCTAAAGAAGCAGCCTCCTCCTGCAAGCAACCTCTTGACATTTATTAGCTATGCAGAAAGACACACACACCCTTCCCTGTGGGGCTGGGATGAAACCATCTTTCTTGGCTTTGGGGGCTGGAAGCACATTTAAACCTGCCAGCTCTGACAAAGGTCCCTGGGCTGAGTCCCAGAACCTGCACTTAATTTTCTTCCAGATCAGGTGGGGCCAGTCATATTTCTGGATCCTAAAGAAGGTTGCACTCCTCTCCATGTGTAATGGGGCCTGTTTGGTATGGGGACACTGTATCTTGCATGAGGCTTACACCAGCTGAGCAAATCCTCGGGTAAGCTGTCAATCACCCTCACACCCCAGGAGGAAAAGGCTGTTTCTTGGTGCACATAAGGATCTTCTTCCCGCCACCCGCCCCTCCAGGTGCCACAATTCAGACGGCCACATATGCAAAAATTAAGGTTCCAGGACATTTTGTGCCTTTAAAAAAGTGGCATCATTTTAAGACCTGCAACCTGTTGTCAATGAATTACAGCAGTCCAGCCTGGAAGTGCCATGAGCCTCCATCAGCTGCATGGGGAATGAGAACACTCAAGAATTCTAATGAGTAAAATCCTATTTCAGCTGCATAACTCACTAAAATAACACTGTAAAGTAGTCTCTAAAAGCTGCTCATTTTGTATTACGCTGCTTATGTGGAGGCTAATTGACAAAAGCATTTACACAATAAATATTACAGCCTAAGCCCCATCCTCATTTACGTCCTCACAATTTCTTTGGGGGTCATGGGTTTGTATGCTCTATCACATTGAGTATTAAGTGGGAAATGCACACATACACAGAAAATAATCAAATGAGTCATATTAAAGCAGGACTATTCCCTGCAGTCTCCAGAATTGTGCTGTTAAACCCTGAGATGGATGGTTTAACAAAGGGTGGAGACCATTATATCGCGGTTTCTAACCGCTTGTAATTTTCAGTTGGGGTTTAGCTGTATGAGCACTGCAGGATCTGGCTACAATTGAACTTTTTGGAAAATGTTACATTCACTCAAAATCTGAGAGAGGCAGATTTTTGTCAGGAAGCAGATAAATGAGATGTTAGCATCTCAGTAATACATAGATTGTTCAAAATTCGGAAGATCTGCTGTGAATCTGGATATAAAAGGCATCATTTAATATTTGGCACACCATTAAAGCACTGCCAATCCCAATTATTTTTTGCTGCACATGTATGTGTTCAATATAATTACACTTCTGTACTGTGTGTACACATTTTTGTCACACATAAATGTGTGGCCTCCTGTGGGATCTTTTTGTACAATTCATTAAAAACCGCAATTAATAGTTTCTTTCCCTTGCTAATATCCTAAATAGCAACATCTAGTCCAAAACATAGTAGTAAGGCAAAATCTTCCTAGGACAAGCCAATCTCTTTTGAAAAACAGGAAAACCTTTATGCACATAAATATTACTAAATTGTATCATTACATGTAGGAAATTATTTCGAACACAGAAATAGGAGAAACATCAAATCAAGCGTGACTCAGTAAAGGCAGACCTTCACTGTGTTTTCCTGGGAGGGCAAGCCGTCAATCTTACCATGACACAGTGGTAGTTTCCAGAACTGAAAGAAAAAGCTGAAAGCGGGATTCATTTCAAATAACTTTTTCATCTAAAAAGAAAGTCTCTTGCAGAAGCTGTTCACCTGGGCTCCCTTAGTGATCTGAGAAGTGAGAGAAGAGAACAAGAAGAAAAATCCTGCCAGGCACTTTGTCCCATCTTACAATAGGGCTGTCAGATGGAGGGTTTTCTCCCAAAGCTACCTGTGCCGATCACTAGCTAGAGAAACTGAGGATTAAACACTTTTTTTTTTTCTTTTTTTTTTAATGTTTAAAACTATGTGATGAAACCCCACCCTGCGATACTTGGCAGAAGCTTCAGAGGGGTATCCGTGGAGGGGATCCCCTGCACAGCAACTCAGCATTTTGCTAGAGGCAAAAATCACTCTCCTTTCTCTGATCTGCTGGAAACCCCTTTGAACTCCACTTTTCAGAGTTTCACGAGGACTTTATTCTTCCACAGGACTTCAGTGTCTCATATTTGGACATCTGGCTTATGCTGGAGTCTTGTGTTGCTGTGTATCCCATGGGGATGCAGCCAGTTGTTTGCCACAAGCCGGGTGTGGAACGGCTGAGCAAGGTGCTCAAATCAATGTCACCTACCCAAGCTTGTTCTGTTCTGTGCACATTGGCATGACACAGCTTTAGATTTCTTCAATGCTAAATTATTTTCTTGCCCTGAATTTTTTGAGATACTATTTTTAATGTTTGTTGTTGTTGTCGTTCTTGTTGCTGTTCTTGTTGTTGGTTTTTTTCAATCTCTTTTCTTCGTTCATGAAGCTGTTTACTACTATGCATGTTTTTTTAATATGTTACCCTCAAGCCTAAATTATCACCATCATGTGTGCCATATTTGGGACCTTGTTTNCGAAGCTGTTTATTACTATGTATGGTTTTTAATATGTTACCCTCAAGCCTAAATTATCACCATCATGTGTGCCGTATTTGGGACCTTGTTTGGATTAAACGCTGAGAACAGATAAGATGGGAATAGGACCATCTCACCTCCAAGCATATGCTTCTGATTAGCTTACCATTGCTAGCTGCCCTGTGTTTAATATCATTAGTCACTTAAGCATTATGATGACATATTTGCTATGTTTATTGGTTTAAACAGAAGCCAAATGAACACGCCAATGGAAATTACATCCCTTCAAAAGCCACCCCCAGACCTCTCCCTCCTGGCTGTACTGAGGCTGTTTGCGTGAACACCCCAGGACAACACAGTGCTGTAAAACCCATGGCTTCTGGAACAGCCTTGCAGAAACATCTCCCCGGGTACCATGCTGGCTGCTCTGGGCTGGCACTCTTGTGCATGAGAGTGCACAAACACCAGGACCCATGCTAACTTCTATGCACACTCATAAACCAGCTTAATCCCACCATATTGTCAAGAGGACTTGACAACGGGTGTAGCCAGGGATCCATCCTCCTCCCGTGGTGTGTTATTTCATTGTGCTGTCTGGAGACATATTTTTAAGACTTTTTTTTTTCAACCCAAATTACTCAAAATATCATTAATGTTGCTTTAGGTAGTAGTATAATACTTTCCTAGTTCAGTGGAAACTATAGATTTTTGTTTGCTTGTTTTTAAATCAAAGTGTAAATTGGCAATGTTATTAGAACACAGCTGAGAGGGTTTTATGGTTATTTAAGAGAAATTCAGGCTGTAAAGAAATATAAATTTATTATATGCTTGGGTGAAAATATTTCAGCTTCCCTGGTAAAAATGTACAGCTTTCAAAAAGCGCATTAATAGGCTACTTATGCTGAAGACTTTAGCATTCCTTCAGATTTTCACACCAGGCTGTAGATATGAACATGGTAAATAGTACAAGCAATTACCATTCAGGATAGACAGTCAAGGACACTTGATGTCCAAAATTTTCCTCTTCCTTGTTTAGAATAATCTCTTGTAAACGTGATAATGCAGATCTCTGTGGGCTCACCCTGCTGTGTCAGCACACCTGTTTGCTGCTGCTTGGCTGGGAACTGGGGGATTCAGGCACTGGCACATCTCTGGAGGTATTTATCTAAAAACCACTAAAGCTGATAGTGAGAGCTGGGCTGTTTCTGAGCCAGGTCTTGGTATTTCTGTGCAGACTTGATGTAATGAGTGTTTTCACACTGAAAATGTCTTTATTTCCCTTTGCATTGTGCGTTTTACAGACTTTGTGTCATCTAAAAAAAGTCACTTGCTCTTATGTGCTTTGCTTTGGGTCCATCTGTGTGGTTCTGTACTTTTAACTGATTAAGTGACACAGAAATATTAATAACTACTGTTCGCTAATGCAAGATGTAGGTCCCAATCATTGGTCTATATTGTTCTACATAAGGTATTTCAGACTTCTTTCTTGCTTATAACTTTAAGCCCTCATTTAAACCTTCTTCGTAGCAATATATAGGAAGAATACTAAAATATTTATTAAAAACAATACCAACAATACCAGGTGCTTGGCTAATTAGCATGCCATTTTCCAACTGGCAATGTCTGAAATGGAAATGGTGAAAAAGAGATGTCCTCTGTCACAGCAGCCCCTGTTCACATCAGTGGCAACACATCCACAGAAATCACTGGCACAGCAGCATGTTTTTACATCGTAAATAGGAACAGCCAACAAAATGCCTTACAGTTTTCCACAACGAGTTCATGAGGTGCACGTGGCAAATAACTCCTATTAATGGCAAGGAAGCAATGTGTGAATCTCCGGTGAACTGACGAGAAAATAGACTGAAAGGAATTGGCAACGTTGCAGTCTTGCTTGATTCGCATACTTACATATTCGTGTCCTCTGCACTTTCTGAGTGAGAATACATAATGTAATCAGGAATAAAATGCAAATTTCTAGCTAAGGAACATAGCTGGTTTTTAACAAAAGCAGCCAGAAGTAACTAGTGTGATGTAGTGCTGGGACTAACAGAAATACCTTTGGTTTACAGTGCTAATTATACTGTGATCTGTTTTTTCAGTTGTTTGGGGGTTTTGTTTTGTTACTTTGATCTATTCAGTATTATTGAAACCAGGTCACATTCGATGTCATTGCACTCTTTGTAACTGTTCTAGAGAAAAACAGTGCCATTTGTACATACAGCTGAAGGAGGTAAATATGAATGAAGCAAAAGGAAAAAGATGGTGAATATCATCTGTAGAAGCAGAAAACTTATTCTGTGTATACCCCATAAATGTTTTAAAGCTTATATTTAGAACCGTCTCTTTTAAAGCGATGGTATGTTGATGCATGTTGTGTTTGGCCTTTAAGATATCACTGTTAGTGTCATCTATACACATGAACCAACTCCCTTTGAGTTGGCATGTTAATCAAAACAGAAATATCAAGAGATTTGCTCTTAAAGGTAATCACTGTAACTGCCTGCCCTAAAAAATGTGCCCCTTTCACACCAACTTCTGCCATCCAGTTTATCTGAAGGCTTGCAGGGAACCGGGGATCCTTTTCAGCCTCTTGTTTTACCAGTCAGAGATTAAAAAATGTTTCTTGAAACTGGTATGGGACCCACAGAAAACTGTAGTTGGGGGATCTGAAATGAAGCTCACAATATTTGCCAAGCAGTAGGTGTAATATTGCCTGATTTAAAAGGGTTATTCCTCGTAAAGCACTGGAGGACACTGTCCTCTCTGGCATGCCATTATTTAGCTTGCATTTACTGTAGCTACCACTTTCTGATCTAGCATTCCTTTTACATGAGATGTTTCTACAGAAGTTAATGAAAAATGTGAGTGTTCAAGGAAAGGAGCTCTATTTTCATGTTTCAGCATAAAGATGCAAATTAGGACCAGTATTAAAATGCCAGCAAAAATGGATGGAATTGTAAAGCAGAGTTTGTATTGGATAGAAGTAATTTGTTCTGTCATTTTAAATAAACATTACAAATAAATCAGGATCTTTATTATACATACTGCTTACTGTTGAATAATCTAGCAAAAAGATAGCTGCTATTATGGAATAGCTTTTTAGTTAGTATTTTCAGTGTCAGTTTTGAATTGGATTTAGGAATTTACTAGAGTGCCCTTCCATTATGTTTGTGTAGAATTCCTGTGAACAAACTGGGCGGATAAGGATTGGCCTCAACTTCTCAATAAGAAGAGCAAGATTTACGTGTCTAACTGTGAGTCCAGGCTCCTATCACAGTCAGTGGAGATCTAATTCATGTGGAGGGTGCTTTTGCTTGCCCTAAGTTGGTGCATCCCAGCTGGCCAGTTGAGATAACACTCTGGTCTCCAGTGGCAGAGTGGATGAGGCCTCCATGGGCTCTCGTGGCAGTTATGACAGATCCCTTAATTACAAACTTGAGGTTAGGTGTGGTAACTGGAAATGGATTCCGCTCCCAGAATTCTTCTAACCTATGTGTGACCTTATTGAAGGATAACTCGGGATATCTCCAATTGGAAGCTGTGGAATAAAATAAGTACTTTTTACTGTCACAGAATCAGTGCCTCCTGTTCCCTCCATATCTGTGGGGTTGAGTCTCTGTGCCCAGTGCTGGCTGCCATGCATTGCTCTGCCTGGCTGTCACTGCGCAGTTCGCGTCACTTTTTTCAGGTGTCTCCTTGCCTGGGCTCACAGCTGGCCTGGGAGGCTGAAAGGAAGAGCACCTTTCCATACCTTGTCATGTGCTGAGTTACTGCGTGTTTTACAGGCTGCCAAATCCTTGTTTAAAGATTGCATCCAAAGAAAAGCTAAGATCTTGTATTTTACTCTGAAATAACTCCTGGAGACAAGCCAGACTGAAGTTAACAGAAAAATAAATCACTTACATTAAAAAAAAAAAGTATTTACAAAATTTAATCTGTAAGTGGACTTCGAATCTGAGCTGTTCTTATGTGAATTTAGCTAGGAAAACAAACATGTAAATCTCAAGGGAGGTGGGTAATGTCAGCATGAGTCTGTAAAGCCTACAGAAATAATTCTCCACACTGCTTCTGCCTGAAATGTAGTGATTTATATATAAATGGTATTTATGACAAGCAAGATAAGATGTTAAGTAATGGAAAAGTGGAAGGGAATGAATTGCGATAGTAATGTGAGATGGGAAACGGAAGACACTGACTCAAAAATGTATTTTCTAAGAGACTTTTAACTTCTTTAATTACAGAAGAACTTAAAGTGTAGGGAGATGGTCATGGATAATGAATGCTAAATTATGGACATGGATGTTCTCATAACGCAAGGGCGGGCAACCCGTTGCTGGAGTACCAGCAGTCTTTCCTGGTGTATGTTGCAAGAAATTCACTTTATTGTCTTTGTTTTGGTTTTACATCTTACAGAATGATCTGAACGAAAGATCTTACATCTTTTGGTTTTACATTTCGTGGAAGTGTAAGAGCTTCTGGATAGACTCCTTTCAAAGGAGCGAAATCAAGATTATTCCTAGTGAAAATCAGGTCTCCTTTCGCCGCTATGTTACAGCTAAAATTTATAAGAGATACGCAAATATAACTAAAACATTAATGGCAAAGTAGCATATGTTTTAGTTTGTGGATCAGACACTAATTACATAATAATTACATAGCAATTACAGTGAAATTACTATAGTTCTATTTGTACCTGCAACTACTAATCGATATAGGCTGGTTAGTATATGCCAGTGTTATTACAGCATGGACTCGAGAGGCCTGGTATATCTGAGGTCTATAAATACACCAAGTGGTCAGAAAGTAACTCAGACATAGAGACAACCCCCAGCTTTTCGAATTGATGTGTTCAGGGAAGTACAGTCGAAGTCTAATTATAATGTAATTACAGCACAATTCAAGAGTAAGTTGAAACCACTGCATGTTGTAGCCTTAAACCAAGTTAAAAATGTTAAAAAATGACAATGTAGTTAAAAGACGTGGAAACCTTTATAGTTACATTTACTTCATGCCTAGAGTACAAAAATGCCAGTACATGTAGCCATTTCCATGTGTTTGGAAAAAATCCCCAAAATCATTATCAGTTCTCTGAGCAGTCGGTGTAGGTCTGCAAATTCAGGATTGAAAACCTGCCTGACCATGAAGTGCATATAATTTACCTTTGCCTTTTTTCCATGTCATGCCATTGTCTCAAAAAGGGAGGACAAAAGCCAAGGAGGATAGTATCAGACTTCCAGATGAGTTCCAAGGCCTGGGAAAAATACCAAAATAATGAAGTAAATGTAGGAGGGCCTTGTGTGCTCTACCGTGTCTCCCAAATAACCTTATGAA
This sequence comes from Pampusana beccarii, assembly GCA_013399365.1. Classification (NCBI taxonomy): domain Eukaryota; kingdom Metazoa; phylum Chordata; class Aves; order Columbiformes; family Columbidae; genus Pampusana; species Pampusana beccarii. The sequence continues at coordinate 156,686 of VWYH01001018.1, forward strand.
ATTATTTCTCCTTCCAGCCAAAACTGTTGTTTCAACCATACGATATCATTTTGTGACACATTCACTCTTGTTTTAAAAGCTGCAACTGAGGGCTCAATTATTATTTACGCTCCCTATTGAAACAGCAGTTCCTAGGCTGAGCTTGTCTGGTATGCCTTCCAAACCTTGGACCACACATCTTTTTTTTTTTTATTAGATTGAAGTGTTGCCGGCTGTAAAATGTCTTCTGTGTTTAGGTTGTTACACTGTGATAAAATCACCTCTGATCCTTTTCTTGGATGATCAAAATAGATGAAACCTCTACACCTTCTGACCAGAAGACATGTCCCAAAATTGAGCATTCTTCCTCAGCTCTTTTCTAATTCTCAAATATAGCACTATAACATCCCTCATCTCTTCACCTGTAGCACCTCTGGACCCCCTGGCAGGAGTAACCAGTGCCTTGGCATTAGTTATTCTGCCCATTGGCCCCGGGACACTGAGCCTGGCTTGGTCATGACACCCAGACGTGGCAGTAGGAGGGAAAAAACAGAAGCTGGAAATATAGACCAGCCACCGGAGAAACAAAAGCGGCAGCTCCATCAACACTCATGGTCTCAGTTTTGTATTTTGAAGTAACAAACATCATGTAAAATAAAACCATGTGATTTCCTTATTCCTCCTTGACATTTGTCTGTTTATACAATGATGGACATCAATTGCTCTTTCAGCTATCATGTTGTTTAGCTTATCTGTTACAGCTACTAAATCCTCCTAAAAGCCACTGCTTCCTCTAATATGACCCCTCCTCCTCCTTATAAATGGGATTTATTTTCTCCTGAAGAATGACCTTACACTGGGTTGTGTTGAAACATGCATCCAAATGAACCCCGCTTTCCAAGTGACCCTGGCCTATGCCCATAATCTTTTCTCTCTTCATTGTTTTATTTTTATTTGCCGCAAATTCTATCAGCAATGATTTAATATTTTTTTCAAGATCATTGATAAAGATATTGAATGAGATGAGTGTAGCTCCCTGGAGGCTTCTGCTTGAGAAACCCTGAGTGATTGCAAATGCCTTTCTGAGATCTTCCAACTGAGCAATCCTTAATCTTTTTAAAATGAGTGCATTGATTTTCTTGTACAGCTAATTTTTATAAGAATGTTGTGAAGGACTTGCTCTATTGCCTTAAAGAAGTTGGGTAACCGAATCAAATTTGTGCTATCTCAAAACTTTAGAGTTAGATTATAAAAATAAGACAAAAAAAAAAAAAGACGACAATGCTGATTGAATCACTTCTTCTTTTGACTCCTTGCTGACCGTTTTCCCTGTCAGCCTGTCCTGGATTTTGTCAGAGAACAATGTCAATCTAATCTTGTTTGCAACCTTGCAAGTTGGATTTTTTTAAATCACTCTGGGGTTTATCAGCATTAATAATTCAAATAGCTCCTTGGCCACAATTGTTAATTCTTATAGGTGCAAAGTATCCGGCCTTGCAGAGACAGAGCTGTCTGAATAGGGTGCGTGGGGAGGAGCATCCGTGCCCGTCCCCGATGGCTGACTCCAGCTGACGTCACCTTGGCTGCTCCTTGGCGCTGCTTGAGTACTTCAGCCTTTTGCACTTTGTGATCGATGATCCTGCCAGCCCTGTCTAACAGCGGGTCTGTGTTGTTAATGGGATTTCATTTCATTTGCTCTTGATGTATGTAAATAACTCCTCCTAGTTAGCCTTACCCTGGCTGGCCGGTGCTTGCTTCTTCTCTCCCTTAGCAATTACTTATATTTCTACGTTTTCTTATTTCTGCCAATTGCTATCAGTGTCACTTTGTTTTTAACAGTATTTCTACTTCCATTTAATCATGTAACGAAGGGAGGCATTTCTCCTCCAAGAAACCAAGAAGTCTTTTCACAGATATGGATGATTAAGAGCTGCTACTCTGCTTTCTACAGAATTTGCTTTCTCTCAACCTGAAATTGAGAAAACATCCACAAAGAACTGATCCTTTCTAGGATGGTGTCTTTTGGGTTCATTGACTGTGCAGTCAACTCTCTCCATGTGGCAGCACTGGATTTCCTGAAGGCTTCTAGGCAGGATGGACAGACTGAACATGGTGCAGAGCTGCTGCTGCTGGAGGAGGGGTGGAAGTGGGATGGGGTCTGGGATGATTCCCTGAGGGACCTGGGTCCCTCCTCCAGCCCCATGTGAAAGAGAAAAAGAGGCTTCAAGGTGGTGACAGCTTAATGGCTGGTTCTCTGAAGGGTTCCTTCACCACCCTACCACAAGAGCAGCCAGTGCCTGTCTGTTTGGAGCTGTTTCCCCCCAGAGGTAGCACCACCAGGACATGGCAGCCTTTCCATCCACGGCAGCCCACTGTCCTGACCTGCCTGGGCTACAGCAGGTACAGCCTTGTGCTCCTGCTGGGATGGCTGGCTATGGCAGAGTAGGATCCCTGCTTCGTGTGAAAACTTGTAGAATCACAGAACCATGGGATGTCCTGAGTTGGAAGGAACCCACAAGGATCATCAAGTCCAACTCCTGTCTTTGCATAGGGCAACCCCAAAGTTCACACAATGCCAGGCAACAAGCCCAAATTTACTTTAGAGCTATCACAGGTACATTCATAGTCCCAAGACATTGCTTATCAGTAGCCTGAAGTTGATGTCAAAATACTTTCTTCCCCAACTTGCTTTTGCTTCATTTCTTCAGCTTTGGGAAAGTTACATTGAAGAAGCCAGCATATGTACTGCTGGAGAAGACTGTACCTGTTAGCCTATAGCAAGTAAATGATTACGAGCACTTGCATCTACACTGACGGACTGGCACATTTGCGTTCATAGGTAACATGGATTTGTTCCTAAGTGTTGTAGTACATTTTGATAGAGAAACCTGTAACGCCATCAGATTCACTGTCTAGAATGAGTGTATTTCCTAATGGGTAAAGAGGAGGAGATTTTGTTATTGTCCAAACACTAGCCGTTACAGATAAACGTATTATAGTGTATGATCATGTTTGTATCTGAAAAGTCAGATAACAACATTTTAAATTATACTGGCAGAATAAATAATGGCTGATAGAACGGCAGAGGAGTTCTCAAACACAAATACTGTTTATATTACATAGTGTGCAATTTAATACCTGTAACTTTACCTGACAGAGTCCAGTTGGTATTTTAATTCATCCTTTGCATATTGTAAGCAAATGTTCATAAATGTTCATTTCCAAAAAACTAAAAAGATACTTCAGTTTAGTATTAGTGACAGGGATCCTAGTGCAGTCTAATTTTTCTGGTTTCTTAGCAGGACCCTGAGTGCCAGTGGTAAATTTATCCTGGGATCTGGGGGAGAAAGAACTCCACAATGTGCGCAGCTGCATGCAGTGGATGATAAATGCCATATAAGAGGGGCAAGCTGTGCCGCTGGTCAGCTCTCCCACCATTGCTAGTATTATGGAAAATGGATAAAATAAAAAGAAATGGCAAACCCTTTGTATCAGGTATGGGGCAGTATAGCTTGTATGCAAGATATAACTCTAAGAGAAGTTTTTCTCTTAAGTGGATTCTTAGTTACCGTTGGCATCAACTTAGGAAAAAAACATGGATGTTTGTAACCTAGAATATTATTTGGGAAATATCAATCACACTGCTCTGAATTTACTGAGAAGCTGTGAGCTCAAAGTAGCACACACAAGCTGGCAGAAACTTGCTCAGTTACAAGACCTTAAACCAATGTGTAATGTTTCAGTTCTGTTTCTCCTCAGATGCATCAGGGTCTCTAAGGAGATACCAAAAATATGCATAGACACTGAGGTAATTCAAATAAATTTGCTTTAAAATACCATAACTTAGAGAAGGCAGTTTTATTGCTATTGAGTATCATTTGAGAAACTAACATGCGCTACTATGCAAAAATCAGACAGTTGCATTTGCAACGAAGCAGAGCAAGCTAAATCCAGACTGAAAGGGATTTGATATCAACTTTAGATTTCACCTAAATTTCCCCATAGGACAGCTGAACCATATGTGGAAATAAAATCCATGCATAAAACTGCATATTCCTGTGCAGTTTGTCAGATACTTGACATCTCAATCAACATACTAATGTACTTCCTGAGACACCTCTTAAGCATCTGCAAATATTTCTTTTGATTGCTTTTGTTTTCTTCCTGTGAAAGAAATCTTCCTCTTCTGGCTGCAATCCTTCTCCTGAGCATGTAGCCTTCCCTGCCTGTCCTTGGCTCAGCACTTGCTGAGCACAGTCCTGTCTTCCAAGAAACATGGTGACCCAGAAATTAGTTTTCTGATGGCCTCACACTGGGTGTGTCCAGCTTCTCAGAAGAATCTCCTTTGGTTTTTAACTCTAGGGTTTAAAAGAAGTGCCCTCTTAAGTGTAGGAAAAGTATTTTAGAACATTTGAAGAGTTGTTTCATGTCTTTATTCTGAGCTTTTTTTTTTTTTCTTTTTTTTTTTCCCAGAATTGTGCCATTCAGGTTCCAGTAACCAAAAAAAGTCTACGATCTGACTCAAGGTCTCCCTGGGTACATTAACGTTAATGAATGAGGAGAAGTGATTCTGTTCTCCAGCTCTGAAAGGAAGCAGCAAACTGGGCTGTGTTCCTGAAAGAAAAATCTCTTTCCTCACTTCTCTTGGGCATGGTGACTTCATCCATTCTGCTTTCTGGAAATGGTTCCTGGCCTGTGTATCACCCAAACTGTGCTTGGAAGTTGTCCAGAAAAGCACCACTTGGCATGGGTCAAATCCATGCTGGGTAATGTGTTACTCCCTCTACTCAGTTAAATGTGATGATGATCACAGGCCAGCACACTATCTGTCGCCCTGCTTAGTTCACTAGAATAGGCAGAGCCCCCAAATCCCACCAGTAGGCATTTTCAGAAAGCTATTCAGAGCATCTTGTCTCAACAGCTTGCTGGAGGAGCTGAGTGTGGAGCTGTAGTGTGTTTATAGCAGGAATAAAAAGCTTAGCCCTGCCAGCACTTGGCACTGCTCCCCTAGCTCACCTCCTTTGGGGCTTGCAGAGGAGCATGCAGGAATCCTGGACAGCAGGGTAGAGGTTTCACTACCCCTCATTTGGGGTGGTTATTGATGCTCACAATCACTGTGCTAACGTGTAGACAAAAAATGTTTGTGTTATGCCATTGTGTTTTCCTTATATATCTTCCTCTCTCTCTCTCCCCTTCCATCTGTCCCTAGACATCACTTACAAGGGCTGGAGCACCACAGATTCTGAACACTGACAGTTCCAAACATGCAGAATATCAGGAATTTGCGAAGACCCATTGGTACAATACATCCTCTCCCTGCCAAGGTAACCACACACTAACGAGATGACAAAGCAAGCTATTCAGATGGTGAAAAACCTCCTAAACATCACAAAGCTCTTCATTTGCCCCCACTGGAGCTCAGAAATACTCTATGATCTGGGCTGACTAACTCTGCACAAATGCTAATAAGCAGCTGACGAAGACTTCTGTCCCCATGAGAGTTCAGATCCTCCTCAACTCTCAGCAAATGCCAATCCTACCAGTACAATGAAGGCAAACAAAACATCACACACACGAACAAACTGAGAGCCAGGCAAATAGCCTAAGAAGAGCTCAAGACCATCTCTCCCACAGGATGAAGAGTGATGCAGGTCTCATTTAGCTCTTGCTTTTTCCCCTTCCTGGGGTCACTCTGTCCCTGTGCACAGGAACCAGAGGCTTTGACAATTCTGTCTGGCCACAATTTTGGATCCACCTTTGGATCCTGGTGCCTCCTGGGCCCAGGCTCCTTCGCTCTGCTGTTCCTTCGCAGCCCTAAGACCTCGGGGACCTGAGCCCTGAGTGCCCCGAGCCCATAGGACCTTTCAAGATATACAGGTTGCTGAAGCTCACCTCTTCTGAGAGTGTCAAATTCTGTGGGCCCTTTGATTTACAGTTTTCTGGTCCAGAGGCAGAATGAAATGTGAAGACAGAGCAAAACTGACTCTACAAGAGCTACTCGTAACTTTAGGTAGCATAGGAAAGATCCAGCTTCCCATGGAAAGGCATCCATATCAGCTCTGTGTCTTTTTCCCTGCACTTTCCCTAGTCCCTCAGTTCAAATCAGCATCTCTGAGGATTTCATAAGATCCTCATTCAACCTGTCCGCTCACCCCCATCCCCACCTTGTTAACCCCAAGACACTACATTTGGTTGCATGTGGAAAAGAAGGGAGAAGAGAAAAAAGAGAGATTTTGTGTTTTTGAATATATTCCCCAGTGGGTCTCGGGAGGCCATTCCTCCATCAGGGAGAGCATTGCAGTGTGACATCAAGCTGGAGGTGAAAGAGCCCCATTACTTGCCCTATACTAGAGGAAAGAGATACGAGTGCTGGGTTCCTGCAGGAGCAGATGGGGCCAGGAGAGGGTTGTTGATGGAGCCAGCCACTGAGTGCGGGTCCTGCTCATGTTCAAGCAAATCTTGGCTCCGTCTGCAGAACCATCAGCCTGGCCCTGGCATGAGGCACGGTGATGGCTGTGCCTGGAGAAATGCAGCCAGGGACCTGCAGCACTGACAAACTGAAGCTGACTGAAGCCCTGGTTTTCTAACATAGGCTTGCCCAGCAGTCTTGCTGACCTCCGGTACCCATGGGCTCTGAGCCAAAAGGGGCCCTGGTGAGAATAAGAGGTTTTCAGGAGCTTGAACAGACTGGGCACCAGCTGAGCATCCCTCACACAGCCTCTTGGTGTCTGCGTAGAAAGCAGCTGCCTAGGAAATAACTTACAATCTCTAGCCCTGATCACACTCCTGGCAAATACGAAGTTAAGGTAAGCTGTTGCAGAAGTTGGATTTTTAGAGGAATAATAACAATTGTAATTTCAACTGTTAACCAATAAATAATAAGAATGGATAATAATTCAAATGTTTTAGTGAACTAGATCTGTGCATCTGAACTACTCAAGTACATCCAAGGCGATGATGCTGATGGAGAACATTGCCTCTTTTTTGGTTTGAGGACAACAGTAGGAGGCTAAGCAGCTGAAGCAGAAGAATATTGGTTTCTGCTGGTTGCTATTACACCTGAGAGAAGGGATTGCTTCGCAGCGACAATTATGAAAACAGACTAGGCAAAAATAATTTGTTTTCCTGTTCTTCAAGCTTCTAGAATAGCCTGACAGGAAAAAAAAAAAGTATTGTTTGAAGATACTATGATAGTTTTCCTGGTAGTTTGTGCAGGAAAAATAATCAGTTTGTCAGTTTTTGTTCTGTGTGTTCACTAGTAGCAGGAAATGAGTAGGAGAAGAAAACAAGTCTTACAAGAATTTCTGGATTTTCAGGAGATTCTTTTTTTCAATACCCACTCATTATGAAATTGGAAAAAGGAGCTCTCTAAAACTCCAGAAATGAAAAGTGAAATTGTTTTTAAGCATAAATAATTAAAATGCACGGGATCTTCAACAGTTTAAAATCACAGGATTTGCATTTAATGTTTCAAAAAGATAAACATGTATTTTGCATTTTGTGATGGCTTATTCAGTCAACACCACACTCTGCAATATAATGAGAAAGAGCCTTCAGACACTGAGGCAGTAAACTTGCAGCCAATTTCTCTCAACTGGTATTTAGATAGTATTCAGTAAAAGAATGTATTTAGCTAAGTTATATACATGTGTATGTAGTCACATCTAGCTAAGATATGTCTAGCTAACATGTCTTAGCCAGATAAAATTTTTGTATATATAGAAGTTCTATAAAAATATATTTGATAAAGAAGGAACAAACTGAAAAAATATTTAGGAAGCATGAAAGCAGTGAATTTTTAGTGTTGATGTTAAAAGCTCACCTATTGCTTAACAAAAAATCTGAATGGATGTTTCTAGTTATGTGGTCCTTGGTCCTTTCATGGTCTACAGAGAATCAGTGCAACTTCGTGGGTAGAGACCAGGCTGGGATCTCTGTTGATCTCAGCTCAGCCTCTCTTCTGCTGTCTGACTTCAGCCCTTCCAGTTATTCTTTGAGTGGGATCAGAGTATTCACAGTACCTCCTTTTAGACATTAGCAAATTTTGGCTCTGAACTGTGTTTTAGGGGATGTCACCTCCCTCTTCATTAGCCAGATAAGAAATTTAGGCCTGAAATGAGATGATGAGATTAGTAGCATTATGTATGTTGGAGTGGAATCGGACGGAGTAACGATGAGATCTCAATATGAGTATGGTCATTCTCCTTTATTCACTATTCTAGCAGAGTATATATAGGTTTACAGCAGAAACATGCATAGCAACAATATTGTAATTGGTCAGCTTTTACTGATTACACACAATGTGCCCCCCCTCACTTATTGGGTAAAGTCCTTTGTTCATGCACTCTAACAAGTATTCTCTCATCCTCTGTTGTAGTTAAGCTCCCAAATTCTTTTGTGATTACAGAGCTCCCTTTCTTCCTCCTTTCCGATGTTCAAAGAAACTTCAAGGACACCACTCACAGGCTTCTTCGCCTGCCTCAAATCCTGGGTTGCTCACTGTGATCAGATCATGCCCTTTATTCCTCAAAAATTCCTCCACATATGTATACTCAGAAAATGACAGTAACAATACTAATCTTCTTTATAAATCACTTTTTATTTCTAAGAGAAAAAGCAGATATTAATTTGTAATTATTATTGCAGAATGTAAGGTCCAAAACTTCATATTTCTTTGAGTAAATGCAGTAAGCACAAGGCTATTGCAAAGATGAGGAAATACTGTCTATTTATCTAACTTACAATAGGCAAATTTTGAAAGGGCACCACTGTATAAAAGCCCACAGGAGGGAAGGAAGAACATACATACTTAAAACCTGACAAGAGAAAGACATGATACTTCAGGGCAAACTAACAGAGACATTAAAACTCGAAAGCCCCACAGACATCTGCTAACTCGAACGTGCAACTTGGAGCTATCACCGAGCTATGCTCTCGTGTGGTTCTTGGGTGTTGCTTGCCTGTATTTTCTAATTCCAACATGCCTCCATGGTGTTACTACTACAGGAACTGGCAGTGTTGTCAGAGGCAATCATGTCAGTGTACTGCAGACCACTTTTTCCCTTGTGAATAGGAATTAATGTGATGGATCTTGTTGCTCAAAATACAAATGCAAGTTTCATCTTCACAAAGCCTTATATTTTGTACTGGGAACACTGCGTTGTTCTTGTTAGTGGGAACTGTGTGAAGGAATGTTCTTCCAGCCACAAAAGGAATGTTCTTCCAGCCACAAAAGCAACATAAGTAGGAGGAAGGTGCTTCCGTTCACTGTAGGGTGATGAGATTCACAAGCAAGTGCAGTGGATACTCCCAAGATTCAGGAGAAACAGTACTAAAATGTCATCTTTCTCCAGCAGTCACAGAAACCCGTATGATAAAAAGCAAATTGGCAAACCCCTCCTGGCTTTGGGTTCACATGGACTCTCAATAGAAAGCTGAAGAAGGGAATAATTAATTAACAGGGATAAACAATGTCTCGCAGTCTGATATTGATGTGGAACATTTGCTTTAAACAAGAATCTGATTTAATTTTTTTATAACGATGGAGAAAGGTTACCCTCTCACTCTTCCCTATTCCCGTGCAATGGACAGAAGCACCTCCTTTTGTACCGTCCTCTCACCAGACTGGCATGCACCCTGGCTCCTGTTCTGAAATAAACTCCACTAAAAAGTGGATAAAAATCCTGACTAATTATGACTTGTCTTCTAGTCGTGTTCATAAAATCCCTTTCCCATATATTGCCCTTTGCCATTTCTGGGGAAGTGCCTGGCAGCAGAGATGTTACAAACCTTGGCACTCCTCTTGGGGAGGAGCAGATAGGAGCTGCAAGGTGGGAGCTTGTGTGGCACTCGGCAGTGGCATGGAGATCCTCCATAGCTCTCCTCCAAATCCTGGCCCTCTCTGGATTGAGCTGCTGCCGAAGAGCAGTATCTGGTCATAGTTCTCGCTGCTGCTTGCAATCAACCCTGGCAGGAGCTTGGAAATCTGTCTTGGCTATTGCTGGGAATTTTGCCTGTGAATGTCTTCTCTCCATGACCCTTTCCCACAGTAGCTTCTGCAGCACTTTCACGAGTTAGTTCACAAATCGGTGGTCTTTGAGTGAGTGAAGACAGCAGCTGAAACAGTGCTTGAGGAGTCTTTATTTGTCCTTCCATGGAAGGGACTCCTGCTCTCAGCAGACATCCCCATGATCAGAAAGACCTGGCTCTTCTTCCTGGAAACTGAGTCCAAACTCCAGTGATCAGTTATCTGCCTTTAGTCTCTTCATTTTCCTTGGGACTCTGGGTTGACTGGTAGTGGAAGGAAAAGCCAGCCATAAAAGTTTCTAAAATTCTTCTCTTCTTGAGATGCCAGTGAGACTGCAGTCCTGCACCTCAACACGGACCTCTTAGTCCTCCCGTTTTCTCCCTGTGTTGCGTGTGTTGGTGTACAGGCATTCTGGAGAGGCACCTCATCCTGCTCTCTTCCCAGGCAAAGCATGAGAGCTTCCCCCATGCTACCATCCTGCAGGGACATCCTTTTCCTTTCAGGTGGTGACTTGACCCTTCAGAGGAGACTGTGTTCCTGTGGTTCACTCTGCAGGTGCCTTCCCTGTTGATGATGTTAGTGAAGAGCTATAGCAGAACTGCTTAGCCACCCAAAATGGGGAGCAAAATAAAAAGGAAGCATGTAGGTAGGGGAATCGATAGATCATAGATCCACACGGCATTTTGCAGTCTCCAGAACCACTGGCATTTTCATTGATAAATAAGATTAATGGACATGAAAGGTTAGAGACTTCATTATGAAATATTAAAGCATACACATCAGTTCAGTTGATGGGAATATAGCCAAAAGGGTGAGGTTTCCTCAGCACCAGCGGCAGCAGCAGCAGTCCAGGTTTTACATCACTTTGAAAAGGCCAGGACCCACCAGCAGCCTGTTTTATTTTGCTGGCATGTGGACTTGGCACTCACTTTGCAGCAAAAGCCAAGTCTCCAAGTCTCTTCAGTCTCTTTCTGCAGCACCTGGAGGACGCATGAACCCCATGTTTTCTATCTCAAGAATACTCAATACAGCTTTGAAGGATAGGAGGTATCACCTTTTGATAACATGCCCATACACCCAAAGAGGCTGATATGAAATACAAATTTTAAGTCACTGTGAATCAGTTCTGTGTGATTATTTAGTCTTCACACTGGGTAATAGTCATGTGTTTGGGGTACCGGACAGCAGCACTGTGTCTATGACTTTCACGATATTTATATCAAAGGACCTGTTTCATGGCATTGATAAATTCCCCTCTCACCCCTAAGAATGAAGCCTGATAACCAACGACCCATTCGCTGTTGTTCTTAGCTGGGAGAGACATTGCTCTCCTGGAGCCCGCCCTACCTCAGGGCTTTCTTTTCTGCTGAAAAAGAATACCAAAACCAATTGATAAATACCCACACTGCTCAGAACAAAACAAGTGAGTCAAATGCAGCAGTGTACAGAAGCACCTAAAAAAACCCCCAACTTGTGAGGCAGCCTCTAACTCTGAGCATGTAACTCTGCTCTTTGGACATGTCTCTCTGCCATCCATGGAATGCACAGCACCAACAAACAATTCCAGGAGGATGTAGCTGCATTAATGTGGGAGGGAAACACACACAGAGAAGTTTGCTGGGCAGCCTCCTGCTGTATGACTGGGAATCCTTTAGCAGCATGCCAAAACACCTTTTGGGAAGGTGCAATGCTGTGATGAATATGCCAGCCACTTGTGACAATTGTATCATTCAAGGCTTCACCACTCAAAGCTCCCAGCTCTTATCTTCAATAATATGTTTGCCTTGGGGATAGGATTGAACCTAGCAGTGCTCTGTGGCCTTCAGTGGGATCAAATCATTGTAAACAAATATACCTCATCAAGATAATCTCCATTTTTGTCACTTCCTTTTCATTTTTACCTCTGGTTAACTCCCTCTTCAAATACAGAGATGGCAAATTAACTAAGTGATTACATCAAAGATCACCATATCACAGACAAACCATGCTCTATGAAACTTCCTCAGTCTGCAAATCACAGCCTACCCTCGAGCAATTGGTGTCTACTAATGTAAAGCCACTCAGTCTGATTAAATGTGACTTTGAGCAGTGGGCGGTTTTGTGGTTGTCTTTATGCGTAAAGGTAAATGTCAGCAAAATGAATGGAGCTTTGGGTGTTACTTATGTATTTGACAAACCCCTTATACTCTCCCTACCAAGTGTACTGTAAGTGCTTGACTAGATTTATCAGCTTCTTTATAAGGAGCAGCAAGAAACCCAGATTACAGGTTGCTAAGTTACAAACCAGATAAGACATAGGCGTATTTCCAAATTTATACAAACATCATGCCTAAATTCAAGAGAAGCATAAGAAACAGGCTGAGCTCAAGAATAGGTTAGCATGCAAGATGGATTTGTCTCTCTATTTCTCTGAATGGCTTTACTTCCAGCAATATTTCAAAGAGGCATTACAGCATTCAGAACCTATTACTACATGCCAAGTATGAGAGAAATAATGCCTAAAACCCAACATGGGGGCTTTTTAATGGTAATACAAATATTATGCAGCATTTCCCTCCCCAAGCCAAGCTGTGATTGCCTTGAGTACAATCCTTCCACAAATACAAACACGTACATCCTGGACACGCAGGCACTTGTTACAATGGGAACAAAGTAGAACTGTCTTCACACATAGATAACAGAGACATTAATCCGACGATTGAAGAAATGGGATTTTGTACTGTGCAAATTTCAGTTCAAAGGAGGGATCCTTCTCAGTATAGATGTCTTTGTTATCAACCCATGTTTTGCTAATAAATGGTTTATTAAAAATGGCACGGCTGTGAGTGGCTTACATACATATTACTGGGTTTGGAGTGGTCCAAAATTACAGCTCGCAGTGCTGGAGAAGCTGTTAGGAGATGCTTGTGTGCATTGCACAGGGAAGTACTGCACGGAAAGATGGAGCTTTTTTATAGGCAACATGTTTTCATCCTACTTAAGTTCCTAGGCTTTATTTTGGTCTCATGTTACTAGCAGGCATCATCACAGATGACTGTGGTCTGAGATTTCTGTGTTCTCTAGTGAGGTAAAAGCTGCTGAAACATTCAGCTCCTGAACTGGAGGTGGAGCCCTTTGGTCTGAGCACAGGTGTGTTGTCAGGTACCCCGAGGCTGTGAGCCCAGCCAGGTTCCCTGTCAAAACGTGTGCTACATAGTGCCACCATTGGAGAGACTAAACTGACTATTTTAAAATACCTTTTGGAGAAATAACTCTATATTTTGCCCAGAGAGGTGGTAGATGCCCCATCCTTGGAAACATTCCAGGCCAGGCTGGACGGGGCTCTGAGCAACCTGATCTAGTTGAAGATGTCCCTGCTCATTGCAGAGGGGTTGGACTAGGTGAACTTTTAAGGTCCCTTCCAACCCAAACTAGTCTATGATTCTGTGATTTCGCAGGCTACCTTCTGTCTTCACAAAAGCTAATTAGAGACACTTATCAGATGTTTTTCTCCATGTATCTAGTTTTGTACAGAAAAAAGTTGGAAAACTTTAATTGAATTCAGCCTACATATGGCTTGATGGCTAGAGGAGACTCTGGCAGGGGCTGGCTTGCTGGGCTACATTGCCTGCAGTCCTTTTTGTCCTGCCCTGTTCCTTACATGAGCCCAGGGTTCAGCAAAAGGAAGCAGTAGGTTCTGCTACACCATATTGATGCCTCCAGGGGATTTCCAGAGAAAAGATCAACTAGGGCTTCTGGCTTCATTCTGGTAGTTAAACACTGAACAATCACCTGGCTTCTAGACCATGGACAGCCCTCAGCCTGGCTTTATCACCTCTTGGAGCTCTTCAGCATAATATCTTAATAAAGTAGAAAGTTATTGGTGGGCTGTACTTTCTTCTTTTATTTATTTTTTCTTTTTTTCTTTTTTTTTTTAAATAAATATTTTCACTTACATGAAAGAACAACAAAATCCAACCTGAATTCTATCCCTTCTTCTACTTAATTACCAGCTCCTGTGTTTTCAAGCAGCTATAAGGTGAGGGTAATTATCATAAGTGGAGTTAGGAAGCATGGAATAGACTTTTTCTAGCTCAGAACCAAAAGGTGCTTTGAAGGCCTTGGCAGACCAGGCTATAAAACATGCTTTAATGTGACTCATTTATAACTAGAAGAAAAATAGCGTAGCCCTATATCATCTAATGGAAGTTATGGGCATTACTTGGCCTATGAGCTGTCTGTGCCCCTGTCTGCTAGCCAGACGGGCACTACCAGGGACTAAAGTCTTGTGTTTTAGGAGTTGATTTAAGTCCAGCCTTGTCACGGGTACTAAATTTACATTAGCTTCTAGCTACAGCAACAAAAATGCTCATTAGAAACAATGTGCTTTAATTTGGAAATGCTTTTTCCAGTTACACTTCAGAATTTTTCTTCCTTACAGATTAGTCTTATCATATTCCGTAAAGATGTGCCTCCAATCAAATTTTTATTTTCTTTGACATGAAACTTGTCTCCCTTCTTAGCTGTGAGAATTATGTCCCAGAGAGAATGACACCTGGTGGTTCCTGTGTAGGGGTAGGACCAACGCGTCTGCACTGAGCAGTTCACCTCATGGTACACACTCAATCTTTGCTGCTCTGAATAAAGTCAGAGCTCATACTTAGCCTTGCAGTCAAATTGACAATGTTTTGCAATCACCGTTTAGAGTTTTCTGTAGACACATCTTCCTACCATTCCTTGCTCGAGGCAAGATACTGCCGTGACAACATCCAGTAGAAATGAACCCTGCTTCAAGATTAAGTTTTGGCCTGAGCCTTTCAGTCATTAGCCTGATAGCTAGGCGCTCTGTTTTTCCTTTGTGTATTTGCCGGCAACTTGATCTCTTCCTGCCTGTCAGCTCTTGACTGTAAAATCCTTCAATCCATGTTCCTGCAGATCACAGTCATCCCAACAATCAGTGCCACCGCTTTAATAATTTTTGACCCTCTTTTGCACATCTGCAAATGAGAGAGTGGCTTGAAGAATGAGTTTAAAGGGCTTTTCTATAGTAATCCTTTAATTTTATTATTTTACCCGAGTTTGATCCTCTCTTTTTAGGAAGAGAATGATATGGCATAACTGATATTCTTGTTCTTGATCAACCCAGTGGAACTTCTTCCAGGATTATAAGGAAACAAGTTCTTGCGACTTCTATTTTGTTTGTACATGGAAAGCCAAACCCCAAACTAGCAATGCCATTGGTCTTGGAAGAGGTGCTGCCTGAACAGATGATGCTCTTCAAGTTGTGACACAGACCCTGAAGTCCTTTTTTATATCAGAATACCTGTTCATTGCAATGGAAGGTTTGCCTGAACTATCAAATCCTGGATGTCAACACAGTGAATCTGTGTCACACTAACTACAGATGCCACATGCCAAAGAACTTTTTGTCAGAACTTTGCATTGAATTTAGACAGGTCCAGTGAAAACATACTTTAATCATCAGGGGGATGGTTTATATTTAGACCTTTATTTGGAGATTATCTTTTAGGCACAACTTCTCATCCTAAATGAGGAGAGGTACAGCTACATGAGCACTCTCACTTGTGTCTCCTGCTGGTCTCTGGAGATTGTTACAAAAATGTAAACTTCATGATACCTGGCAGGGAGACCAGGAAAGAGAACTTCAGAATATCCCTGTATTTGATTTACCTATATATCTATCAATCTGGCTAAGTACCCATTCACAAATATTCAAAAATTCATTCATATGACTGTCATTTTGTCAAACCCCCTAACTCAGAGTAGGGTCCAGGTGACTTGCAACAGGTCCAGATGAGTTTTGAATGCCCAGGGAAGATTTCACAGTCTGCCTGTGTTGCTGTTGTAATGTTTGAACACCATGATAAATTTTTTTCTACTACCTTGGAAATAAGTACATCGTTTGTTTCAGCTTGTGCACATTGCCTTTTGTGCTTTTATTAAGTATGTCCAAGTAGTGTCGGTCCCCATCTTCCTTCTGCCTTCCTATTGTGTAGTTAATTTTGTTTTGTTTTGTTTTGTTTTGTTCGGGTTTTTTTTTTGGTGGTTGTTGTTTTTTTTTTTTTCTTCTTTCTTCTGTCAGGTTTTTCTCCTAAGAAAAAAGATTTAATCCCATCCCTGTCTGAGTCCCATTTTGAAATGTTTTATCCTTAGCTGTGGCCATGTAGAAGTACATGTACTTCAGCGAACGTTTGAGCCCAAATTTAGTCACAGGATATTTCTGTGATGTGTATATTATTCTTAAATTACTTTTTTACATTTTAGTTTTTGCAATACTTACTCATCCCTTCTAAAAAAACCCAGAAGCTTTTAAACCTCCAAAGAAGCAGGATAGCAAAGTGTTAAAACAACAGTGGCCTTTAAAGATCCTTCCCTTCATACCCGTCTTCTCTTTCCTGCTTCCTAGAAAAAAATGAGGCTTTGTGAATGACGAAATCCCGTGGGAAAGCCGATGTAGGGATTACGACATTGAATTTAATGGGGCAGTCACTGCCACTTCTGAAGTGAGGTCTGCACTGCAGCTTTTTGTAAATCCCATAAAGGCTAAAGTCATTTGGGGCTGGATTGATTTTGATTAACTGTGCTTGTCTAGCTTGAATTTGATGCCCAAAGTCCGGTCACCTTAGGGTCCTTTCTAATTCACAACCGTACTGGTGAGCCTGCCATCCTGCAGGTTGCCTTCCTATTCCATTCATTGCACAGCAAATTGAGATGAGATTTGCCATTTTTGGGCAGCTAACTTTAGAAGAGATGAATCACACCTTGCTAGTGTGGTGGTGGCTTCTTCCTGTCATGCACCCTGTACAAGTTGGATCCCTGTATCCCTTAAATTACCCCTGTAACTTAACTGGCTTTTATGAGGTTCCCTGCAGCAATCTCTCTTCACTGGCCCAGATGCAAAACTAGAGCACGTGAGTGGTGTCTGGTGTTACCCATATTGGACCAAATACAAATGCATACTTGCAGAAAAAGATAAATACTTCACACCCAAAGCCCCCTGTCTAAACATACTCCTGTTGAGATTTTATTTATGATTTACCGTGTATCTAGAAAATCTCACAATAGTTTATAAATTACACGGAAAGAGATCACAGTATGTGCACTCTAACCTAAACACTGTGATTTACAAAGAGAATGGAACTCATTATGGAAAACAGAGGTAAATGGAAGAGGAGAACGAGTTCATAACTAAGGAAAAAGAGCAGGAATTAGCATGCATCTTTCCAGAATTAATGGTGATAAAGCCACAAAGATATACCACAGCTCTGTTACACTTTTAAAAGACTGTATTCACCAGCAGCAGAGGTAACAGCAGTGCTTTCATAAGTACAGGAGAAATTCCAAAAGAAATTATTTTTGAAGGATCCCAAACCAGAAAATCTAAATCAGTACAAGCTGTGGGAAAACAGATATACAGTGTTTGATACCCATAGAGATCTGGATTTTTTATACTCACAGTAAATGTGGAAAAGAAACTACCACTGTATTCTCTCTCATTTTCCATGTAAGGTACATTTTCATACTCTGCCCACATAATCATACAACATTCATTATGTATCTGTCGAAAACAAAGAAGCCAGATGCAGACACACAGACACCCCCCAGACCTGCCCCCCGCCCCAGCCATGGCGTGGGAGCTGCAGCCTGGCAGCAGTTCCCTGGGGGTCTTTAATAGGGAGATGCTGAGGTCGGGCTGCTCTATCTGCGACACATATGCATTCGTAGAGAATCCATGCATAATCAGGCCAGCAGGGACATCAGAAAGCCAAAAACGCCACGCAGCATCTCCATAACAATATCTAAGTCTGTGGTGGTTGCTAATATAACTCTATAGACAGGGAATCATGAGGGCTCAGGACCAGTGGGGAATCTGGGATAACTGGAGGTAAAACAAAACAAAACGAAACAAAACACCCAGACAAACAAACACGCTGAACCCATCAAACATAAGAGATTTATGCCAAGTTTATGCAAGGAATACAAGCCTGAAATGGGTCTGTTCAGAAAGACAGCCTTAGTCAAAGGTTTAAATTCAACCTAGAAATAAAACCCCATCATGTTTCCCGGTAATATGCACTAGCCAGAAAAGCATCAAAGATCCTCTGCTTGCTGATGAAGTAAATAGATAGGAGACTGAAAAAGTCCAGGCTCTCTGGTGCTCAGTTTCCTCTCCCTGTCACTGGTTCAGTCGCTTCCCATCTCCTTTTCTCTATTTGATTAAAACACATTAATGGCAACGCCTATCATCTGGCGGCTTTGCATTCATCATCTGTATCATTTGGAATGGTTTCTGAGTCAATCTGACGGATAAGGAGAGTGGTTTGGCTTTTGCAGTCATTAGCTGTGGCCTCCACACGTCTGCAGTGTGATGCAGAAGTGACGGGAGCCATTCTTGTGACAGAGGCTTTGGAGGAGACGCCTGTAACTGAGCACTCACCACTCCTCACACGTCCAGCCTCTGAGCAAACCTGTTCTATTATCTCTTGCAATTAACAATCAGCTTTCTGCTTTTTTAAACTGTTTGTAACACTCTATCCCTGGTAAGGAAACTTTTAAATACTGTTTTTCCCTCTGTTTGTTTTATTTTCAAATATAATTTGCAAACAATACAGATCACTGTACTCCAGGGAAAAGCAGTTATGGGAGAGGAGCAGGAGATTTGTGTATTGTTTTAAGAGGGAAAAAGATGTCATAAGCTGTATAATGAGAAAAAAAACACAAATAACCACAGACATTTATATACTATTGGCAAAAAAACAAGACCAGGAAACCAGTTCTGAACTGAGGAGGTCCCATGTGTAGGCCATTGTATAAATATAATTTTTTTTTTCTGAAAGCATTCAGTAACACAGACTAGCTGCTGATGTCCAAGTAAAAGTGATACACATAGAAATAAGCTCTGATTATTCTACTTTTCATGTAGAGCTATCATGCATCAAAGAACTTCATATACACCAGTGAAGTCTCCTGACACTGGGCAGATGAGCATTACATAGCAGATGGGTAAAATGAGACTTAAAGAGGCTGAACAGAAGCGGCCTCCCTGGAAACACAGCCCAGCAGCCTCCTGCTCAAATAAGCATCCTTAGCCTCTCTCTCCATCCTCCCCTTCGCAGCTACAAGAAGTTTGCTACAGTCACTATGGGAACATTACCCTGGGGTGACAGGAGTGGGACTGAAGCACCAGACATGGGACCTGCCACCGTTGCCCCCATGCCATGCTGGGGAGGGGTGATGTCAAGCCTCCCACCTTGCTCCTACCTCTGGGAATCAAAGCCAGAGGATTCTAGAATTCTCATCCTGCAAGAAATGCTGAGAATACCACCGAACTATGACACACTGCAAACACGTCACTAGTGCATGCTTTAGCTGTTAGGATATTTTTAGTCTTACAGAATGCAACCAGCTGTAAACCTTTAGGGTCAAAGTCTAAGGTGACTTCTTCAGACAACTCCCCACCCACCCAGACGGTGAAGGCAGTACCTGGTAGAGAATATGTTTCACCACCAAATTAGTTCAGGATGATACAGGATTTTTAAAGGAAACAAATTCTTCAATCTCACTGCAGCCCTCTGAAAAATGTCAGTAAGAAGCAATCCTCACTCAAAGAGAAACCCTCTGCTGCGCTTGAAATTGAAATTTCAAAATGGCCATCAGCAAAAGCCATCTATCCATAAGATGCTGTTTTGCTTAATGTGCGCTAGAAATATAAAGAAGCCAATTTCATTGGCAATAAGGTATGAATTTTCCTCTGACTTTAACACCAAACTTCTAAATCTGAGAAATTATTTCAGTCCTTTTATGCAGCGTTAGAGAAAATATTTAGTTCCGTGCATAAACTAGATGGAGGGCCAAAATCTTTCTCCTGTAACCTGCAGAAATTCTTGGAGTTACTCCAGGGATACATTTAGTCCCTTCTGTTCAAAATTTAAGACCTGCTGTTTTTCTGACAGCACAGGTAATTGCTACAGCTGGAGCCAGCCTGTATCTCATCGTCTCCAGCTTCAGCCTTTCCTGCCGTTTTCTTTTCTCACAGCAGAAACACAACAGATTCCTTGGAGCATGTCGAAGGATGGATCCGGCGCTAAATCCTCACCTTATGGGAGCTGGTGGACAAGGTCTCTGCAACGTGCAGCACATCCCACACTGGTTTCCCTGCAGGAAGGGCAAGACCTCACCCTTGTGGGACGCTTGAGGAAATCCTGCAGATTTTGAGGTACCCGCAGAGACTCCCTCCCCTCTGCTAGCCCAGAGTAACAAAGACAAACCCCCCAGTGGTAGGGTCAGCTTGAGGGCTTTCTCCTCCACTTTTCCTGCTCTTACATCCCCATCCAGCTCCTGTTTCCACCTTGGAAGTTACTGATTTTGCCACAGGTTAAAAACAACCAAAGGCAAAAAGTCACCTTCCAAACACATCAAGGTGAAAACCTCTGCCCTGGAGAGCTTTGGAAGAATGAGACAGAAAAGGAACTCTAAGGAAATGATATGAGCTCTGTTTTACACCTGGAGACCTGAAGCTGAGAGCTGATATCCCCACAGTAGTGATTTGTGCAAGACCATGGGCTCACCAAACCCTGTGGGGCAGTAGGAGCCAGACCCCTCCGCTGAGTCCTAGTGCAGCATCTCTATCACACGGCTACACCTGCGTAGCTCTGAAACCTTCCTGAATGGGAGAAGAATGATACTTTGTGCATGGAGATGAGATGTTTCTCAGCTTTCAGACTTCCTAGCTGCAATCATTACTTGAGAAACAAATGACTGTGAAAAGGGCAGGATCAAGAGGGGAATTGTTGGACACTGCTAAGAACAAATTGGTGGATTTCTGTTACGCCAGGCTGTTGCTGCACAGATACACACACTCACTCATAAAACCAAGTGCCAGCAGATTATATTTCCTTCAAAACAGGATCATCTATGAATATATATGTCTGTCTTGAATTATAAAAATCCATCAGTTTTTCCTCTCCCTGTAGTTATACAAGCTTGTGTAGACATCCAGCTACGGTGCAGCACACTACAAACAAAATGTGTAAGTGAAATTATTATATCTAAACCAACACAAACTCAAGAGATAAGTATCAGCAGCTCCCCAAATTCCAACACCTTCCCAGCTGCACATCTGCATCCCATAAATTTTCAGATTTACCATTACAAATCATTTCAATTTGCAACTGTTCCCTTAAACTGATTTTAGCCAGATTAATCTCATTTCTTCTTATTAGTCACATCTTTCACGCAGAGTGTAAAACAGTAATCTGCTTGTAATGCTTACTGGCATTGGCTCTCATCAAAGACATGGGTGGAGATTTATATTTAATGGCAATAACAGAGAGGGCCCACTCGTTGGGTGGCAGTGCCTCAGAGAGTTTTCTACCTGTCTGTTGCAGGACTGGAATCCATGAATTTCAAAGATGCTTGTGTCTTTATAGTCATTATGAAGGTATCTCTCAGTCAGTACAAATTAATGACAACTGTGACTTTTTATGAAGAGAAATTTCAGTACCATCTGAAATTCCTGGAGAGACAAAAGCCTGTGAACTTGTCTTCTGCAGCATGGTAACCCCAATCATTATAACCAGCACAAAAGCAGACTGACACCACTTTCACTTCCACACATTGTGCTATTTGCTCACTAATATGTATTGGAACATATGGATGGGCAGGATTGAAGGGCAGGATTTTTCCAGCTGTTTCACCTCTTAATGGTTGGTGGAGCAGCAGTGGCTTCTGACTGCACAGTGGGAAGCAATACTGTTCAGTCTGCCACAGCTCCAAAAAGTCCATGTCTTCCCTCAAACAGTTGTGACTATGCAAACAACAGCACTTTTCTTGACCACTTACAAGATGAAGTCTGACCTTGCATTATATAATTTGTTTATTAAAAAAATAATAATTGAGTGAAAAGTGTGTTATCAAGCTGACTAAAATTCTTCAGGCAGTGAAACAGCATTTTTATACGAGATGCAAGAGGACAGATTTCCTGACAACACCATGTTTCAATCTTTCTAACAAAAAGCTCAAGCTAGAAAATTGTCCAGTGTCTATGCCCAGTCAAGTGTGGATGTTTTTCTTGAGATAAAATGCAAACTGTTCAGTTAAAAACGGGTATTTAGCCTGTGAAAACATGTTATAGATCAGTTGTTTCAGCCTTCTAATGCTACCTGACACTTGCAAACAAAGGCTTTAAAATACATACAAAGATCTTATAAATTCTTTTACACATGTCCTTCTTGATGGAGCACTCTGGAGTGACCATGCAGAAACACAGCCCCGCTTCTGTGTAGATGAATCTGGAAATGAAGACCCCAAATACACTGGATGAAGGGATATGAGGAGAGAAGAGATACAACCAAGATTGCATCAAAAGGAGAATTTACCCTATTCAAATGAAAAAGTCCCTTTTATTCTGAGCTCCAGTGTCCTGAATGAGTAAGAAGCAGCCTTTTTTTTCTGCTCTAAGCTCTCCTAATGGCCATTTTAATGACTGTCTCCTCAAGTTTACAGCCAGCTGTCTAATTACCAAACGCCAATATTAATGAAAGCCCAGCATATACAGTGATAATGACAAAATTCAATATTTATGGGGGGAACATTTTTCATAAATACCAGCACTGAGTAATCACAGTAACTAGTCCCTTGGTACTTCCATTAATTTCAGAGGACAACAAGCAAGATTTCCTTGAAACTTAAAATCCAGACACTATTCACTACCCTTTCGATGACTTCAGACCCAGCATGTATTAGCAGTAAGAAAGAACTATGATTTCTTATTCCTGAAAAAAATCATTGCTGAACTGATGAGGTGAGGGATATTTGAAAGGTGCTGTGATTGGTTTGCAGGTGGTGGGGAGCCTGACAAGGTGAGCAGCAGGGAGGAAATACTTTATCTTTCACACAATAGCTCCGTGATTGGAACTGCGTTTGGAAGGAAGAGGCAGGCAGATATCAGACTTCCTTTGCGTCTTAAAATCCTCCTTTTCTCTCTAGCAAACTCCAAAGTCTCTGATTAGAAAATTCATAAAAAACAGAGGCAATGCCTGCGTTTAGGGTCTGTGCAATGAAGCAGTTGGGAGCAGAGATGTTCTCCAAGACTTAGATGGCTCAAATGAACCTACGCTGCAGTTTCTGTGGAATTCAGCCGGTGGGCATTGGATCCAAAAGCCCTTGAGGATGGGGCAGGACAGACATCATGGAGGGAGGGACTGCATTGGCACACTTCGTTTCCGTGTAGTAAGGGAATAATTGCACATTTGAACATTAAGGAAGCTGTTACTGCCTACCGCTGACTTCTGTACTTCCGTTTACAAGTCACAATTATATTTACCACATAATTGCAACCAGAGGAGAACCTTGAGTTTTTATCTTTTTCAACAGAAAACTCCCTACTATTGCAATATTTTCTAATACTAGAAATGATAGCACAAATTATGTCAGTAGCTCACACAGTTTCCTGCAGAACCTGTATCCCTAATACGTGCTACAGAGCAATACTCATCCAAAGTAATGCAAGGTGTAAATTAAGTTGAATAAAATTGAATAGAATTGAGGAAATATTCATTCTGTCTGGGAACGACCACACAGATATCTAATGTAGTTAAAACAGTGTATCCTAAATGTTTTCCTTTATGTAATTTAGTTACTGTTCCTGAGCAGCCCCATGGAATAATCAGATGTTCACTGATGGAGTATTAACCAGACTTGCATTTAGGTGCCTGCTCTGAAGATCTGAAAAAAGATTTCACCAAATCCACTGGGCTTTGCAGCAGACTCCCAGCTTGCAGGGCTGGATGAAATGAGCTGGAGCAGCAGAGGAATGGCCTCCTCTGCTGTAACATCAGCACGTAACATAACACAGAACATCCACATGATGTCAGTGCGAAGGCTCATCTGGTCCTGCTTTCTCTCTTCTGTACACACCATGAGGGCATGGGAATATAAGAACAAAGGAGTTTGTGTTTGCTCCTGCACGTGTGGAGGGGGATAGGTACAAAAGTAAAGGAGAGGACAGGGAGCCATCTCTGTGTGCCTCCAAAACAATAAGAGAATTCCTGAACTACATGCTATAACCAAGATGTTCATGTTAGTGGCCAACAATGGACCACTCTTTCATGAATTTATTTTTTCCCTATTTAAACTTTTTATACTAATTAAACTCCATGCATAAAGGCCTTTTGTTTAAATCCATTATGCTTTAGCTGCAGGTATCTGTTGTGTTCCTTGTCCTTTCCTGGTTTTCTGTCCCCAAGAACAGCAGTGGCTTCAGTATCAGAATAACAAACTAACAGTAGCAGAAATAAAGTTTTTTATTACTGTCATTTACTTGAGGGGGGCAAGCTGATGGGATGTCGGTGACTAGTTGCCTAAAGAAAACAAAGAAAAATGAATAAATTTTGAAGTAGAGGGACATGTAATGGGCCAAGTGGAGTCAGGAGCCCCACGTTTCTGTTCAGTGTTTGATCACCCCACTCAAACTCTCTCAGTTTGTTTCCCAATGTGTGAAGCAGAAACAGAAACAGCAACCAAAATGTGTAGCATAAATGACAATGTGGACTACTGTAATTAAAGTGTATATAATATTTCAAAGTTTTTGATGACAATATAAAAGCCAAATATATGGCATTTCTTTGTCCTTACTGTAAATCATTTGCTTGCACTGGAACTGTTCTTAAATAAGTTAAATTACTACACATACATAAAGACATTTTTTAAAATGTTAAATTCTTATTGAATGTACTCACAGGGAATTGTAAAATAGCAGTTACCAACACCTTTAGATCCTGCCCTTCTCTTCTGATTGTTGCTGGCATAACTTATGATGCTTGATTTTCTCATGGTGTAAATTTGCTCTTTTGCTTGATTTCTCTTTTGTGCAGTGAGATGAATAACTCGTGTGACTGGAGCAAGAACATTTTCCTGTGCGAGGGTATGGGAACAGCAAATAAAAACTGGTCCAAGTGGAGTCAGGAGCCCCTATGCTTATGACACATATCCAAAAGGTTCATTAACAGTGATCAGAGAAACTAGATCTTTGACATGAAAACGTGAAGTAGACCCTGCAACAGAACAAAAGGGTCATATTTGCAAATACATATTAAACATTTGTAATTGATTCCAATAGTGTCTGCTGAACAGCATCACATGCATATTTGTTTGTCTGTGAAAGGCTGCTTTTGCCACTACCTGGTAGAATGAGTCAACGATTAAACAAAATGACCTATTAAGCAACTTTTATCATGAAACTGAAATGTCTCTTGCTCATTAACTTTGAATAAAGCATGCTGAACAGAAGGCAGGTATTTTAAAGAGTTGTTTAGAAGACTGAATAATAACAACCTTGGATGTACAATTCTGTCTCTATGATTCTCTCTCCACTCCTCCTCCCAACCAAAAAACTTAAACTGTTAGTCATGATGCATTTTTATTTCTTATTACCATCATTTTTTCAAGTAATTCAAAAGAGTTTGTGTGGGTAGTTAATATCCTAATTTGCTAGACAAATTCAAGTCTTGCTGCTACCACTAAGCATGTATATTGGTTTTAAGCCTTGGGTAGTTTTACGAAAAGATATTACCTTCCTTTTTTTTTTTTTTTTAAATTTTAGTTTGGATTATGGGAGTGCTGAGATGCTGGCATGAAAGTCATCATCATTGCAAAAAAACAGAGTCAAAAGTTGTAGTCTAATCTACTCACATAACCTGGTTCTCCTTATTCCCAGCAACTGCCATTTCTATCTACGCCTCACCTTAGAAATATATCAATATTTAACTATTATTTCTGGGCATTGCACAGGGAAAACCAATGCAAGTCCTGACACTGCCTGTGCCATGCCTATATGGGTAAGGTGCAAAGCCAGCAAGATAGCAGTAGGATTATAACCAGGAGGCTTCGTTAATGGGTTACTGGCACAGAATGAAGACTACATTAGATATTCACTGCTGACATGACAAGATACTTTCCCAACAGGGATCACGAATTGAAAGAGAAGATACATTGTCAGCCTGAAATCTAAGCTGCTCAGCCACGTACACTGGTATGTGCCTGCCCTCAGCTTTCTGCAAGGTTTTGTGAAGTTAGCTAACATTTCTTATTTATAAAAAGTCTTTAAACAAATTCCATGCATGAAATGAACTAAAAGGATATACCAAGTCATCGTACCCCCTTCAGCCTTGGCTGTAACCATGTGGCAGCCACTGTCATCTATCTGGATCACTGGTGTCTAAGACAAGGATATAGTTGCTACATACCATCCCAGTCTCCTTCCTAGGTATCTTTTGTCAAAGGGGACCCATGCGAGCCAGATAATGGAATGAAGCTGGGTCAAATAGGCATAAAACAGACAACACATTCAGCAATAAAACCAATACCAAAGCACATGTTTTCCCTAGATCTGTATGCATCCCTCTTTCTCACTAAAGGATGTACATTTTAAAAAAATCACTAAAAACTTGCATAGCCCTTCAAAAAGGTAACCCCATGCCCCAAAGGATGTGAGGGCGATCGTCTGAAGTACCTCTTAAATTCTTTTCATTATTCATTGGATGTCTAGGAAAACATTTTGACAGGTGTAATTCTATATACTCACCAGGCTGGTGCCAGAGATTCCATTAAAGGGGTGCAAGGACTACCTGAGCTGCCTGCATGGCCAGTGCCACAGCCCTGTGTTAACCCTTATTGATCTATGCACAAGAGAGAAAAGGTAAAACTATGCATGGAGGAGACCTAGCCTGTCATTCTGTCTGCCCAGGGTAGGCTAAAACATTCATTTACAGTAACTGGAGCTGAAGACACTCGGGAAATAAAGCTAAAGACGTTAATTTGAGGACAGGATTTCTACTACTCTTTGAATATCAGACAGGGAGCTCTCTCTGACTCCACTGCCCTGGACTTGAAGGGAGAAAGAGGGAGTCTGCTGTGGTAGTATAAAGAGCCTGGAATTGGGCAAACCAGACTGAATAAAGATTCACTTTTGCTATATACTTAACTCTCTACAAGTTGAAGCAGTTTCCTCCCCAGCTTCAACACTGGCTCTGGCCAGCTGCCCCGGCACCAGCCTGCTCTGTTGCTCATCCTCACTGCCCCAGAAATTCTTTCAGGTTTCCATCAGCGCTTGTCATCATCTCTGCATCCTCAGTTGAAAAAGAAACCGAGAATGAGGCAGCATGCTGATTTATGTAGTCACGAATTAACTGGAGTTATCCCAGATGGGCTGTGGAGTTGCCCCATAGTGACCCCACAAGAGCCTGTAGCAGGGAGCCTGCACACACGTACAATGAAGGAATGGAAAGATCATCTGAAATTCATAGGGAGTATTTATATTTTCTAGGGCTCCCTCTGCTCCAGAGAAGCCAAACATTTGTTTAAAGCACTGTTTTGTATGCATTCAAGGTCACTCTCATTAGGCATGTTAATCCTCTAAAGTAATTTACATTTACCTATTCTTGCCCCCTCTTGCAGCACTGTCATCACAAATGCTTGTTAGTTTATGAAAATACAAGGAAAAGGCATTTGTGTATATAAAGAAATAAACCTTCCAACTAAGATTTGTCTTGAAATCAGAGAAGTTTCCTGGTTTTACTGTATGTGAAATCAGGGCAGTGATGTGGCCTCCTTGCCTTCATTTGTTTTGGCCTTTGTTGTTTCTGTTCAATGTTTTTCTTCACTTTCTTACAGAAAAAGACATGTCTCAAAGGCACAAACAGTATATCTAGATATATCTTAAAGGAAGCTAGCCAATACTTCGGTATTATGTATCCTACTTAAACCCTGAAATTAGTAAAATCCCACCAGTCCAATTTTTCCAGGATTTTTCCTGCAACAGAGTGGGGTGAAGGCTCTTGGACTGCCATGGAAACAGGCTGGGTAGTGTTGTTAAAAGGAATAAGAATTTGATTGTACAAATAATCTGCTGTTAATGTGAATATTGCTCATTGCCAAGTTATGAATGTCATACTTTATAAGAAAATAAAGTTCCCAGCAGATGTTCCTGTAATCCTATTTACTGGTTCTATACTATTTCCCACTGGTCACATAATATGACTTTTCAGTGTTTTTCATACGTTGGAAAAAACTTAAATGAACACAATGTTAGAAATAATTCATCACAGGCAGAGGAATGGAGTAGATGACCTAAACAATTTCCAGTTCCTACTTGTTCTTTGTTATAGTAAATATTCTCATAATTAGAGGACAAAAGAACGATTATCCTGATGTCAAAACAACTGTGTTATGTTTTAGAATAGTAAAAATAATTTGGTAAAAAGTCATGCCCCGAAATTAAATAATGATATTGTACAAAAAACTGGGCATCAGCCAGGCTTGGCAAACAACTCTCCATGTGGGAAGCTATGCTGGAGTGTGCCCTGGCCTCAGCTCACCGCATTTCTTGGGGCATTTATTGTATGGTTTCCTGAAATATTAAACTAAACACTGTTTTTCTTCCTTGCTTACGGAACACAAATTAAATCCACAAAAAGTGCACATTCTCATATTCATGGGGCTGTAGGTTCTCTCCTTCCTCTCTTCCAGTCAGGGGTTTGTTTTGCTGTAAGTTTAAAAAAATCCCTTCCTGGGAAATCATCCTGACTATAAAAAGGGAGAATCAAGTAAGGCAATGATTTGGCTTTTCTAAAAGAAAATTGAAGTGGAACAAATAACATTTTAATCCTAGATGTCCTCGTGAGTTATTATTGTGAAAAGAACCCCATTATTTTTAGTGCTAACTCTCTCTTAATTTCCCAGCAGGAAGATACAGGCAGCTGTTCCCATTTCACATATTTACCGGAGATGCATAAACTGCTGTGAAGAAAGGAGAACCCATTCAAGTGATGATAACGGACTGGCCATCGCTAGATGCCACAGCTCCAGGACAGAGATGACACAAGCAGAAACAAGCCTGTTGTACCAGTGCTGCTGCTGGGTTTGTGTGTGAACTGCTTTAGCAGAACTACATGAGGACTTTGGTTTCCAGGGCCGTGATGAATGATGACTTGTGTCTGGACATGCTATGAGTTTTACCTTCCTCTATTTTAATACTTTGTAGCTCATGAAGATAAGAGTTTGTAGCAGGCTGATTAGATATGGTTATGTAGAAAGCTTGAACTTTCAGACTTTCCAAGGTAGAGCTAGCATCAACAATGCTTCTTGAGCAAGGCACTGGAAAGGGTTAAACATTACAGCATGAATTTTGTTCAGATACCCAGAGAGGATTTCTGGATGTCTCTCAGAGCAGAAGGAGCTGACAGAGGTCTACTACATATGATACCTGAGGTTTAATGGCTTACTGCATCCTAGTAAGGAACGCCCGAACAAGGTGCCTCCAATGTACTTGCCTGCATTCTCTCCAGTCCAAGGTGATCAAAAACCCAAAGAGAACAAATAAAGACTGTCCATTGCATATGTAAAACACTGTGTTAATATTGGGGTGGTCTCTGAGGAGCCTTGGGATCTGTGTGTGGTTTGGTGTCCCTGCCCGAGACCACAGTATCTTTACTGTCACGCAGTGTTGAGTTGACCTGAGATCTGTTCCTGACAGCACTGGACACCTTGATCTTGGCTTTCTGGTGAACAAAATGGCAGCAGATGCTGATCCTGCCTTCACTGGTGGAGCAACATGGGGCGGTAGGGCCAGATGTGTGTGAGAGCTTGACTCCTCACCCTTTTCTGATACGTGTCTGTATTTCGACACCTGTTTTCCATCGGTCTGTTTGCCCGTGGGCAATGTAAGCTGGCTGTTACCTTTCCAAACAGATACTTCACTGGAAACTGCTTTGTTTTATTCCATGTTAACCATGGTTCAGTGCCAGACACAACTTCATCAGCAAAAATGGTTTTGCTAAGCACGATCCCATGTTTACTTGGTACCATCTTCTAGTAAGACCATCTCAGGGAAATGGAAAGGGCAATGGGGGAGCAGCGTGTCCCTCTTCACAGACAGCATGAGCCTGTCCCTGCCTCTCAGCCCCCAGGGCAAACTGTCCCAGACATCCTTGCTGGGGTTTTTCACTTGATTCAGTTCATATTTATGGCATATGCCACACAAACAAGTTTCCTTTAGCCACTTCTCAGTCAAACCAGTACAAAAGACTTTTCCACAGGTTTCTTCGTTCTGTAAATAATTGTCACGGACCCTTTGCAAAAGATTTTTCTGCAACACTTTCCAATAAAATGTAATATATTTATTAAAGAACTTAGTGCCCGAAAATTTATTTTAATCACATTCCAATAAAGTAGGTTCATAATCAAATTATTTTTTAATCTTTGTTAAATATCAGGACTACATTTAATCTAAAAATCAAATTCTTAATTTAATATAGTCTTCCAGGAAGTAAAACAAAGCTAGAAGTTAAATGGAAGTTAGTGGATGCTGTACAGTGAAAATGTTATGAAGTATGAGAGCTTCTGTCAGAGGATATTATATTCTCTGATACAATACAGCAAACAAATGTGTATTTAAGGATTTTAAAATTTGGATTACTGAATCTATAATTGCTATATTTCGTGTAAGTACAGTAAGTGTTTGTTTAGGAAATACTTAAAGAGGACAACGCTACGTAAAGAGGACAAACTTTAGTGTCACAATCACAGCAGCTTTCACTCACAAGCCTTCTTACATTATTGAATTAAAAATTAGCATTACGATACATACACCAGGTAGAGCGAATACTGAAGTAATTTTGGCAATAAAAGAGTCAAAGTTACCAATAGTTCAAACAGACTTTGCTGAGAAAGATACAGTTAAGCAGACTAAGAGCTTATAAATCTTCCTTTTTACACATCATAGGCTATCTTTTAAAAAATCAGCACTATGTGTCATTAATTTCCAAAGATGAAGTGAAATACTGATGCCTCAAAAAAAAAAGAAAAAAAAAGTAAAAAATGAGTCAGTGTTGATACAGTTTTGGGGAACGCTTCCTTGCTGGCTTAGCTTTTCATGTGACCACCAGCACCACTGCTGTTCCCCTGGGAAGGAACCCAGATCCAGGCTGGGACACAAACCTGGAGCTTCCAAGCCGACCTGCAAGTGTCCCAGGATCTGAACTGCAAAAAAACTCGTAAAAATCTGGCAACGTTTGCTGCATCCTCCTCTGCCATACCTACATTTCGTACTTACTGATTTGAAACCAGTGGGAGTTCCAGAGGGAGGTCTGAGAGCAGATTTTGGTCCCTGGGCTATTTGTTTTTGAGCTAAGAAGACTAAAGTGGTTGCACCGGTATAATATACACATCACTTGTCAAATATAGATCAAAGCAGCTTTAGTTTTATGATAACAGAAAATGTCTGAACTTGGCAAGCTCCAATTTTCCCGCCAGGGATGCTACACGTTCGTCAAAGAGAAACTTCATAAGACACACTTCCAGCTGCCACCCACTCCTAAAAATATTGCAGCCTCCTTATTTTCTTCCTAAAAGAGACAGAATGGGGCTTTTTTCAGCTCTGGTCATGCTGCCCAGTGCACAGAGCAGGGAGGCGCACTGTACCACACCAGTTCTTCAGCCTGGGGACAGGACGAGTTGCTACTGGTGGTCTCCCTTCTCTCCCGGCCCAAATGATGATAAGAGCAAGCTCTCACGCAGGAGGCACTGACAGAAGCAGCACCCTGTGAGCACCAGACATGCTTAAATATTTGCAGGGCTAGCTAAACTTTTTGTTCACGTCGGTGTTTGCCTATAAAATTTAGGGTTTTGCCAAGATGCAGATCTAACCAATAGCAACCACTGTCTGTGAGATTTTTTTTTTTTACCTGTTGAAAAAATTTAACAACTAAATATAAATAATTTTGCCTGAATTGTAACATTTCAGTTGAAAACTCAATCACTATTGCATTGGCCAAACACTTACCCTGGATTATATATCCCAGTGATCTGACCAAGAATTCTCACAGTGCATTGGTCTTTTTACCAAAAGATATGATGTTCCCTGGAAGAGGTAACTCATTTACAGAGTTTATGCAACAAAAGCAAAATACTCATCTGCCAACCCCTTTAGTATCCCACCAGAAGAAGAAAGAAATCCAGCACAAGAGCTGGTGAAAATTGTTGTAAACTCAAGTGGTTATTTTTAATGCTTTTAAGATGAAGTTGCTCTGCTGTTGTTTTTAAATGTCTATATTCAAACTAGGAAAGTGAGTATAAGAGCATGATGTAGCCACAGAATGATAATAACTTAGAACCACAGAATAAAATCATAGAATCATTTAGGTTGGAAAAGACCCTTAAGATCATCAAGTCCAACTGTTAACCTAGCACGGCCAAGTCTGCCACTAAACCATGTTTGTAAGCACCACATCTACACTTCACACTACTACACTGCAAGTACACTACCACATCACACTTAAATGACTGAAAAAAACCCAACTGATTTTTCTGGAAGTGCTTAAAGTCAAAACTGACATAATCAAAATATAGAGGGTTTTTTTTTTTTTTCTGGAATGTGGAGTAGTGGTGAACATGTCAACAAACTGCTGGGATTGTGATACTAGTTTGTCCTGCCAGAAGCAGAAACATTTATATACTTCTAGTATTTTATTTTATTTTATTATTATTTTATTTTATTTTATTTTATTTTATTTTATTTTACTTTATTTTACTTTATTTTATTTTATTTTTATTTCTAGGCAACAGCTGTACACTGGGCTATTTCTATGTCAGAATGTACTTTACATCACTTCTGTCTGAGGTGCAATTTTTTCTTTGAATACTTCAGGGTAACATTATGAGGAGCCTGAAAATCGATTCCGTGAGCTGTGGCCAGGATGTAGCCTTACTGCAAGATCATGAGCACTAACTTTCCCATTTCCTTAACTATTAAAATTTGTAAACCAGCATTTTAAGGAGCTTGAATTGAATGGTAATGGCTCTAAATGGATTTTTAAAGATGGTGACAAAAATACTTTAGATATTTTTCCCTAAGCTCATACCATTTTGTTTCCAATACAGTAATCATAACGAATATTGCCAGACCTGCAGAGATGGAGCCTGAGAGCTTGTCCATTTTTTCGTGAGTGTTTCTGTCGTTATAATAAACATCTCCCTACAATCCTTGCCTCCCTTGGATACATACCTTGTGATATAACCATGCTGACATAATAAACATGAACAACAGAAATCAAATTCTGAGCTACAAAACTTATTGTACAAGGAAAACAGCTAGTGAAATGGTGAGTGGTACCCATATACATGCATGGTGAAAAGGGCTTAAACCCTGTATTGCTTTGAAACGGCAAGTTTTCCAGTTATTTTTGACTATTCTGATCAGCATGGAAAATGTAGCAAAGTCCTATTCCGCAGCTTGGATTAGCCCCCTGCGTTTACCAGAGCAAGGCCAGGGTCCCCGGCAGCACACTGCTACTTAACCTCCGGCTCTCGGGGAGCTGTTGCCCTGCTTCTGGCTTGGAAGACCTTGAAAGACAAAGGGGAAGAGCAAACGAATGTGCTTTACCAGGGATGACTCAAGCGACTGAATAGCCTCCCACTGGCTTGTGTTTTCCAGAATACAAAGGGAAGATGGACAGCCCGCACTGACATTCAAACCTCATGTCATTGCTGAAAGCAGCCAGTGAAATCCTGACAAGTACACCTTGCTCCATTAAGCTGGGCACACTGAAGGCAATGTCAGCTAACAAGCTGGGGATTAAATGCAGCCTTTTACCTCGGGATGCTAACTAATTGATATTTGGAGACTGAGCAGTTTGGTTTTTAAATAATTATTATAGTCTGTTTCTTCCTGGGCAGAAGGAAGAGAGAAATCCTGAAGCAGGGAAGAGCAGAGTTTTTCCCCAGCGGCATTGTGCCCGACAGTGCAGAGCTCAATTGACTGCCCAGAGCAGATCTTCATGGGCTCTGAGAGGCAGAGGATCAGTGCTCCTGCCTGCTTTATGGGCCACCTTCCTTTTCCTGCATATTATTTTAATTTCCACTACTTGCTATTTCCTCTTTTGTTGCTTGCCCTTTGCTCCTTGCTATTAATCAATACGCTGCTTAAAGGTAAATATCAACTGAATTGATGAAGGCAGGTTTTGTGTATCATCTCAGGACTAATACCACAGGAACAAACATGAGAGACTTGGGGAGATCAAGCGATGTTTTGCCCCTCCAGCCCCATGCAAGTAAGTGACTGCTTTCATGGCAGATGCATTGACAGCTTTAGTTTGGATATGTATGGAAAGTGGGCTGCCTTTTACAAGACACAGCTACTTTACTCAAACTTACCACACCACAGCTCTTTCGAGGGTTATGGCACATATGGGCAGTGACACAATCCTTTAAGTGTCACAGTGCCCATGTGTAGTTTTTACTCAGAAGTTAAAGTTTCTTCTTCTTTTAATTAGCTGCATCCATCAGGACCTGAGTTGAAGGATCTGGTTGTTTCTGTTATAGTCAGTTCTTGCTGGAGGAATACAGGAATCTGAGACCCTTTCCTGCTGGTTATGGACTTCTTCATCAACTTTTAAAATACTTGCAGCTTTAGGGTTACAGAGCATTCTTATTTATAAGCCTAAGCCCTGACTGACACTGTCAGGAGGAGGTCACCAGCAATACCAAGGGTGGCAGCACAGGGGACCAGCACACGCTATCCTCCACAGCCTGCTTCCACACATTGCTGCCTGTGACAGTGTCTCACACCAACCATGAGAGGCACAGGCAAGTCTTTGGAAAAGTGCTGCATTACCTGACTGCTGGGGAAGCTGCTTTTGAACTCACACCTCTTTCCTGTTTGTCTTCTGGGAAATGTCTCTCTTCCTCTTCTGCTTTATGGGGAAACAAGGAGAAACTGCTGCTCCTATAACCTGACCAAAGAAGCAGAAGGATTTCCTCTGCCCCCTTCCTAACTGGGATAGCTTAGCCCAATGCACACCTTGATCAGTGCTCACTCCCATGGACATGCTGGGAAGTGACTTGGAAATATAAAGATAACCCAGGACATACTCAGCTGGAGGAATGATTGCTTTGCCCTCTCTGTGTGCATGAGTGTACTTTCTGATGGCTTTTTTATTCCTCTGCCCTTGGAGTAAGAGAAAACATGGACTTGGCTCTGCTTTGGGTTTCCATCTTGTGCACATGGAGTCAAGGAAGAGAAACGTCTCCTCCAAGGCTCCTTGTGTGACACTTTGCCATACATCATCACTGCTTTCTCATTTCCTATGACCCTCATTCCATCTGTCAACACATGCAGCCTCTCTCTTAGGCAAATCATCCCCCAGTCCTTAGGTGGTCTTGCAGAGCTCAGGGTCAAATTGCAGTTGTTAGGGTTTTGCAAGCCTGCTTACCCTGAGGAGGCATAAACGAATTTATACAGGCCATAATACAGATAGGCAGTCATTTCTCTGTGGATCACGCATGGAAGGAATCAAGGGATCCCTCAACTTAAATATCTCAGGTTTTGGTTTTGTTTTGATTTTATTTTATTTTTTTTTAAGGTAGCCACTCTGGAAAACTATTGCATTTTTTTTCATCTGGAAGAAAGAGCTGGTACCTCCTGCTCTGTTTTTCATATCTTCATGAACCTTTAATTGACATCAGGATGTTACAGCCTACGGAGAGACTGATTAAGTGTTCAGAAAAATGAAAAACATAAGTCTAGACTCTTGGATCTGGAAATTAAATGAGTGCATGGATGATTCATTCTTATTTTCCTAAAAGAAAGCTGTATGCTTCCCTTTAAGTTTTATGGGTAAAACCCTTCTCACTGTGTGTTCAGCACAGACAATTTGAAAGATCTTGAAGTGTGTCATGTGTTGGCAATGTATCCTGAGCAATAGAATATGAACAAATTCATAAGTACCATCCTCTCAAACTATCTCTGGCCAAATCGTTCTCAGAAATCACTGAAAAACCTTGACAAAGCAGGTAAAATAAGACATAGTGGATCCCAAACAAAGAAATGCCATGCTCCTTTGGCTCTCTGTATCTTTTTGGCCTAGCTTAAAATCAGCCAGTGAAGTTTTTGTAGTGTAAGCAACTTTGGCTAGGCTATAGATAGACATATACAACGGCTCACACCTCAAACCAACAACAAAAATAACTTTTGTATTTATGAAAGGACCTCTGAACATTTTTTCAGATACACAAGGCTTTTCTTTTTTTTTTTTTTTTAACTCATACCAACCTGTTTTTATGTGTTAGCACGTTTGGACAGCAAGGGGAATATTTCATTGTGTCCCACTTCAAGAACCATAAATTGCATAGCCTGTCTGCCAAGTATAAGATGCATGTACTGTGAATTTATTGTCCATTTTCCGGCTCTGGCACCCCTCTGTCGTGAGCATAGGTAAGCACCTTCACTTTTTTCCTCTCTTTGTCTCCCGTACAACCCATTTGAGTAGCAACCTTTGCAAGACTGTTTCCTACTTACAACGTGCCCACTCCAGATCTTCCATGTTAGCTGGATTTAATGGACCTAACATAAATTATGTAAACAAATAATCCATCACAATAATACACTTAACTGTTTTTTCATCCCACTCCAAAGAATCCCATAGCTTGGCCTGCAGATATTCACTTTTCACTGGTGCTAAAAAAAATAATTTGGAGATACATATTTAAATAACCAATTTACTCCACTGTTGTAGAAGGTATAGGTTTCCATCCTTTCTTGCCTACTGTGCTTACATCTGCTCCTCTGGAAGGGATCTGCCCCTTCTTTCATGCCTTTCTCACAATCAGTCACAGCTTGATGCTACTGCAGGCTTCTTGGTTGTCAGTTAAATTATGCTACCACAGATGTCCCAAGATTTTTTCTTCCATGGATGATGTAGATAATAAATACTTCTTTGCCTCCTGACCTTGATGCTGCTTCTATTATGTTGGGGAGATAACGGGACGAAGTCCAGTCTCTGCTAAGGCACAAATTTTAACTCCAAACATATCTGTAGGTAAGGCCTTAAATAATATAATCCAATAGAGGGGAAACCTTTCATTAGCAGAACAGAGGCCATGATTTAGACTCTGTATCGAATAAAGAAGGAAGACAAAGTGCAGATCACCGTTAGTGATCAACATATGATGATCTTTATTGCTGAGTGAAAAAGACTGGTGAATATTAAACTGGTCAGTATTCAAGAAGCTCCAGTTTCAGCAGCAGACCTGCAGAAAATAACATCAGCATAGCAGTGTTCAGGCTTAGTTCTACTTGGCTTGTCCAAAATGTTCTTATTAATTGAAGACAGAAATGTATGAATTTTGCTATGATAGGTAAGTGTGCATCCAAAATCAACAAGTTGTCCAAAAACTTGAGACTGAGACTTATTTTAACAATCTTGAGATTTATGCTTTTGAAATAAAGGGAAAATTCTTAAACATGCTTTCCTCTTCCCAGAGGTGCCTGCTCTATTTTGTCTGGATTCACTCTAACGTGATTATTTTTCCTCTTGCTATTACTTTCAGCAGGAGGCTGGAAAGGTAATGCTTTTCTCCATGGCATGCAGAGGAGGTGGGAACTGAAGGCCACTATGTGCTTCAGGTTGTCTCACATGGGTTGTCTCATAGTCTCACAGCATCCTCCACAACCCAGACTGGATGTGGGACTTGAAGTGGTTTTGTGCATCTGAAAGTAGAAAAGTTTGGGAACAGCTGATATAGAGATGGGATAACAATATGGCAGCAGCAGTTTTGAGGTGATGGTCAGTACAATGGAGTGGAGCTTCAGGTCATGCTGGCCTGCTCCATAATGTTTCAGTAGTGCGGGTAACTGCACGCTCCTCCTATTCTGTTCAGTGCTTTGAGACTAAACACATATTTCTACTGCTGTTGCCACTGCTTGAAGGGGCAGACAAAAGTTCTGGAGGCATGTCTGTAGGAAGCTACTAAAGCAGTTCTGGCCTCATCAGCTCCATACTCATCAGGCAGATGAGTTCACTTTAAGGCACACGTGGGA
Source organism: Pampusana beccarii (assembly GCA_013399365.1). Taxonomy (NCBI): domain Eukaryota; kingdom Metazoa; phylum Chordata; class Aves; order Columbiformes; family Columbidae; genus Pampusana; species Pampusana beccarii. Next base: position 194,563 of record VWYH01001018.1, read on the forward strand.
CCTGAAGGCACATCTGGAGGTGGAAAAACTTCCCCAGAACAACTTTCCACATCTAGTCTTGGGGGAAGAACCTGAGCCATCTCTGAAGATTTTTATTTAGTTCTATGTGTTTTTTTGGAGAGACTAATACTTGTAAGGAACACTACCAAATGGACATTTTCCCTCCTCGGCAGGGAGGGAAAGAGAAAATGTTACATCTCTACTATTCTCTAGACTGAGAGGTACCCATACTGTAGCCCTTCAAAGGCATCTGGGGGAAGGTCCCTACTTATCTTGCAAAAAGAAAAAAAAAATCTTAGTCATAACTCCAATATTTTCTGCTAAAACCACATTTGGGCCTAAGCTGTTATTGCTCTAGAGGTCCCTTCTCTGATATAGGACAAGCAGTAAGAAAGTGCCAATTGTTCTTTCTTTGTGTTGGTGCTAACATCTTCCTCCAATATTTGGAGTTTATTAAAATTTTTATCTTCTTTTTGCTGGTCCATCAGTTTGAGGCAATGGCTGGAAATGAATAACTATTTTCCTGCTTTGCATTACCACTGCATCCTCAGCTTTAAGAGGATTCTCTCCCTTTCATGTTTAGATCTGGTATTACATTTTATGCTTTATTCATCCTTAAAAGACCAGAAGCCTTTTCCCCTTGTTTTTTAATTTACTTAGAAAAAGCACATTAATTAAACAGTTACATTTGGTTAGTTGAAGGTTATGCGTGTTATTTATTTAGCTGGAGGTTTATCTGGCTGTCAGAATAACTCACTGGAGAGATCACAATTTGATAACAATACTGGTCAACCAATGTGACCTTCAACAGGAACACCTGTGGTGGACCTTATGAGCCAGCCTGCAGCCTTTATCTCTGCCTCTTCTGGCACGATTTTATATGCTACTGCACCTCAGGCATGCAATATGTAGGTTCTGTCAAGCCTTCAAGAGACCAGCAGTGTGATTCAGAAAGTGCTGATAAACACAGAGGATACGACTCAGAGATGTCCATGTTACCTCTTCTTCTACAGTTTCCAGGACTGTAAACAAGTGAGGACTGGAACAACCAGACAATCAATTTATGGAACACTGAAAAGGTCAACATATTGTAATATGCTGTGTTGCATTGAATATATGCGATATTAAAATTCAGATGCTTCAATCCTAGGAAAATAATTGCAGTGGCACAAATACAGAAGGACAGACTTCCACCCTGGTATCAATTAAACAAACAAATGGATCTACTCCAACTATACTTTGAGAGACATTCTCGTGTGATCCTCTTTGAAGGCTGTATCAAGGTTTAATTATTCTGCTCAAAGCAGAACAGTTTGGGATCAAAATTCTTTCCCTTCCCTTCCCTTCCCTTCCCTTCCCTTCCCTTCCCTTCCCTTCCCTTCCCTTCCCTTCCACAGAATAATGAGGAAACATTAACAGCAGGATCAACCTTTGCTAATGTTTTAACTTCAGCTGCTGAGGTGTCAATGTCAGGGGCCTCTGTAAGGATCTTTTACATCTTATTTTGTTTCTCTCCTTTCTGATCCTTAGTTTGCACTTTATACTTCACTTGTTTTACTGGGGTAAGGAATTCTGCCACTGAATATTTGCTTTATTTTGACAAGTCTTTGTTAATTAGCTATACAGATTCCCAGAAATTTACCTAGGAGACATTTTGATATAAAGGAAAGACCAAGTTTCTGGTCTGTATGATCTTGTATCCCTTACAAGCTTTTTGAGAAACAACCTTCCTCCCAGGTTGTGATTTCTAAACCTCTGGTCGTTGCTGTATCTCTCAGTGACTCTAAGTGATACACAGCATCTTTGAAATCTGTGCCTAAATCTGGACCCACAGTTACAGCTGAGGCTGCAGTAGGAACACATGGAGCAGAAAGACTATTATGTATATCTTACAGAAAATACTCTTTGTACATCCCCCTCAGTGCTTGCTCATACTAATCACTGAAGACCACATTCCTCTATAAGAGGCAGAACTTGACCATTTAGAAGGGAAATAAATTAGCTAGCTATTCTAAAGAGAGAATGTAGACATAACTGCAGGAGAAATGAGGAAGGTGATTTCTGCCGTTTGTCTTCAGTTACAGGAAGAAATAAGCTCTGCCCTAAATATAAACAGAAATTGCTGTCCTCTTCCATTGCCACTACAAATAAATTCAGCCAAAAGAGGTGGGTGAAGTGAGAAGAAGGCTTTAATCCTCCATAAGCAGAGAGAGCTGAAAGAGCAAGGGCTCTTATAATAATGCAGGGTCACACTGCTTACAAATTGTTCACTTTCCAAATTTAATGCAGAAGCTAACTAATAATTGAAGATACGGCCATCTGTACCAAAGAGGATTTCCTACAAGCATAGCCTGCTTGAAGTCACTCTTGGAAAGCATTTTGCTCTTCGCTAATACCCAGAACCTTGTTAGCTGCCGTACAAGTAATCCTTAGCACCTCTTGCTGCTACCACTACTTCAATTCCCATCTCATTGTTTGGTTGGAAAAAATCTCATGCTGAATCCCAGGGTTTGTACCAAACCCCGTATCTTGTTTATTTGTGTTTCATCAACACGTGATTCATGTTTATTTGCCATGGATTACCACCACTGATTGTAGGTGGCTTCGTCTCCATCCAGGACTGGTCTTTTGGAATAAAGCACTTCTTGTAGCTTGAGTGAGCGCCATAAACACCTGAAGATGAATTCTTGTTGGAATTATAGGGTACTCCATAATCCTCTTCTAATTGTGACCACATTTCAAGAGATGTTAAAATATCTAAAAAGTTGATTTTACACATCCTACAGATTGGGGCACTAGACCTGTAAGGTGCTCAGAAACTTTTGATAGAATGTTAGATTTAAAAATACAGAAAATCGGAAGACATGTAAGTCATCTGAGAACTAAAGAACCGAAGGATTAATAAAGGACGTAAAACCACGTCCACATCTCCCCAAGATGTTTTCTGATATCCACGGCAGACTGGTGAATTTGACAGAAATGTATTTCTATCTGCCAGGCAGATCCAGTTATAGCAAAAAAATATGTTTGCCCATGAAAACTCTGTTTCCAGTAAGAAAACTATCGAAGATCACTTCTAATGTATATAAGCCTCTCTGTAAACATTACAAAATCCCTCTTCATGGTTCTTTGGGTCTGTGTTATAATGCTTTCTTATTGCTATATTTGTGATATAATGGTTTTCTATAACTTGGTTTTCTTCTGTTTTATGTTTAGAAGTTTGGGAGCTGTGCTTTTTTGGCATTTTGAAGTAAGACAACTAGAGAGCATTTTCTGTGCCATCTGAGGTTGAAAGTAACAGCACGGAGTCATAGGGGGCCATTCAGCAGCCAATTTGTATACCCAGTTGGGCATCCCTTCCGTTGAATTCAGCTGGTATTAAAATACAGGGTCTGGGGCTAATGGAAACAGCAAAAATTAAGAAAATTAATTTTCTAGAAATGCTAAAACTATAAAAAGAATTGAACATGCTGTTGAAGAAGCCATGAATTTGGCACAGAGGACTGGAGAGCTTTTCTCTTCTTCAGAGTCAGATTGCAATTGCTGATATAAGAGGAGATAGATGTTTCACCCACTTTTTCCTGTTGAAAGACTGTTTTTAGATACTTCTAATTTTGCCCATTTCTGACCATTTAAGTTACTTTGCAGCCATGGTATGATAAAAACAAAATTGCTGAAAAATTCAGCAATATGTGCAAATGAGACGCGGAAAAAAAGAGGCAGCTTTACCAGTATTAAAGTTTGTTGTGCTCTTTGCTTTGAATAACTCCAGTTTTAGAGCAGGTATTTGCAAAGGAGTAGTGAAGTGATGAGAGCTATGTCCCTCACCATTCTATAGAAAACTCTCCACTTTGGATCATTTTATAGGTCCCAGCTGCTCACTAGAGTGCCTTCACTGCTATCAGCTAAGAGTGAGGGTGCTGAAGACTCCGTCTTCACTGAGAAAATCGATTTCCAAATTTACTCAAGCTATTAGATTAAAAAAAAAATCACATTTGCACAGATGCTGCAGGGCTGCCTCGCATTTTAGCAGCTCTGCTTTCTGGGGATTCAATCTTGACTCTGTGATACTGAGCACCTCGCACCTCTACAGGCTGGCAGCCAGGCCGTGCTTTCCCCAACAGGGAACAGGGCTGATGGTCCCGGCTATGCAGGGCTCCAGGTCCAAGGTCAGCCCTTCACTGTGACACTGCTCCAAGGTGGTGCCAGTGTTGGAAATAAAGGAGGGAGCCTTCCTCTCCTGCGTTTGCAATAACTCCCTACCTGCTGCTTATTTGTGAAGTTTTACTGCCTACACTAATAAGGGGAACAGAAATGAAAAATTTTGCCTACAGAACATAGTAAGCACAGTAGAAGACCACATTGTGAGTAACTAGGATGAAACATAGAATTGACGAGGTGCTTATTAAATGAGCGTCATCCATCAACTACACCAAATCTTATGAGCTCCTTTAAGAGTATGACAAGGCATAAGTGGCCAAATTAAGATTGGCAGGCAATTTAAATTATGCCAATTCCTAATTCTGGAATGTTTGACTTTATATTCTTCTTTTAACATAGATGTGTGTGTGTGCACGTGAATAAGGGATCAATATACATGATTTGCTCCCAGTGAAGATTAGAACCTTTTAGGAATAATTCCTTGAGCCTTATGGAGAGAGCTATGGGTCTTGCAGATGTCTTGCAGAAGAGAGGGTGATAAAGCAGGCCAATACAGCCAGGAGATCCCCACAACACAGAAGCTATACCAGTATGCTAAGAAAAATCTGGAGACTATTGCAACTAGTTTTTGTTTTGTTTTGTTTTGTTTTGTTTTGTTTTGTTTTCCAATGGAAAACACAGTTTCTCCTACTTCCCTTCTACACCACCCATGCAGCACTCTCGTGAATTTGTCCATACCTGGTGCTACAACAAAAGAGTGGAAGTCATTTATTAGGTCACGTTGCCTCCTGTGAGGAGATGTCCCTGCTGCTTCAAAGTAGGAGTGCTTCTGCCTCATGTTCATAGATGTCCTTGTATTATAGATAATGTGGCCATATTAGTGGATGGTGACTACAGTATCACACTGAAGGATGGGCAGTATTTTGATTTGGGAAACAGAGCCACTAACCAGTGATACCTGTAAAATTAGCTTCAGAAAACTTTATAACAAGCCTCATTTACTTATTCATGGGAAAATAAGGCTGAAACATCTCTTAAAAACCCAGTGATGCAGAAAGCAGGAGGCTGTCAAAGCCTAGAAAGAGGGCAGTGCTTACCAGGTGGCTGCACTTAAAGGAAAGGGGGGGTAAGACAATCCAAACAACAAACAAATGATCTGAAATGGTTCATTGAGAAACCAGAGCAGCCAGGTTTTCATTTTCCTGATGGAGAAAGGAATTTCTTAATCTCGAGAAAGGTACCTCCATTTTTTTAAGAGTTTGGGCTTTTCTTTGAAGTGCGTTCAGGGTGTTACCTCACCTGAGCATGCTGTGCTCATGGTTTTGCAATGCATTTGCAGTTTCACCCAGGCTTTCTCCTCCCACTGTACACACCATCCAATCCGCACCACCAGCATCTGCTGTCCCACTTACTCTGCAGCTTCCACCAGTGCTGTCCTTGTGCTGCTGAGTTGGGGAGGGACTGGGACATCGAGCTGCTGCTCCAGGAGAGGGGGCTCAACTGTAAAACACAAGGGAAACTTTCAGCTGGCAGTGGCAGGAGTGTTGTCACAGTGCCTGAGGGAAGGTGGGAAGGCAGGAAAGGGTCTTACCAATAGCCACAGCAGGAATCTGGGGCAATGTAAAACTAAAGTGCAAAGGTGCCAATTGACTTCTGGTATTCGTGGATCTGGAAGGACTTGTGTAAATTGTTGACCTTATTGTGGCCTTTCAGTACTTAGAAGAGGTTTGTAAGAGGGATAGGGACAGGCTTTTTAGCAGGGCCTGTTGTGACAGGACAAAGGGTAATGGTTTTAAACTAAAGGAGGGGAGATTGAGGCTAGACACGGGGAATAAATTTTTTACACTGAGGGTGGTGAAACACTGGTACAGGTTGTCCACAGAGGTGGTAGATGCCCTGTCACTGGAAACATTCAAGGCCAGGCTAGATGGGGCTCTGAACAACCCAATCTAGTTGAAGATGTCCCTGCCCATTGCAGGGAGATTGGACTCAATGACCTTCGAAGGTCCCTTTCAACCCAAACTATTCTATGAATCTGTGATTTTAAGTGTTGGCTACTTGTCTTACCCAAATGACTGAGTGTCTTTGCAGAGTGAAGCCACAGAGCTTCCGTCAAGGTTCAACTGCTAGATGTGAAATTCCTGAGCCTTACTACATTATTCGAATTTAAATTATTTTTCAGATATTAAAGATTCAGTTGCAATTTTCAATTTGGACATGCAAACGTATGATGGGTGTGACGTCAGACTACAGCACTTTCCCCGCTGTGTAAAAAAGCTTTCTACATTTTATTTTATACCAGAAAATATGGAGAATATGCAGCATGGCTGAGTTAACATTTTGAGAGAAACGTTAGTATTTGGAATTTTCAAACTTTTAAATATTGCTGTAACAATAAACCTTTGCTTTTAATACAGCTCATTTGAGGATGAAGCAGTACACTCTTTTGCTATCACTTGGCTCCAGAGTCTCACAAACAGGTTTTTGTCTGAGATGGGGATTTACCACACAAAAAATGCTTATTTATTTGACTAGTCATGTTGTAGAAATCTTTATGTTTGGTAGGAGACTCCTTTGGTCTTTGCAGTGAGGTCACATGTCATTTGGTGATGCAATCTTGAAAAGACTGAAAGTCCACAGTCCACAGGGATAATATATTAGTTTGCCTTTGTAAGCTTGTCATTGTTTGGTCATTCCACTTACATGAACATGTTAGCTAAGATAATTGGTCGCATTTAGATACACAAGCCAAGATATTGCAATTTCAAATTACTATATCATTGCAGTTATCCTAAATATCACTGAAATAAATCTACGTTTAATCTCATGCAAATGATGTCAACACACTTGTTTATATCTCACGTAGAACTATAACGTAACGAATGTGGGGTTTTTTTCCAGAATTTTGCAAATTATTTCACAGACACCTTGAGGATACTTAAAACTTCTTATATACTTTATTAAATAAGGAACCATGATCTTTTGTATATTAAGGGTGTAACTATGCAGTTCATTCTAAAGCTGTCTGAGAATCACCTTTTTATTCTTCACCCTGCTTTGTTAGTCATGTGTTCTACAATAAAAGGATACCCAGAGAGGTGGTAGACACCCCAGCTCTGGAAACACTCAAGGCCAGGCTGGACGGGGCTCTGAGCAACCTGATCTAGTTGAAGTTGCTCCTGTTCATTGCAGGGGGTTTGGACTTTTTTTTTTTTTTGAAAATCACCAATCACAGATTAGTTGCTGGTAAAAAGGAGATGGGAGCTTTGTGCGTAGTGTTGTCTGTTTTGGTCTGGGGGCTCAGCGTGTTGCACTGACAGAGTGGCTGAGCAGATGTGGCTGGACCACCAGCTCTGATCTTTGTATGAGTGTAACTAAATTATTCCACACCAAGGTGAAAAACGTTATCCTAACAAAACTGTAGTTCTGCCAATATGAACTGCATCTACATTAGAGGCCTCTGCTGGCACATCTCTGCTGGATGAAAATTACACCTCTAACCCAATTAACCTTTCAGGGAAAAGTCTTGAAGGATATAGAACGCCCAGATAACTCACTGCTCTGTGCCTGCCATGCTCTGAAAGAAATAACCTCCAAGTTACTCAGTCCAAGGATTATCTTTTCTAAAAGATGTCTGTCACATGAGCTCTTCTCCCATGGATCTATTGCTTCATTATTCTAATTTTAAGATACTCAGCCTGCCACTTGTCCCACATTAGTAAGAACAGGCAGCCTCGAAGGCCCCATTATGTTTTACTGTGCTTGGTAAACTACGGTCAAAATCCATTCTGTTTTATTCTGGCAGGAATATTGCAAGTTATGGTATTTGGAAAACTGGACTCCTGGAAGAGGTGCCTGTCAATTCCTGAATTTTAGTTAGCCCTTTTAAATAGCCTTTTTTATTTCTTAACACTAAGCTCTTGCTAGGCTGCTAGCTGCTGTATTTTTTACACCTCTCATTTTCTTAAATAGAAATGGCTAGCTGAAATGCCAGGAATTGCTTGGAACAGGGAAATACCACATAGCACAGTAGGAAAGTTTTGTTTTGTTTGTTTGTTTGTTTGTTTGTTTTTATCCTGCATCCAAACATGGTTCCACTAGCTAATTCCCTCACCTCAAACCCCATAAAAAATTTAGGATCTGCTGGAAAGTACAGTTTTGGCTGCAGCTACACTGACCAGCAGTACTGAATATCTGCAAAATAAAGAGCTGTGAGGCCTGACCAGTTGATAGTCTCGAAGAGGAAGGTTTTTCAGAGACCCACAGGTGTCATGGGGGCCACTAACTGCAAACCATCTCCCTTAAACCTGCCACTTGCAATGTGTTCTTTCCCCACGCGGGAAACTTTTGGTTAAGGAGAGAAGGAATTCACATTTTACTCCGGGGCAGAAATCCAAAAGCTTTTGGACTTGGATGTTACTCACAGGTCTTTTTCTTCTCCCTCCTCTTGCCTTCCTTTCAGCTGCAATAGCATAGGGCTCCTTTTCTTCACAGGCAATTACAGCAATCACCTGAAGACATTTTTGTCCACATTTGCCCTTCCTGGAAACTGGAGCACATAGAGTTTTGTTTGCAACAATGGAGCAAATATGGGGTTCCCCTGTGCTCTGCAGGCAGGCATTTTTCAGGGCTAGAATAACTTAGAAGCCCCTTCCCCCATCAGTAGTGTGTTGTGGACTATATTTTGTTCGGGCGAAAACTGACCCTTCGGTGGTAGATCCTGAATCAGCTGTGGACTTGACACTGCTGGATCAGAGAGGGGGCTTGTGGTGGGATGTGGCTCGCACACAAGTGGGACAGAGCAGAGCAGCACATCAGGGGTGAGGATGGAGACTGAGTAGGGAAGAGTGGTGGCAACCCCTGCCACACTGTCCACACACTCATGCCAAAGGCCACTCGTGCCTGGGAGCGGCAGCTGTTTGCTGCTCTGTCTGTGGTCGGGCTTCAAACGGGTCCCACATCCAGTCTCTGGGCTGCCAGGGTGTCCTGCAGACCAAGCTCACTTGTCAGGACCGGTGGGTTTGGCGAGCACCTCAGATTCTGAGTAAAGGAACAGAGGGAAGATGATCTGTTTCAGAACTGTTTGTTTGAGTCTTTCAATTACAGCTAAAAATTACCGATGCTGGGCTGGGAGGGAGGGTGTTAGGAAGTTTTCATCCCGCTCCCACCCCTCCCCGTGTATTTTATATCCCTTCTTCCCTTTTGTCCGTCCTCACCGCTCACATTACAAGCTCCAAGAGGCCGGGGCTGCCTCTTCTTATCCATGTCTGCGTACAGCGCTCATTGCAACTGAGCCCTGTTGAGGCCTTTGGATCCTGCTGTTACGCATATAATAATTCCTAACGCCTAGGGCTACGCACAGCCAATACTTCTCTCCCTTTCCCCCTGTGCCTCTGCGGGTGCCCGTATTTCAGCGCATCCGCGCTTGGCCCCCCGCGGGAAACTTTTGGTTAAAAAGGCACACCCAGCCGGCCCTCGGCGGCGGGGGCAAGCGGGGCCCGGCGAGCACGGCCCCTTTAAATTCCAGCTGTGCGGCGGGGGGCAGCACCGCTGGCGGCGCGGCGCGGGGCTGGGGCCGGGGCCGG
>VWYH01001021.1:8212-67275 GCA_013399365.1 Pampusana beccarii
CTCCGCCCCCGCGCACATGGCCGCGGGCGGCCGCAGGGGCCGGGCTGCCCCAGCGGGGCGGGCCGGGGAGGGAAGCGCGGCTCCGCGGAAGGGGCTTGCGAGGCTCCTCTTCCCCGCGCTGCGGAACTTGCGCCTCCGCGCTGGCTCTCGCGCCACGGAAGCGCCCGATTTCTTCGCGAGGGGTGATAGCGGGGAACGTCGCCGTGGGACGCCGTCCCAGAGAAATTTGTCCTTGGGACGCTGAGGTCCCGATGCGGGGTGGCATTCCCTCTGCTCCCGGGAATGTTGGGTGTTGGGGCTGCAGCGGGAGGAGGGGGCTTTGAGAGGAGACCCAGGCGGGTCCATGTTTCACTCAGCCACGTCCCAGACAGTGGAAAATGGGAGTTAGAGATCACAGAAGCCACTGGAGGCCACTCTGTCCCATTTTCCAGTACCCACCTCTGAGTGCTCGCACCAGAGTTCTACATGAAAACTAGACGCTGTCCTCTCCTCCTTCCCATAGCTGCAATTCCTGAGCCACCCAGGCTTGTCAGTTTGCTAGCCGTGCTCTGGGAACAAGTACCAGAGTGAGCCGAAAGCACCCAAACTGCCGTGAGCGAGAGGCACAAGCCCAGCGCAGCTCAGTGCACGAGTGACACCGTGAGCCTTGGTGCCAAAGGTCCGAGGAGGAGGTTCAGTCTGGTGCGCTGAAGTCAGCTGGCCCTGAGCCAGGCTGCAGGTGTGGACTTCAGCATTTCAGCTGCTCAGCTCTTCCGGGACCTGGGCAAGGGAACACGGGTAACCCTGCACCGCGGCACACAGGCCTAGGCACACACACCTCCATCCGCAACCCTGTGCATCTGTCATGAGCAGTACATTCCTTGGTAATCAAAGGAGTTAAAACAAAACGAGATGCTTTTGTTTCAAAGAAATTGCAGAACAAATACCTATAACAGCATTTTTGAAATACATCATCCCCTGTCTCCACATCATTATCTTGAAATAATTAAGACAACAAGAGAACACAGTTATGGCTATGCGATGTCCTTGCCTGTTGCGATGTTACGATCACACTGCTGTGGCTATATGCTTGTGTGGTCCTATGTGCACAGTAAACACTTAAAAATACATTATAATCTCTTAAGCTCTGCCAAGGGTGAGATGAACATGTAAAAGTGAGACTCAAATCAAAAAATGCCTCTCTTTGTATGAAAGCAACATTCGAAGTAACTTTTTCTCCATCACCAAAGCTCTGGTGCATTACAGGGATTATGGAGCCAGCCACTAGTATCGATCGAACACCTGGTACCCCCAGGTAGGAAAAAGGAAGCTCAAGAGAAGATGTCGCGGCAATATCAGACGTGCACAGAAGGGCTGCAAAAAAGCTCAATTATAAAATTATTTTTGGATGAAGACAGGATAAACAGATTTGGGATCTCAATCTTGGACAAAAGACAGTGGGTGGAGAATGGGCAACAGAGGCGTAGAAAAACATAACTGGTATGCAAAAGTGAATTGGTAAGGGCAATTGATTATTTCCTGCCCCTGGGAACAATGGATTGAAGTAAACCAGGCACCACTGTTATGTGTGAAATTAAATTATGGCAGAGGATACTCTGACTATGAAAAGTATAAATGCTCTCAAAAAGCAGCTGGATAAACTCATGGAAGACAAGCTATGAGGCCTATAAAACATGAAGATACATCTACAACTACTGACTCAGGAGGTCTATGAATTGTGGATTTGCTTTCTTGATAGCTCTCCTGTGACATGACCTCTGACCACTACCTTTTCAGCCTTGCTATGACAGACTCCCCACCAATAATGGTAAAGCTGACAAGCTTCTAGCAAGCAACAGTTCTCCTCTGCTCTGAAAGGAGCTCTGTGCCCCGCATCTGCCCTTGTCTAGAGCAAGCTCTGCATGTATTTCTGGCTGCAGCTCATTATTCTACATCTGCCATTTGCTCACACCCCCAATGGAGACTTAAGCCAAGAAGACAATCCACAGAGTCCCTCTTTCTTTCACTCCCTGAGAGATCAGGGAGAAATGTCTGCTTGGTTTCAGTTTGTCCCTGTTTGTCAGGGACTTTACCTCCTTGGTTCTGATACAGTCTGAAGTAGATTTGCTACACTTTACAGTTCTTTTTACCTGCAAGGGTCATAGGATGCTGTTGTGAACATCTCATGCTGTCTGTGGTTTGAACATGGTGCTAGCTTACAGAAATAGGATGGGGGAATGGAAAGTAAATCACTACTTGGGAAGTAGTTTGAGTAAGACAACAGTATTCTACTGATTTTTACAGTCAGACTACACAAAAGGTATATACAGTCATATAGATGGCACATAGACAATACACAACATGGTGGCAGAAGGTAATCTGACCAGGATACTGAGCTTTGTGAATGCAATGATCCAAAGGTTAATTACAGGATGACACTATAGTATGAATATCTGGAGCCATAGTTGTTGTGAAATAGCTAATATAATTACACAGGAACTACAATAAATTTAAAGCGTAGGCACCTTCTTCATTTTTTTGCAGACTACCTTGTTCCCCACCACCAGCATTACTGAAATGTTTTTTCCCACAGAAGGCCCAAAGATCTTTATGCTGTGAGAAAAATGAAACGGGATATCAACAGGCCTTTATATGAAAAGCCCGTGGTCATAAGATGGGCAAGAGAGGACAGAATACATTGAGCAGAAAGTAGATCTGCCCTCACAGAATAGGAGATTATAAAAGAATTCCTGCAGGAGTGGGAAGCCTGGTCTTACCTTAACAAATTGCCTATATGTGGCCATGATAAAAGGCTGATTTTTTTCATCAAAATCTCCTCTCCATCTTCAGGCTAACTGCTGACAGAATCCAGAGGAAGAAGGAAAGTTCCAATAACACTTGATCAACTGGAATATTAATCCTGTGAGATCTGGGAATAATTGCAGAGTTAGAAATTGAGCACGAACTCACACCTATGGTCATGAAGGTTATAAAGTCCCATTTGTATTATTACAAAAATTAGGTGTTATAATTAACTTCTAATAGCCTTCACTTTCCAGAGGGATTAAAATCTATTCTGCCTTCATCATCCCTAAGGCATAAAACCCATTTATAGCAGAGATTATCAAATGGACAGACGCATGTAAAATACTTCAGAACCAGACTCAGTAAGGCCTGTGGGCTTCATCACCTATTTTTCCTCAGAGCTGTTTATTTTTTCTGCTAGCTCTCACCCTTGTATTCTAGAGACACTTAGCTCAGCATCATGTAACTCTCAAGCTCTCTTTTTTAGGCATCACAGCTACTATGAAAATTTTAGTCTGCTAACAGTCATAAACCAGCTTGTTAGGGCATACATATCAGAAACTGAGCCCTCAAATTCAGTAGTCATAGGTCCCCTTCCATGCAATATACAAACCAATATATAATTTGTACAGTTCTTGTCTTGAGCAACATTTCATCTTTACTGGCAAATACATCTTTGCTGCATTTGGAGCTACTGTGCTTTAGAGCTACCCTTTTGAAGTGACATAACACATACAGCTATCTTTACAGCTTGCTTTAGCTACAGACATCTCAAACCTATCAATAGAACTGTTTGTTGTCACCTAACACTCTTGGTACACGGCTAGTACAGAATTACTACAGAAACTCAGAGCCTCCCTTGCTGATCTCATAAATCTATGATTAGGAATTCCCACACCAGGATTTTGAAATGCAGAATATACATTTTATTTTGCAAAGCCCTCAGTACTCATTTTATGTGATTATTTCGGTTATGGTTGCATTGGATCAAAAAAGAAATTCCTGGAGTTACCTGCAATAACAGCTTGATTCCATCTTTACTGATAACGAGAGTCACATACTATAATTACAAAAAATTCTTCTTGTTGTCGTACTTCCTACTTAAAGTCCATCTTCCTGTTGAGGTTCTCAAAGTACTTTTTAACTATATATCAATAAAGTCACAAAATGCAAGATAGCTCAACTAATAATAAGATGCAATGTGCACTATAATTTCCTCTGGAAGAGACAGAAAGGACAAAAGAGAATGGGTTAGTCACTCGAAGCTGTATCTGGGTGAGAACATAGACCAAGTCCATCGAAGCCAATCAGGTAGTGATAATAGTAACAAGATTCTGCCATGTACCTTCATGCATATATATGCATGTCAGTGTATTTCAGTGTACTGGTGCACTTAGCAGTTCGAAAAATAAAGCTTCCACCTGGTAGCTATGATTTGCAGACTTAGACTGTTAAAAATCAACTTACAATGAAATAAAAATTACTGCTAAGATTTTAAAGAAGGCTGCAAAGTCCTAAAAGGGCATGTTTTTCAGGAAAAATACATCCTTTTTAGCTTTATTGGGGGGGTGGGTTGATGGAGCATGTCTGTGAGTCATAATATTTACACAGCTATAGTAATGGCTTTTATTTTATTAAGTAAAAAATAAAAGCTTGGACTTCACTAAAATCACTTAACAGATAAGAAATATATCAAGACAAATATAGGACAGTTTCATTTATCATGAATATGTGGCCACATGAATGAAAAACCAGCACTGTCATTTTTTCAGTCACTAATTCTTATGGATTTAGATAGCATCACTTCAGAATTTGCTGAAGCACATAGGGCATCAATCCAGTTCCGAATCAGCAGAAAAAGTACCACCCCTTGATTCACCTTCACCATTCCATCTGTCATGTAGGTCTCCCATTCAGTCACCAACTGGGTCACAGCCCATAGCAATGTGGCGCGAGGCACACATGCAGTGCTAGCAGCTTGTCATCCATTCTTCAGCATTAGGTTTTGGTTTAGTCAGTCCACACAAGCAGGACAGTTCAGCATAAATGTCACATAAAAATAATGCAGCACAGGAGCAGCAGCATTGTTCACTTTGGGGTGTGACTTGGCCGGGTCACATAATTGAACTGGTTAAGGTAGGTAGGAGAGTAGAAAACAGGCACGCCCCACCATTAGTACTACAGTTATACTGTAGATGCATTTAAAATCAAATTCCACTCCCTGGAGATAATATCAAAGGATAGATCTCTTCCAAAAGACTGATTTCAGTATTGTCTGTGTGGCAGGAAATAAGGAAATTTTAGAGGCAGAAATAAATTGTGGAGCACAAATTGTTCTAGAAGTGTAAGGAACGTACTTATTTCAGGGAGCAGGAGCATTAAGGACAGGAAATCACTAGAAGTATTTGACTACTTCTTTTAACTTGGAAAGAAGAAGCACATTTCACTTTTGTTTCTCCACAGGAATGGAAACACAGAAGAAGGGGAAAAACTGTATTCTGCTTCAGCCCTGTTTTATGATAGAATGCCAGAATAGCAAGTCTTGTCGGACTTCAGCCTTGCTTCAGGGCAGATGATGATGGAATATTTTTCTCACCAATAACACAACCAGGCCTTTGTCTAGAACATCTGCACAGATTCTACAGAAGTTCTTGGTTGTCTGGCTTCCCCGTTGTTTTAGATCCAGTTTAGGGCCTCCATGTTCCCCACCTCAGGATACACATGGGAATTTACCAGTTCTCAACGGCTCTCCCAGCCCATTGCCCGTTCACACACATCGCTAGGACAGGGAACTGTGCATAAAAGTTGTGAAGTAGAAGTGGAAGATCTGCTTCTATTATTTGTCTTCTTTCTATATACTAAAAAGAAGTTTATTAGAAGTCACATAAAAAGCAAATAAGGTGGAAGGCGAGATATTTTAATGATCAGATAATACTGACTCTTTATCAGGGACTTTCATCAGGAAAGCTGTGGTCCCTCTAGCTCCAAAAGACATTCTAGTGGACCTATCTGTATCTACAGTATAATGAAATTTTATTATCCTGTCACCAAGAATTGTCTAGTTTTCTCTCTAAGTCACTACAATAATAGAAAAAGAAGTAAAGTTACAATAAATACAGATGATTTTGTTGGGCCTAAGTGAATTAAAGTTATTAGGAGGGAGTGTAGGGAGGACTAAACAGTTAAAGGTACTTACTAATAATAACTCACCCACAGTGACTAAATATCACTTAGGGAAATGGCCCTCTAACAATATACCCAGTCCTGGGAAGGAAATGGATTCACACACCTGACCACTTATCGATTTGGTAACACACCGTACCGATGAGTCTGGCTGGCCACTCCCCAGATTTCCAGTGCGTCATCCTTCAGGCTGCTCCAGCCCAGGAGGAGAAGCATGTTTTTCCTTCACCTGCATATGCTGCATCATCCAGTTAGCAAGAATGCAGCTGAGAGTCACATGGTTCTGGTTCCTGGTCACAGAGCAAGAGATTTGAATTATTCCAGGAAGGCATTTTCAAGAATTACTACAGATTTTGAAACAGATCAAACTGGTATCAGTGACTTGGACCAGTAGAGCAGGATTTCCCGGCATTCTGCCTGCTTGATGATAATGTGAAATCCAAATAAACCTGTAACTTTCGGGTGACAAAGGCTAGTCTACAGAAGGAAATAAAGCAGTTTGCAAGATCACTCATAATTCATAAATTAAAGTTTCTATTATGAAATTAAATTCTTTCTGCAGGGGAACTATTCCCATCAGGTTTCACTCTGAGCGAGCACTATAGGGCTATTGTATTTATTCCAAAATGCAGCTTCTGCAAGGAGTGTTCTTTTCCCACTAGCTTTGTCTAACACAACTCTCTAAGCTTTTTTTAAATGCATGCATATGCAGTCACATACGTGACAGTTGATTAACAACGTCTTTTAGTACAAATTAATCTTTCTGATTTCAGAACTGCAGTGTTCTAATGTAAGCAGAGAAAGTCTGGTACAGATAGTAATGAATGCTTAGAACAGACCTGTGCGGAACACCCACTCTCCCTGTGCAGAACAAGAAATGAAAGACACGCACACACATACCACAAAAAAATCACTAAAAGACAATTGCCCTACTTCTGCTCTCATTCTTCTAGCGTCTGTCTGATAATAACTGAGAAGTAAAGGGAGGTGCTCTGGATATTAATGTGGGTTAATAGAATTAAAGTAGCACATACGAAATATCCTATTGGTTTTTATAATTAACCTGGAGATCCATTGCTGCCGCAGGTCACTGAACAGAGAAGTTATAGTGTTGAAAGAAGAGATACATACAGATATGTATACAGGAACAGGTTTGGGTCAGATAAAATGGTGAGCTAGCTGACATGACATCAGCCAGAGCTCTCAGTGAGGTTTACCCCATGCCAGCAACCATCAGAGGGACTGACAGGAGCCGCCCCTGTGACACACTGATACTAGCTGTGCGGGGAAGGGGAGGAAAGCAGGGGATTTGCCTTCCTGTGGGGCCCTGGGAATTCACCACTGTTGAAAACAGGATGTTAGACCATCACTCTGCCCCTGGAAATTTCTATATTCCTACTGTTTAGAGAAATATTTACCAGATGATTAATATAGTAACACAAAGTCAAATCCTCCTCCCTCTAAAATCAATAGCAAAATCCCCAGTAATATCTACAGATGTTGCATGGAGACGATAATATACTAACACATTAATAGCATGCATTGGATACATTGAAAACACCTGACGGCTGTTCATTTTCTAGTTTGATTTATTTGAGTAAACCATTTGGGGGAGTAGGAAACACTCTGGAAATCTTCAATCTGCTGTCTTATGACACACAGTGTACTTTTGCTTTAGCATTAGAATGAAAAATACACCAAAATATTCTGACAGCAGACAGGCTAGCAAGCTCTTAAGGAGAAATTTTGGTACATTTCCCACTTCTCATATGACTGGAGTTATGGAGTTTCCATTAATTTGGGGGTTCTCCTTTATTTGTATACACATTTAGGATTTTGATAAATTAACAGGAAAGATAAAATACTTAGACAAAAACATCCTACAGAATTAAACATTGGACAAAAACTGCTGAAGTGCCCTCTGGAATTGTATTCCTGCTGAGCAGTTCTGTCCGTCTTTAGGAAGACAATGCTGAAGCAGATTTCTCAACAGAATACTGTTTTCCTTTCCTTGGCTTATGCGAGGCACAGTGGCAAATGTGGGCATAAATTGCACTTGGAAGATGAGTAAAACTAGAACACTTCATGAGTACAACCCAGTTGGCCAAATCTTCCTGTTTAATAGTATGACCTCTGCATAAATCTGTTGTAACCATAAACAGGATCTTGCCCTCAGATTTGGAGTCATTTCAGTATAAAGATGATTCTCTGATAGCAATGTAAGGATCTAAAAAAAACAATGCGTTGAAACATACTTGGATATTTGGCTGAAGTTTCGACTCTGATGGGGACCTGACAATAACTTCCACATTTCTAGGCTGGATTTCTGCAGTGCAGGACAGCCACACAAACACACATACAGATGAACAGCAGCAGTAAAGATACCTGAAACAAGGTGGGGGTTTTTTGCATGCTTGCTGCTGGCCCACATCCACAGATTTCCTGAGTGCATATTGTCAGCCACATGGCTCTAAGATTGGAATCTGTTTCTGTATTGTGAAAATAGCACTGCTGGCATAGTTCAAATGCCTTCTGTTTGTTTCGCCCATCTACAGAACCTATACAGAACCTATTTCTTCAGTTTGTAGCCTTTTGTGACTGATGTTGTTTATTAATTTTCTATTAATATTGCAGCTGTTCGGTGTAGTTTCCACAGATCACATCAAATTATCTGGAAAGTTTCCAGCCTGTGGTTGGATTGCTCTTTGTTTGACAGCACCAGAAATAGCTGCAGTGTAGAGGTCAGATTCCTAGACTACCTTTAAGTTGGTATGTTTGAGTACCAGCAACCACTTTGCAACAGCAACACGAAGGTTACAATTCACTGACTTGCCCTGCTATGTAGATATAACTTCAATTCTACTGTTTCTGTAGCCACATGTGGTCTAGACACTTATAATACCTTTGGTTGAATTTTTAGCTGTCTTTTGGTAAATACCATCTGATCATTTTAATGTAAAACCTCCCAAAAATATAAGGTTTTCCCTTTCTAGAAATTTTGAGGCTTCCCTTGGGCTAGAACAGCACGATTTTGTACAGAGCTTGGTGATACAAAGTGGGGAACCTGTTCAAGTAGAAACTGTGGTCTCATAAACCACATGCATTTCAGCACAGTTCATTCTGTCCTGTGTGATTTCTGGAAAAGTGGATGAAATCTGAAGGCCCATACTGTGAAATGGTGACTGCTCAAAACTTACTAAACTGCAGATGTCGTATTACGCATGTCTCAAACTGTATCTCTGCAACTGGGCTGGCCACTGGTGTTGGTGCATACTCCAGTAAGCAAACACCAAACAGATCACGATTTCAGTGAAAAGAAAGATACTAGGATCTTATCAAGTCACAGGAAAAAAAGGGAAACTTCTGAGAAAGATCACAACAAGAAGTGGAAGCACTCCAGTCCCCTAATGAAAGCATGAACATACCTGCTTATACTTTTCTTACACTGCTGACATCTTCCTAGGTCAGTGCCTGAAGTTAGGTGGAATGAACCCAGCTCTAAAGCAGTATGGAAAATAATTTGTTTGAGAATACGTTAAAATGTCGAGGCAAAAGACAACTTGTTTTCTGATAAATTCTTTTTGTCAAGTCAGAGTCCAGCCATAGTAATGAACCGCGTCATAATGCCTCCCAGATCATCACTCAGTGCTATGCGGAGTAGTACAAATGCCCAGGCTGCATCAGAGCTGTTGGCTGTCTTTTCTGTCAGCAGGCAGGATTTCCTGCTTCAGAAAGACACGCAAGAGCTTCACAGGAGATAGATGTTAATTATCCTCCCACTCCTTCCAAATATCTCCCTGGATTTCTAATAATTAGAGACTGGTTTACTTCCTGAACAATATGTTTAGTAACTCCTGCTGACACATTTTCACGAATAATAGGTGTTCTCACCAGCTTTTATTTCTCACTAAATTATCAACATCAGCATGTTTCACAGTCTAATCATGCTGTATTAAAAAGTACCAATTTTGATTCTCCTTGATCTACTCTGGTGATTGTCTCCTTGATACAGTGTTACACGATGGTAAAGAGGAGATGCTACCTATGCTGTTTCTGTCCTTCATAAATTAATTTATCCAGATGCAGGATCACTCTGTCTTCTGTCCTCTTAGTCAAACAATAGTATCTGAGTACTTCTCCCAGCAGCAGTACTTTCATAGGGAAGCACCATACACCTTCTCACATTAGCCACTTCATGCACCTTAACATCTCGAATGCTATTTTGACTGCGGCTCTATACTGAAAAAGCTCAACCTGGCAACATGGCTGTTCTGTATTATATTTCATTGCTAGGGAATTGATATCCAAGGAGGATTAAATAATTTCCCTCATCTTACAAGAAAATTCTACTCTGGCGGGAGCTCAGTCTCAAGATTCCAACGCTTCAATATACCATTTAGCTTGTCAATCTCTCTTTTAGGTTGGTTTAGAAATGAACCCTCTTTGCAGAAGGGGCATCACAATCGGCTCCACACCAATTGCTGCCTGGGAAAACAAGACAAAAGTTGCACTGCTAGGGTGTAATTAAATGAGATTAACAGGGAGAGTGCAATACCTCAGCTCCAAGGACAGCCACAGCAGGACTTCACTGGCTGCCTAGCAGTGCAGAGGGATGAGTTTTGCCATTCTCACTACACTGAAGGACACAAGCAATGAAATATGGTGCCACTGGGCAATTTAATCACCCCCATGGGAAGCAGTCACCAGCTTCATGGAGTGTGAGATTCTTTCCAACAAACCCCTGTAGTTCGGCACAATGCATACAGCCATGGTATAAAGAGGGCATTGCATAATTTAAGACAATTCATGATGTATTAAAACATACCTGCAAAGTGGCACTAAGACCCATATTGCAGGAGGACTTTTGAGACGGAGGCAGGGGCAGCGGCACGGCTGCTGCCACCCACCGCGCTCGGCATCGCCGGCTCTCTGCTGCCAGCTGCAGGGCGCGCTCCCCAGCACCTTTGGTGCCAAGAGTGACCTCTCTTGGGCATCTCAGTCGTGACTGCGGTTCCCACGTTTAAGACTGCCAAACGTTTTCTGTGGGTAGCCCTTCTCTCGCCAAAAAACTTGCAGCTTTCCCTTTTTGTGGCCTTTTTCTTTTTTCATCTTTCCCAAGAGCCGGAAACATCAAACCCTGCTAAGCACAGAAAAGTTTCAGAGGAACAGCAAAGTGAATGGGTATCAATCTCCCTTTTCCCTTCCATAATACTTCTAAATTTGTATAAATTATTAAGGTGACTATAGCAATTGCACTGACTAGATAAAGCGCCATAGTTAAAACGTGCTCCTTTTACCTGACTGCACTCAGTTTCCTCACAGCTGGTCCTGGCAGCCTCGCAGACCCGCGTGCGTGGTCAGCAGCACATCACGGCACGTGCGCTTCAGAAGTGTAACTGCAGTGTGTGCAGGGGGTGTCACCACTCTGCTCTGCGGCTGGTTGGTTTTTTTATATTCTTGAGAAGAAAATCCAAAATGACCAGAGTTTGTGGTATCAAAGCTCAGTTACCTGATCTGATGCGCTGGGCTTGGCAGGTATAGGAGGTACAGGTCCTATTTAATCCCTCGGTGTGGAGACCTGCTCCGGGAGTTACTCATCCTGTGCACAGGATTGACACCATATATAACAGATCTAGGCAGACTTCCTGCCCCACCAAGTTCCCAGGTATCCAATTCCCTCCTGCCACCCGCACTGCCCTTCACATGCAATGGCTAATGTCATTCATTCAATGGCACATTGACATCTACTAATGCCGCAGTTTATACACAGACTCCTGAGGCTTATGTCATCCCACTTGAGTCACAAACACCTGCGTTTCCTGGAAACATCACTGTGAAGCTTTACGGTAAAAACCCTCCGTGCGAATACAAACACATTGCAACAAGAGGCTGGGTAAGCAGTAATTACACGACTACAAAAAGCTCATTTTGCTCAAATAAGCTGCAAGATAGGTGCTTAATGTCATGCCCACAGTGCATCATGACATTTCTTGTACTACCAGCCTGGCAACACCACCACAGCAGACTGCAGAGACTGCCTCCTCTCACTTTACTTGTGGACACAAGGTAAGCTAAAAACCTATGTAAAATAAAATCCCAGACATGTAGTCAAGATTTCATGCACAAGAGAGAAAAACCTGGCAGACACCTAGGGAACACAATCAGGAGAGGAACCTCCCTAGCCTCAGTTTCGTGTTTTGTTGTTTTGTTTATTTCCTTTGATCAGATTCACTGAAAAATCAGATCCTTGGCATTTCCTCCCAACATTTTCATTCAGGAAGTTTCAACACAGACACAATATCAAGTTTTCAAGGTCTAGTTTTGTGCTCCATTTTCTAGGCATGTTGACAAAAGTACGAGGAGGTCAAGGACTGAAGCAGCAGCTCAAATGGATTAGAAAACAGAATCTTCCTGGTTCCCAGTGCTCTACTTCCAACTATTAGACCACCCTGCCTTCTCTGGATGGCTCAGCTTCCTTTGTTTTCTTTTTGGTAAAGTGTTTAAAAGACAAATTAAGAGGCCTGTTGGGACTGTCAAAAAACTCTTTTACAGAGCAGATATCCAAGAAAATGCCAGAACACAGATGAAGGTTGGCTCTGCTGGGAAGGATTTACAGTAACTGCATAGCCACTGAATTTGTGCATCCATTTTAAACAGGTTTATGTTTTCAGACATGTAACAAATCAGCTGATACAGCTCTTGAAGTGATGCGCACCCACCTTTCTCTGCCTTCAGAGTGTGCGTACGTGCACACAGTTACTTGCTCCTGCATGCTCTAGTCACAAATACCCAATGAGTCTTTTTTCCTTAAATAATATTTGCTGCACTTTATCCAAAAGACTTGAAGAACAAAATTAAAAGTACACCCATCACAGTCTCATCTGCAGTACAGAAACAACACGCTGGCGGCCTCAGCCAAGTTCCAGGTCTGAGTCCTTACCTCCCAGGAAAATAAAGGCCAGGCTGGGCTGAGAAGAACCAGTTCTGTGTGGGGGAGAGGTGAACTTTTAGTGAACAGCTCAGCTCTCCTGTGCACAGTGGAACTGCTTTCTAGAAAAGTACATTTCATTTCTGGCACAGAGTGAGTTTTCCCAGGGATGAATGCCAGACAGTCTCTTTCCACTCCAAAGGCAGCAATGTTTTCTTTCTCTCTCACAAAAAAATACAGAAGTAAACACATCTTTGACAAAAAGCCAAATCCAAGGGACAACGCAGAACTACACACACAATTTCTGGAAAAAAGATAAAATGTGAATCACACAAAATAGACACTTTGGACACTGGCAGGCACTCGCTTATCCAGGGTTTGAAGATTCTGAAAACATTTCTGCCAAACAGAACTACCCGTGCTGCACAAGGGAACGCGACTAATCAGTCTCCATTAACAGTGCAGCCACAAAAATATCAGAAACATATGCTGCTCCTTTTTCAGCACTATCATTTGTCTCAGCTGGACTCTCTTCAGAATCTTCGCTGCAAATGCACACAGGAAATAGGCATTTCCTAGCATGACTTCAATGTGCTCCCTGCCCTCCTGATCTTGAACCTCTACAGTCTTTCCCCGGAAATAAAACCTTACATCCATCCCAGCCCAAGTTAGATATCTGTAGGTTTAAGATGGCTTAAGCAATATTCAGTGCCAGGCTCTTTAAGAGGAGTGAAGGGTCAAAATCAAATTAATCAGAACTGGATCCTGCATTGATCTTTCTTACCATCTATATTTTCTACATTCACATTATGCCATTGGTAGGTTTCATCCCGGCCAGACTGCATGCAACCAAAGTAAAAGGGCTGCTTGAAACTAGTGAAAGTAGCTTTGTAACTCAATATATAAAACATTGGTCAGAAAGCCCATTTTGCTGAAGAAGTACACAGAAAGCATAGACCAACTCAAGTTACCTGTAATGGGTCCCTTTTCTGCACTCACATCAAGTGTTCCTACTGGCAACTTGCAGAGCTTAAAATGTAATCATCCACCTGTGCTCAGCTTTTAAGGAATTTTTTTTGCCTGTTCTTCTGCTAATGGCATGAAGTTTCAGGATCTGAATGAAACAGCAAATTGTTATTAGAAGTGGAGAAAAGATCAAATGTTGCCTCTTACAGAAAACACAGTCTCTGCTGACCTCACATAGGGCTCCCTGGCAGTAACCTCTAAAGAGCTGTCACAATGCTTCTGAGGTAGGTGAGCCCAATTTACTACTGCACTTGATCTTTTCTGTTGAACTTTACGCCCCTTCTTCTTCTTAAGTCTTTCCTTTCTTCCTTGTTAAAAGAAAAACCTATAATACAAAATCCACTTTCTATTCATTTCTATACCTTTTTCTTGATAGCCCAGTGCTCACAAATAAATTTTGAAATAACAATTAAATTTTCCCCATTATAACATAGTAGGGTCAGAGGGTTAAATATGTGACCTAATCAGCACCTTATGCAAAAAAGAACAAATTAAATGTGCTATAAACCCTAGCAATCTCTAAAGAACGTTGATTTTTCAGCAAAGTCTTTGAACATTTTGCAGTGTTACTTGATAACTGCAGTTGGTAGAAATTAAGCAGCTGAAATGTGTAGCTCCACTCACAGGACAGGAAGCTCCAGCAAGCTAAAAGCATCAACATTTAATTACTGAAATATGCTGTGTGATCCAGAAAAGGCCTAAAAGCTGAAGTAGTTGTACTGTGAAGCTCACTCAGCAAAGCACACAGCTGGCCTGTAAAAAATGAGGAATGCACATGGCTTCTGGAATAATTTAGAAAATCAGCTATAAATCAGAACAGAATATTTAATCAGGAAAAAGGAAAGAATTAAGTTAAGAAGAATGAGGATAAATCAGAGCAATATGCAGATTAATCAACAAGTTATAGTCTCATCACCAAGAGACTACATTTTGTGGGGGAAACCTGCCTGGTGATTGAACAATTAATAGCAACTGACACTGCTGAACTAAGAAAGTATTTGCATAGTATAGGATTTTCCTTAAAGAAGGTGCAGCACAAGGAAGCAGGTACAGCAAGAAGATGACGACTCTTACTTTTTCTCTCTCCATGCATGAAAAAGAGAGATGACGTCTGAAAGACCTTAATGCTTTTATGAATAGAGATGCCTTCTGAACTCCAGGGCATTAAAATCCATTATATGTGACTAATATCCTTAGTTTTATTACTTGGACAGTGAGTGAGGAGCCTATGGAGGACAGGAGGATTTTCTTTGCTTGTTTGTTTTACATCTACACATTTTGCACTGTATATATGTATGTATATATATTCCATATAAAATTCAATTGTCATATCAAGCTATGTGCACATACAAAGAACAGAAAGAGATGACTGTTTAAGTGAATTTTTCTTTTACAGTTTAGTGTAACCAGAGGTAGATGCAACATGGAGTGATTTTCTTCCAGTAGTTTGAAATAATAGTCATCTGTGAACATTAGGACAGAGTACTGGAGGTTGGAATCAGTTGTTTAAAGTTAAGCCTACAAAAACATGCAACCGAAACAACAACAAATAAATCACAGCAGGCTATATGATGATTATCACACAATATAGTGCAGATCTTCTTGGAGGAAAGGTTGTTTCTGTGTTATCCAAATAGTAAAGCTAGCACTGCAAAAAATTATACGATATCTGCTACTTGAAAAGATATACAAGGTTCAGAGACAGAGTATTACAACTATGCCGTTCATATTGCTTCCCATATGCCTCAAACCATCAACATCAAGCTGAAGGGAATTACATGGCAGAAGAGTCTGTAATCTGCAATGCATGAACATGTTTCTGATCCTGCAGGCAGGAGTTTCATTTCATATAACCATATGAAAACGGATGCTGCCATTGTCAGGACTTTTGCCTTAACCAAGTCCATCAGCCTCACTTTCAGAGCTGTTAAATTTGTCCTCTTCAGTAGACACCTTTGTGGGAGTAACGGAAGCTCCCAGCAACTTCAGTTTAAAGTACTTTTTACAAAGACATCACACTATTATGTGGCCCATCCAACAACAAGGTCCTCACTAACCTGTAACTGGGGACAAATACTAATAATCAGACAGGACCTAACTATGGTTTCTTAACAAAATTATGTAGTAATGCCCTTTCCTTAGAATTCCAGATTTGCAAAGGAACAAAAACAGTCTGGTGTAATATAAATTACAAAAAAATATTTTTAGCAATAAAAGGGTAAATGCTTTTAAAATAAAATCAGCAAAGCTTGTTTTTTTTCTGTTAAATTTCCCACACACTTTGTTGAACAGATGGATCACCCAAAATGGAGATACTTCTGTAAACTGAAATACTAATATATGTCTGCATATATGACCAAACATTGCAATACACCACAAATAGACGCTGAAGAACAGCTTAGAAAGAAAAAATCAGATTACATACTTTGTTTCCTTGGTGCAATTTCTTGCCAGGTGCACAAAATTTTGGGAACAATTAACAAACAGATTTAAGCATGTACTTAATTCAAAGGCCACAAGTAATTTTACAGGAATGAGTGGAATTCCTCAAAGACCTTCAGATAAGCCTGCCCTGATGCCCTCAAACCAGCAGGCCTATAATGTCCTGCCTCTGGCAATATGGAGTCCACTTCAGGAAATGAAAGATGCCAAGTAATAACCGACCTCATTCTCACCCTCCCTGACTACACACAGAAAGCTTCTTCAAGGAAGTTTACAAGAAAGCTGTAGGCAACCCTCACTCATCATGCAGATGTGATGGTCCTCTTAAAGTCAACAGGCAGGATTAACATCTGGTCTCTAATATAGGGAATATATACAATAAAACTTGCACTGGTTTTAAAATGCGAATGTCCTTCGGGCTCAGGACCTGTGAATCTGCTCTGTAAGGCACAAAATGTATTAATTTTGTTTTCTTCTTAGATAAAAAGAAAATATAGCATTCAGTATAAATTTAAGTACTTTACATATGAAACTGATTTATATAATATTAAAAACTTTACAAAATAGTACTAGGCAATAAAAAGATCAGATTTTAAATATTTACATTTTATACATAATTTCCCTCTGCTTACAATCATTAAATAATCTTCTGTGTTTTCTTTAATTTTAGGGAAAAGCTTTTAATAACTACAAACTAATTTTGAATTCTTTTCATATGGCTTTTACTTAAACAGAATTTTAGCAAAATCACATTTCCAACATGAAACATTATCCCTCTGTTTTCAGTAGCAGTTATATATATATATATATATATATATGTATATCCATGTTTTATAGCTGTTTTATAATGCAATCCTGTTTTCTATAATAAACAGTGGAGATCTAAATAAGAAAATGGCACAGTATGGATGGAAACATTATATTCCCAACACTTAAATCCCTTTATGTCATTTGGCTTCTAGAACATCCAGTTTCTTGATAACTTAATTCTTCCAGTACTTTCAAGGAATCAGAGATTCAATACTTATTTAGATTTTTGTGTCATCATCTTTTGAAAAGTTATTTCCTGAAGGTACTTCACAAAGACTGTCACCATCCGTGCTGAAATCATCATCGTCATCGTCATCAGAATCAGCCAACACTTTACTTGGTGACTTCTTCAGTCTACTAAAACAAAAATACACATATCTTTGCTATTAAAATTGCATAACTACATGGACAAAACTTATGCAAAGCTTAAAACATTGACAGGCAGGTTTTTCATTTTTAAAGGATGTCAAAGAAACTCGTGCTCCAATAGGGTAGTTTATTGTAGACTGTATCTTACATGAAAGAAACATGCAAGAGAATAAAGATAAATCAATCATATTTTCAGGCACCTCTAACTAAAGTCACAGACAGGGGAAACTGCGAACTTTGCACACTGACATGTTCAAAGACGGCTGAGGAAAACTAACCCAGGATAGCCATAGCAGGAAATTTGTATTACCACCGTAAGAGTGTTGAATCCCATGACCTTTTTCCATTTTTTCTTCCCTGCCTCAATGACTTTATTCAGCAGGAGTCAGAGAACTTTTGCAGAGAAAGGAAATGCAGAAGAGTTTCACAGGTCTGTCTCTTAAATTCTGTCTGCTTATGACAAACTCGAAGTTTGTTAGAGAAGCCCTCATTTTATGGTCTAAAGGAGCAAGAGATCAGTCTCGTGAGTGGTGGTGTGATGCACAATTGTAAGGTCTGACAAGTCATCTTACCTTAATTCCTTCTTTGCAGCATTAAGCTGTCCTTGCAATTGCTCATTCACATCTAGCTGCTCTTCCAGTTCTCTCTGGAGTTTCTTTTTAGCACTTTCCAGTCTGTCTATTTCTTCTTCAGCTTCTTCAACTTGACGTTTCATTGCTTTCAAACGCAAACTCAACTGAAATATTTACATGTCAGCTGATTAGGGGACTATTTTAATAAAGGTATTTTATTCTTCCAGCATCTATGAAAGGGAGAATAAAGACACAACTTTGCCAGCGTAGTGACACTGTAATGCTATGCTTCAGAAATATTTGAAAATCAGCATCAGACTTCGAGAAGAGTGATGGGATATAATTTTTTAAGAAAAAACAGCAACAAGTAAACATAGCTTTGGTAGAGTAAGACAGCACTGTGTGACAGCAAGAGCTGGTTAGCAACTAGGGAAGACTGGAGCTACTAGTGTGTCTAAGCTAAGCAACTTTACCAGATAGATACTATAAAATATATTTTAAAAACCCATAGGATTTCAAAAGATTGTTCCCTTAACAGATGTTCGAAACAAACTGTTCATTCTCTAGGCGGAACATTAACTATTTGACTCACACACTGAAACAAACCACATTTTAAGCAGGGAATCAACAAAGACCACAGGAATAGTAGAGTACATTGCTATTACAATATCAACTTATGCTTAGTACTTATAGCCTATATGCAGCAATAAACAGCTTATTTCTCTAAACAAAATTTTGTGATGGCAAAACAGAATATATTATTAGTTGGTGTATGTATTTATGGGATCATATGCTGGTGTATATATTTATAGGATCACATATGGTCTGTTATTTGCTTTATTTCTTAAAATAATTACAGCACTGCTTCTGTAAGTGTCTCCTTTTCATAATTTTAAAAATGAATAACAAATACTAGATTAAAGAACATGATGACAATGGGAACATGAATGTCACTAAATTTAAGTTCATAAACAAGAAAGTAATCAGTTATCGACCTCTATTCTTCTCCTGTCTTATATATATGATCAATTATGCTAGTAGGATTAGTATCAGATATTTGCATATTAGTCTTTCCCCCTACCTGGTCCTTTTGATCAGTCAATGAAAGATGTTCATCATCTACTTGCAACATTAACTCCTTCACTTTTCTCTCAAGTCTGCGGTTACTCAGTTGGAAATTAGCTCTATCCCTAGAAAAAAGAAACAAAAGACAGGCTTGTAAAAAAAGAAACTGAAATACTTCCGATCATGCTGACATAATTCCTTAGCAATCTTGTAAGAATTCAATAAATACTAATGGCCCCTGCTTTGATTTACTGATTCCATGCAACATATTAAGAAATTTGTTCAAAAGCATGAACCACTAAGGGGAATTTCTTCCAGCTCCAGAGCAGCTCTTAGAAAAAAAAATACATTCCTGCAAGATTAAACAAGGAAGAGAACAGGAAAACAGAAGTGCTAAAATATAGTTAATATTTCTAAGACTGTTACTGATATTAGACATCAACTTTAGCACTGTGCCCAGTTTTTAATTTATAAGGCAACTTCTAGGGTGCTTTAAGTCAAAAAGGAAATTTGCAATAGTTGTATGAAACAGTAATAATTTAATTTGGTGAGGAAAAAATAATCAAGTTAATTGTATCAGAGACTTAAATATTAGCAAGAGGCCATATTAACAAACATAAACATGCATGTTTTGATCTTAACATAACTAGTTTCACCTCTCTTCATTTTCAAGTCGTTCTTCTAGCTCTGTGATCCTTGCTTCCATTTGAGCAACAAGTCCCTCTTTACTGGATCGGTAAGAACCCTCCAGGTGAAGGATTCGACTCTTCAAGTCTTTGTTCTATAGTTAGAACATACTTGATTACTATATACATGCTCATATTATCAAATATTACATTAACACAAAATAAATTTCTCCAGGCAAATGTAAGGTCATCAGTATCTTTTTAATTTAGTAAATATGGAAAAAGAGAGTCAGTGACAACTTACTGTTTAGTACAACCAAATCTTCTATTACTGTGCTTTATTTAAAAGAATTTAGTGTTTAACAGGAGTTAAAGTTTTAGGCTTAAATGGACCCTTGAACTTCAGACAGCATTTTTTAATAAGCCAAAATTTCTCAAATAGCCTTGGATCTGTCTTACTCTCCACACCATTCTTTTGTCAAATTCTGTATCCTTGCCCTGTAACTCACTAGTGTAGAGTAAAACAACTAGACAAAGAAATTACTTGCATCCAATATCACTTTATCAAAGCTGTTATTGTGGGGTTTCCCCCCGCCTTTCTTAACTATGCAATGCTACTCCTACTACATAAACAGTTCGAAAAGCTTTGCAAGCTGCATTATTTATAAAAGCAGACTTCTTCCTCAGATATACAGTTTAACTTTTATGAGGCTAGGTAATTTAGGTTTTCAATGAGGACCTAATGATGGAGTTGCCAGAAAAAACATGAGGAACAGAAAATAAAGCTCTTTGTTACAAACTTCAAACCATGATATCAAATCATAAATAGTAAAAAAGCTATGATAGAAAAGTCAGAACTGAAGTACAAGGATACACATCGGATATACCAGTAGGTGGCATTCTTTATTCTCAAACAATTCTGATGGGATTAATTTCATACAATCTAAGGCACCAAATTAGGTGTCTGGTATAAACATGTTCTCATTACAATTTGGTTTATGTTCTTGAGACTATCAATAATACTATGACTTGTTAAGATAGCTTTCCTCTGCATCTCAGTTAGGGGTGATGATAGTAATCTTGCTTTCAGAGAGCACTGAGCTGCAGAATAAAATGCTGCAAAAAGCTAGAAAGTATTTTTAATGTACTTTCCATCACAGATATTGAAGCATATGAATCGTATTCCTTTCTAGAAAACAAAAAGTAGAAGTTCTCTATCAAATCTGTATCTTTTCTTTCAGAGGCACGACATTTTTTCACTTGTTTGCGCCTGTAGAAGAAAATACTCAACGAAAATCACTTGAAAAAAAAAATCACTAAAATTACTTGAAATTATGATCTACCTTCAGCAACGTTCCTAAAGTACTGCTAAGACTTTGAAGAACAGCTCCTCCAAAAGAGGTCAAAGGATTTACAACTAAACTGGATAACAGTGTCTTTGGTATTCTATAGTCTTCTGTATAAGCGCTTTTTAAAAGTTTCTGTATTGATACTCAGTTTTATTCTAAAACAAGTGTACCGTATCAGCTGTCACATTTCTTATTTTTAATGACTTTGATCCTCAAAGATATAGACAGAATCGTGTGGTAGAGAGATGCCTGCACTCACTACAACAAAAATATCTTCTTATATAAACAGATGTATGCATGGTATGAATGTTTAGTGTTTGCAATATATAAACTATGAGAAACCTCAAGCTAGAATGGGAGGGTATAGAAAGAAAAAAATACTAAGAGAAGACTTAATTCAAGAATATAATAGTTTGAGTATAAATATTAAGACACTCATGGTTTTTAATCTATTCTTTCTAACACTTACTACCAGCAGCACGCTACGGTAGGATAGTGCCAGCTACCAAATACTGTGTTCCTTACACGTTTATTTGAATTTCCTAATGAAGGCAGCTATCAAGCCTGTTACCTTGCTAATGTGATGATATGCCAGCCATAATTACCTGTCTTTCCAATGAAATCTTGTCACACTCCAAATCTTGCTTTATAGCTCTTTCCTGAAGTAACTCTGTCCTCATTTGTTCAATCTATTACAGAAAGAAAAGATTAAAAAATTAATAAAGTATTTAATTTACATTTATCTATATGATACTGTGTGTATGTGTATATGTATATACACATACACATAAAGTATTTATACCTACACAACGAGAAAAAATTTGCTCTTTCTTAGAACTCAAGACATACGCATGATTTTAGATGAAGTTTACAATTACAATCTTGAACACTTCAGGAAGCCCATGTTATTCCCAGTGTTTATTGTAGGCATTTTCCAACCACACTGGGCATTGCTGATGTTCAGTATAGATATTCTGTAGCAGGGAACTACACTCTAAAAGGTTGCATGCAACACATATCACGTGGCAGGGAACCGAGTTCCGGACCATCACATCATTCTTCAAACACCTTCTACAATTGTTTTCTTCATGCTTACGTCTGAAACTCTGAAATGGCACCTTACCTTTAAGCTGCTCACTAGTCTACCTTAAAGTTTCATTTTATTAAACACAAACTAGTAACTGCAGAGAAGTGCCTACAACTCGAGACACTCTACAGACAACTACAGTTCTTTATGTTTGTGAAAATAGTAAAAGCCCTTTTTCAACAGACTCTGATGCATACTGAATATGAACGTTGCTCCCCTCCTCCAGTCAATTTTCTGTCTGTTATACCAGGAGAGCACTGACTTCTGGATTTGAGGAGGAGGTGGGTTTTGTTTGTTTCATTGAAACACATTTTTTTCTGTAGTTTCTGGAAATATTTCAGTTGCATATTCAATAACCAAAAGGAAATGATGTTCTCCGTAAGTAAGATGTTAAAAAACTACCTGATTAATACAGAATCAAGATAAGAATACAAAATTAATTTGTTTTATCTCCCTATTGGACTTGAATGGAAGAAAAGAAATAAAATTCTGAGGATCAAAGAGAAACTGCCTAACAGCTGCTACTGAAACTCTGGGGCTGAAGAAAAAAGTTTCTAGTGCCCAGATACCTTTCTTCCCCCTCATTCCTGCTGCCATTCCTCTCAAGTCTTTACAAATGCCTTTCCAGGCACAGGTAATGTTACCACAGCATCTGCGCCATTCCCTGCACAGTGTTTCCTATGATGAATATCACCTGGGGAGCACAGTGAACCTCTGTGCCAATTACTGTACCTGCAAAAAGACTGACAAAGCTTCCAGCGGTCACAGCATTCTTCCCTGCGTCACAACAGTTACACGTGGACTGGCATAAATGCACCAGCACAGCTAAGCAGCTCTAAGTTACAGATTTATCTCGCTAAAGGTAGTTCAAACGCCACTGGGAATTCTTGCATACAAAAAATCCGAAAGCAATGTTAAGAATGTGAAGGTTAAACAAGTACTGCACATGAAATTTTACCTTAGGCCTTTTTTTTTACCATATTGTAATATTAAATGATACATTTTTAGTTAATCACATGTTTAAAAGAAGTCATTTACACTGTTTATGTAGCTTTGAAATGAATATATGAATACAAACAATGGCAGCAATGCATGCAGCTGCATATGTTACGTCGCAGTATGGTTTCAGAACAGCGGAAGGCATTCCTGAAACCTAAGGTCATAACAGTTACTGCACTACAACTGTTAGCATGTGGCTGTGTTCTCAACAGCTGGGTAATTTCCTAAAAGCTCTCATTGTTACATAGAAACCTAATAATAATAATAATGGTGGTTTATGTGTTATATAGTAAAATATTATTTTATATATAAAAATCGAATCACTCACGTATAAAATAGCTGCATTTATTAATGAAATATATGAAAAAGTTATAATGTGAGGGTTACACAGAATTTATTCCACTGTAATTGCTTTAGCCATGAAGACAGACATAAAAAAATCAGGCAAAATTTGTAGTAAAATGAATGACTAATTAAAAACGCAACTGTTAAGTGAAGAAAGGGGTTTTGTTTCATGTAGGAACTTGCTTAATGGACCACTCTGAAGTTCTACTGTGCTCTTACTGTGCTCAAAGGCTGTGACAAATTTGTGCAACCTTCCCAAGATCTCACATTAGGGAAATATTTAGAGGACAATTATCACATTTCCAAGATGACTGCCACTGTTGTTGGACATCTCATGGTAAAAGCAACCTCACAGAAAAACAGTGGGAGAGAGAAAAAGTACTGTATCTGATTAGGATCAGGAAGCTACGTGCAAATATATACAAGTTTGTAAAAAGAGAAGGGCAGCAGGACACAGTTCTTGCTGAGGGAGGTGGAAACTGTTTTCACTTATCTCCTTGCACTATTCATTAGTAAACACATCATTAGTATGCACAAAGGCAAAAAGCAGTTGTCTGCCAAAATGCGCTCAAACTTCTCACAGCAGTTAAGGTAAGTACCGTGTGGGGCTTTGTGCTTCACATTCTACCTTTCCTGTATCTAATACACCCTGCTAAAACAATAAACCATTTCTGCAGCTTAAGGCAACAGTTATCACAGTTGGATCTGAAGAATGCTAACGACAAAGAATTGAGAAAAGCAATAGTATCAGGTTTTACAAAGGTTTATTAGACATAACAGTTCTTTGTGCCAGCTTTAGGATTAGAAGCAGCTGTTGAGTTCATTATGAGCAAATGTAATTTGAGTTCTAATAATATTTTAGATGCTATCACCATTGCTTACCATCTCGCACTAGGTTCACAGCCTACGTTGCTTTTTAATATCTAAGTAGGGGGGGAAAGAAATCCATCTACACAGTTCTCAAGTATGTGACCAAAACCCCCTATGTTTAGCAAACAAACAAGCTAAAGCAAGCAAACTCCTTTGGTCCTTCATAACTGAAAAGCAACCTTCATGTCCACATTTTCATTTGCCTGCTTCCCACAGCAGGTATACAGCTGCCCACTGGGAACACTTCACCAAAAGGAACTGAATGACGGGGTCAGTACAGCTTTTCCGTTCTGTGTTTAGTCTAAAATTGTCATGGAAACTAACTAGTCCATTTTTCACACTTACTGCAAACAACTCTGTAGTCAGTACACTCATGTTTGCATTTTCACAGAAGACAAGAATTTATGAGGGTATCTTAAGTATTTTTCAATTATGTTTGCAAAAATAAAATGGCAAGAGGTACTTCATTTCACTTGTTTGCAGGAAGAAAGCCCATCATGTAATAAAATGTGCCCTGTTCTTGCTCACTTTAGACACAAAAGGGCAGCTGAGCGCTCCAGCTTTCTGTGTGTGCGTGTGTGTGTTGACCATTTTGCTCTTTCCACAGTTGCTAATACCTTATTGTTTAAAAACTAATAGAACATGATCTGCCTTTCCCTCCAATATTTATTATTATTTCTACTTGCTTGTGGTATTTCTGGAGACTGAGACAGGGAAGATGAGAACAGTGTCTCATGCAGCAATTCCCAAATTCAAAAGGGTGTTTAAATTAAAAAGGATAACATTTCATGGTAAATGAAATGTGCCAATGTTTATTCAAACATTTAGCTTTATATTAAGTAGAAACCATTGTTTCAATTTGTTTTTACTAGAATGTTGAGTATTATAGTTCATTATCAGTATATTAAAATAACACATTTATAATTTAAAAAAATTACAGAAATACAGATATTACCAAAACAAATCCATTATGATTTCTCATGTCATTATAAATGCTTAGCAGACCCTGACATACTTTAGTAATTTGACTACTCAGTCATTCTGGCATGAAATCAAAACAAAGCAACCTTTGTAACTCATGTGTGAAATGAGGAACTCCAGACCTCAAAATAAACACGTCTTTTAGCCATTATGTAACATTTTGGTCACCCATCTGTATTTTAGGTTTCCATTCAGTTAGCAAATTAACTTGCCATAGTACCCACTGTGATGGCTATGACTAAGGTTCTTCCATTCCAGGCTTACAACACAGGGATAGACTCCAGTATTAAAGGCTTCCTAAGTCAACAATAGCATGACTCCACATTATTATGGGTCCTTTACGTTCTATTTCACTGACTCAGAGTCCGTACAACATCAACGGAATAAGAGCAAAAAGACTATATGGCAGTCAAATAAAATCTCAGTAACCTGAGTCCCAACAACACGATAATGGCACCTTGCTGTTTGAAGGATGCATGAGGAAAGCTGAGCTCTAACTTGCCTTAAAATTAGGAAATTACAAATGAGGTGCAGTATTTAATGTAAAGCTACAGTAGTAGACATGCTGTAATGAGTTAGGCATCAGTTTCATATCTTTTAGAATGTAAAACTAAGGCAAAGAACATTGTCTAGGCTATGATATTCTAAGACAGCCACATCACCATATTCCTTTCCATGAACTTATCAAAAACTTGCATAATACCGACTACTCGACCACGGATGCTCTCGTTACTTTTTCAGTCATCAGGCCTTATTCTCTACTTTTCTGGTTTATTGTAAGTCTTTGTTACAGAACCTATCATTTCATATGTCAGTAAGGCCTCTTTCTTCAGAACTGTCAACTCCTAATTCTCTTAGATTTGATGATTTCCAGCTCAACGGTCTAATTTCCATTAGCCCCATTCCACTTCTTCCCACCTGCACGTTCACTGGCCTTACTGAAGACAGAGGCAAAGTATTCATTTATTTCAGGAGGCATACCTACATTACTTTTATCTTGATTGATACCTCATCACAAGTTTCCACAACTTCTTTCTTCCACTTACATTGTCAAGAACCTTTTTGTTACTTGTTTGAATTACTATGATAGGTCTTTCTTAGCCTGGCAAATCTCACTTTATCTTTACATTTTCTACCCCATGAGACACAACCCTATTAATAAGTCCTTCTTCCCCTTTTTCTGGGCTGTCACACAACACTTCTGGAACTAATGACTGATACTTTTATGTGGAAAAAGCCTTCCAACTGTCTTATCTTTGATATACCTTAATCAGTTTTTATACTTGTAATGAAAATAAAGGTTCCCCTCTGCTGAAACTGGCCAGCATCTTCACTTCAGCTGACTTCACTATTAAATTCCACAATTTCCTAAGCTCCTCCTTCTTTGAAATCAAGACTCTATTACGCTGGGCTAGTTTTCAGTAAGGTTAAAAAATTGTGATTTTTCAGTCTAAGATACTTCCTACAACCAGACTTCCTCTGATAGCCTCCCCATCTAAAACTAAGCCTAAGATAGCATCATCTCTGCATGCATCAATGATTATGTGAAGCTCACTGCAATCTGTGTCAGTTTTCCAGTTAGGAAAACAGGAAAAAGTGCTCTGTGATGACATGGAGGAGCATATTTAATCATGTTTGTGAACCTGTTTTGTTTTGTTTTTTAATTTACGTACTCTGCTTAAGTATAGAATATAAACACTATTGCTAATCATTATTTAGTTAATAAATATTGGTTTTAATCCTAATAGCACTTTTTCCTGATCATTGTATAAGTCAGAAGACTTGTTCAAGTACCTGTTCTCTGCATCTACTGATCCTCTCAGACAGCAAATCTGAATTAGTCTTTTCTTCATCCAGCTCAAGTTCCAGGTGAGACAACTTGTCCTAAGCGGAACAAAGAAAAGTAATTTCAACATACTACTTTCCCATTCTCTTCAGATT
This sequence comes from Pampusana beccarii, assembly GCA_013399365.1. NCBI lineage: Eukaryota > Metazoa > Chordata > Aves > Columbiformes > Columbidae > Pampusana > Pampusana beccarii. The sequence continues at coordinate 35,590 of VWYH01001021.1, forward strand.
GCTACCAGAGTATTTGTTCTCTAACTTCAAGGACTTTAAACTGCCTGAAAGACTAGGCTTGAGAAGTGAAACGCCTCTGAAAACACATACAGAATCTAGAAAGAGAGATGGCAGGTAGATAAGCCTTCAAAGTTAATTTGTTTGTCTGACAGAAGTAAAAGAGAAGTTTCATTTCCTTTTTTAATCACTCCCACCATTTTCAAGAAAATAAGAGAAATTCTGTCACGTTTCTAGAGACTGTTTTTAGAATGTCTAAGTAACACGATCTATTTGGAAGACAAATTCGTTTTTATATGAGTACAATGGTATAGAAGTGTTTGTTTATGAAGGTCAAATGACAGCTTAGTTGAACTGAGCAGTTATGAAGCTAACCCTGTAACAACACAGTTAGAATAACAATGTTATTTAGGCTCCTGGAATGAATATATATTAGATGCTAAATAGAACTTACACTTCTAAACACTTTTGAAGTTCTGAGTAATGGGCCTATGGATAAAAATAATACAGTTTTGCCTGATGAATTCTAGAGAAAATTAATTAAAAAGTTAATTAAAATGATGAAAGAACAACTGCAATTTAGAACACATCATGACAACAGATATGCTAACAGATCACCTTTAGAATATACCAGAATAATTCCTGCAGTAGTACCACATGGATTTCCAACATGAAGTTATTTTGTGTCTTCCCACACAGAATACATGTGAAATACCAAAATTATTTTAATCAGTTCTAAAAAGATACCAAACCTTAAAACTATCTTTTACCTCCATTAGTTTGATTTGTCTTGCACGATCATCTTTTAAGTGGTTTTTGGCTTCAAGTTCATACTCCAAGCCTTTCACAGTCTGTTCTAGCAGCTGAGTTTTTGTTATTGCCTCATCCTGAGCTCTCTGGTGGTCTCTCAAGTTTTCTTCCATGAGGCGCATCTAAAACAACAAGATTATGGTAATACACTTTATACTGTGCTTTCTATAAATAAGTGATGTCAGTAAGGGGACTGACTCCATGACAGATCTGGACGCGTGACAAGGAATTGCATTCAGTTATATGCTCTTGAGAGAAATTTCTGTTTTATCCACAAGATGGCACCAAGAAAATAAACTTGGATTAAATATCAGACCTAAAGAGATGCCTCACACTACAGGTTTTACACTGACAATTATATATAGTGGGGGGGGTTGTTTATTTCTTTTTACCCAATTACAGCAAGCCAAAGTTTTTACAGTTTTCTAAATGGTTATATATTTGGAACTTCTGCAATATTACTCCTTTCCTTTTCAGACTACCAATAGTTTACCTTTTAAATAATTATGTAGTTTCTATGTCTGAGGTGCTTTGATGGCAGAATTTTATAAATTGTATGACAGAACACATCATGACAACAGATATGCTAACAGATCACCTTTAGAATATACCAGAATAATTCCTGCAGTAGTACCACATGGATTTCCAACATGAAGTTATTTTGTGTCTTCCCACACAGAATACATGTGAAATACCAAAATTATTTTAATCAGTTCTAAAAAGATACCAAACCTTAAAACTATCTTTTACCTCCATTAGTTTGATTTGTCTTGCACGATCATCTTTTAAGTGGTTTTTGGCTTCAAGTTCATACTCCAAGCCTTTCACAGTCTGTTCTAGCAGCTGAGTTTTTGTTATTGCCTCATCCTGAGCTCTCTGGTGGTCTCTCAAGTTTTCTTCCATGAGGCGCATCTAAAACAACAAGATTATGGTAATACACTTTATACTGTGCTTTCTATAAATAAGTGATGTCAGTAAGGGGACTGACTCCATGACAGATCTGGACGCGTGACAAGGAATTGCATTCAGTTATATGCTCTTGAGAGAAATTTCTGTTTTATCCACAAGATGGCACCAAGAAAATAAACTTGGATTAAATATCAGACCTAAAGAGATGCCTCACACTACAGGTTTTACACTGACAATTATATATAGTGGGGGGGGTTGTTTATTTCTTTTTACCCAATTACAGCAAGCCAAAGTTTTTACAGTTTTCTAAATGGTTATATCTTTGGAACTTCTGCAATATTACTCCTTTCCTTTTCAGACTACCAATAGTTTACCTTTTAAATAATTATGTAGTTTCTATGTCTGAGGTGCTTTGATGGCAGAATTTTATAAATTGTATAACTGATAACATACATATATACACATATAACTCTTAGATATAGTAAGGCTATCTGCTGAGGACAAAAGCTTGTTATTCTAACAACAGTGTATACTCAATAAAATTATCTAAAACCTTCACAGTACTTAAAAAAAAAATATATATATNTACCCAATTACAGCAAGCCAAAGTTTTTACAGTTTTCTAAATGGTTATATCTTTGGAACTTCTGCAATATTACTCCTTTCCTTTTCGGACTACCAATAGTTTACCTTTTAAATAATTATGTAGTTTCTATGTCTGAGGTGCTTTGATGGCAGAATTTTATAAATTGTATGACTGATAACATACATATATACACATATAACTCTTAGATATAGTAAGGCTATCTGCTGAGGACAAAAGCTTGTTATTCTAACAACAGTGTATACTCAATAAAATTATCTAAAACCTTCACAGCACTTAAAAAAAATATATATATATATACATATATATGTACAAGTAGTGAAAGGGGTTTTAGGTGAGACTGTGATCATTCCTTATACTTGTAACATCTCTCCTGTGGGAGAGATCTGTATATTAATAGCATTTCATACGCATTAAACGCTTTGGAATGACATGGGACTGCCAGCATTCAAGACTGGTAACTTTCATGTATGCACACAGACTTTGAACAGGCACAGCAATGAAGAACTCCCATACTGCCCTGCAAGAAGCCTTCATAATTTTTCTGCTAGCACAAGAAGATGATACTCATGTTGCCATGATCACTACAATCCTTGGCTTTTGATGAGACTCTCAGAAAGAACGTTTTGTGCACTATGACACCTACCCAAGAGGATTTTGGCAGACAACAGACTCTTTCATGTTGAATGGAAGGACTATCTATTTGTACTTCTTGTTAAACACAAAAGAGGAAGAGATAATGAAGACTTTCAGTTATCCAGAATATTTAATCTCTATACAAAGTCTGCTGTTTCACCTGCCTATCCTATACTTTCAGATTTTGTTTCCGCTTTGCAGTTAGTTGCCGTACTACATTTCTAAAGCCCAAGGATTTTAAATATTGCCTCACAGAGATGTAGAATTCCACCACCAGTAATGTTTTGTCCTTTATATAGTGGTTAGATTATCTTTTTGTCAAATAACAAAGGTTTATTTTTTCCTAAAATTTCTCTTTGTTTTGTAGTTGTAATAGATAACACTAGGAGTAATTTTCATAGTAACTGTAAACACTGTATACATATTTACATACACACACGTTTTATTTAGGCTGTCTATTCTAATTTAATCAACTTAAAAGCCATTTTCTCAATATCACAGTTTTATTTTTCACATTTCATCCCTTCACAAAGGCTCTGCATCCCTGAATGGAATAAATATAGAAGGAAGACAGAACATATAGGAACTATATTTTCTTCTATTGCTGTTTTTTTAAATTGAATTTAAAACAAGTTTGTTAAGGGGAGAGGGCAACATAAGAGAAGTTCTGAAGTGGAAATTCAAACTATTAAAATATTCTACACAACAGAAAACAGTGTATTCTCACAGCTTTTCCAACTGCAGAACAAGTATATGTAGATCTTTAAAAGACTGGATTGCCTTTATGGCAAAATTTACATTCTAAGAGGCAGACATTTGGTTGCAGACACTTTTGTCATTTAAATCTGCAACTTGGCTCACACGAAGGAAGAGCAGAACGTATGTCAAATTCTTCAGAGATGGAATTTGGGTTTTTTGGGAGGTCCTTTATAACCACTGGTTCTTTTTTTTTCCTAATTCAAAACTATTTCCACATTCTCAATTGCTTCAGTAGCAGGCATTAAAAGAGCAGCAGATCATCAATGGAATCCTTGTCATATCACTTAGGATACGTTTAATTGTCAAACACTGCGTTTATCTGTCATAAACAGGAAACTCCACTACAATTGTTACTGAACTTACGAGTCATTACCTCATCTTGCATTCGCATGGTTGTCAGGCGCGATTTTTCTACCTCAAGATTTTTTTCTTTTAATTGTCTCTGCACATCTGCAAGTTCCCTGCGATTTTTCTCCTTGTATTCATCAAGCTGGTTCTGAAGCTCCAGAGTCGATGTTCTTGAGACTTCAACCATTTCAGACATCTGGGAAAAAAGTACATATATTTTTTTTCCTAAAATAGTGCTACAGAAGGTTCTATCACGCGTAAGCAAAAGGTTTTTTCCTCCAGCTCTGATATTCAACTCAGTATTTTCAAGTGGAAAATTTATCAAACATGTTCCCAAACAAATGAATTTCTACGCAGAAGTGTGAGAACACAAACCAGTAAGGTTGTTTACTCATAGTATGTGACAGGGCTCTCCTCTTTGTGTCTGTCAGCAGTTCTTCCAGCTGACTGATGTAATGACCTGCACAGTCACACTTCAGTATTTCAATATTAAATTGCATGGTTTACCTGTGGATGGCAAAATAAATCTAATGCAGTAACATTTTGAGAATTGTCTGTAAAACTCTGAAATATTGCTGTACTGCATATTAGAACTGAACTAAAATCTAGGATCTTGTTTAAAGAAAACAGAGCTGTTTTACAAGAATACTTTGAGATAGCCGTGTTCCAACCACTGTTCCAGTCCTGAAAGCTTTTATTGATAGTCTCTAGGTTAAAGAGACTGATAGTAAAGTTTGCATTTCACTTTCTTTTATACATATTAAAAAAAATCTTTACAATTTGGCAGCTCATTTGCTTCTGTTTGTTAACATATTCAGATTCCTGCAGCCTCTTTGCAGTGAACTCGTACCTCCTCCTGTAACTTTTCAACAGTCTTGTTCAGTTGCCATTGTTCGTTCTCCATTTCTTTCTTTATCTGCTTCAACTGTTCCTTCTGCTGAGTTTCATCTTTTAGTTGCTGAGTTAACTGTTGCTGCTCCTGCGAAAGGCAACGGATGTTCTCCTGCAGTAGATTAAAAATACAGGCAATGAAAAGGAGACTCTCTTTTCTAACGCCTTAAAGGTATGTTCTATAATACTCTCTGTGCACCAGTAATACCACCAGCTGTTGTAACATTAAGACAAACTTAAATTTAAAACAAAAGGAAAAAAAAAAGTTACAGTTTGTTAGCCAGTACAGGACAAACACTATTTCAGGGATGCCAATGAGTGCTTTATTCTTCCTATAAATTCCTAAAATGCAACTATTGCAACATTCATAGGACAAAATGTAGAACCTTTTCATGATTGGATTACATGCAGAGCATACATACGTTCCTCTGCAGTTGCACACGTCAGCAAATACTACCTCCAGCACAAGGTTCGATATCCATAAAATACAAGTCTGTTCCTATGATGAGTGAGAAATAACTAGTGGGATTTTTTTTTTCCATTGCTGTGCTTGTACAGCACCCAGAATCCTTAATCAAGATGATGTCTCATTGTGACAGATGCTGTGCAAACAGAACTTTGCAGCTCCCAGTACAGAAATCCCCCTCTTGAAAGAACTTTTGCCATTAATGTTCAAGACAGACCTTTATTATCTGGATTAAGTTTTGAATGAACTGCAGAGCCACGCTGTACACTCATCTGTGAGGAGCTCCAAATGTTTCTGCTACCACATTCAGGATGCTTAAGAACTTACCACCCTCCAACTTCCAAATACTGTCCATCAACACAATAACTGACTGCCACTAGTTTGTTCCAATACAAGAAAACCAGCTTATCTTCCATCTGCGTGTTGGGACTCTCACCTCTTCCTTCTCCCTCCATAATACAATACCTAAATGGCCTTACTCTAAATAGATACTAGACTAGAAAAAGACTAGAAAAATGAGGCCTTGTTTTATGAAGTCTAAGAGGTACCATGAAATTGATTAAAACCAGATTATGGACAGTTTAAATTGTTCCAACAGAAAAATGCAAAATAATTTAAATCACCATAAATTGTAAAAAGCATTCCAAAACATAATTTTACTTTTTAATTTTGGAAATATCTAATACCTATGATGCTTACTCCATTACACTAAAAAAAAACTTCAAATGTGAAAACGCAGTAGTATTTCTGTAGGCAATAGAGATCAGAATCTCAAAAAAAAGTTTTCTGCTATAAGAGAAAAGAAAGAACATTGCAAAGTGCTAGAAATTTGAGATTTCCTTATACTTGTTGCCTCTCTCACATACCTGTACAACCTGTCAAAAAAAGACATCTCTGACAACCAGGAGTTATGGTGGATGCCTCAGAAGTGTATACATAACCCTAAAACATGCTGGGGGCTAATAGATGTTGTTTGCAAAACCTAATTCTACTCCAGAATTGGTTTAGCTGACACCAAAGGATTTTAAGAACCTTGAGAAGGTTCAACTTTAGCGCTTCAGTTCTAAAAGCTGCAAAAATCTTGGGACTCTGCTGATCTGCCGTATTTGAACAGGTTATAAAAACCCCAGGTGCACCCCCTTCCATCAGCTTTTCACAGATCATTTAACTTTGCTGTTTGTTTTCACATCCTTGAGAAACAAACTGTGCAGACCCATATCAGTGAAACACATGGTGGCAGAATAATGGTGCCAGCAGGGTGCTGTTCTGCATTTCCAGTGTGCTGAAGGGGAAGTAACATCAGAGCAAACTTGGTCACACTCTTTACTGCAGTTATCAATGAAAACAAACAAACCAGCCACCAAAAAAAATCCCCCAAACCACAAACAAACACCCCCCCACACACCAAAACACCAACCAACCAACCAAATCAATCACTCATATGAAAAGAAATTTCATCTACTAAGTAGGGCAATTTCCAAAGTAATCATAGGTATAAATTATTACAATATTTAAAGAAAATAATCATAGGGGCTTGATGCAAGCAGTGGATCACCTCAGTTTTCAGATATGTAGCAGAGTGAGATAACTGAGATGGAAATCTAGATTTTTCTCCTTTGAGTTATAGTGTGACATCCTGTACTTGGCTTTTACCATAATCAGCTGAACCATAAGAACATGCTGGTTAATACAATCTTCCCTTGGTTAACAATTCACTTATTGACAAGTTTCATTTCCAGATTTTCAGAACAGTAACGTAAAATTTGTGTTGAACACAACAGGGAAAAACATCTGTTCAATTTGAGAGGGGTTTTGGAAAATGTACATGTACCTCACTCTTGAGTATGACTTGGTTGATAGAGTCACTTAAAAACTTTGCTTCTAGAAGCAAAACTAAGACAATTCTAAACTATCTGATACTGTAGAAATAGGCGCTTATTCAGTAAATGTAAATGATGAATTACAAAGAGGAAAGATTAGATTTGCAGCTTTTTCAGATACAGGATATGATTTTAAGATTAATACACATTAATGTCCTCAACAAACATACCTGAATTTTTACTTTTCATAAATTTTGTGATGAAACGTACCAGTTCCATGAAACATTTGCAAATAAGACAGGTTCGTAAACAATAAAAAGCTAATTTCTGGATATTTGTCTACTACCAATATTTTTATTTATATTCAAGTGCCAGATTTTCATCCTTTCACATGTAAATACCTACACAAAATCGGAGTTGAATGATCATTCAAAATACTAAAATAGATCTATAAAAACTTAGGCAGTTTATTTTGCAATTCACCTCTCTGAAATTTTGGTACACCCATGGAAGACAACAAACTAAACAAACAAAAAGCTTTAGCAAGAGAACTGTTTTAATCAGATGAGGCTGTGCTGTGCACTTTAAAACAAAGTGTACTTTAAAAAGAATGCGATGTTACTCTGCAGAAAGCAATGGTGACTCAAGTAAACAAACAAGAAATTTAAAATTTAAATGTCACAAATTGCTCTTGTTCTTACCTGCATATCTTCTACCTGGCTTTCCAAAGACCTTTTTAACACCACCAATTCTTCCGCCTCTGTCTCAGCACGTTTCAAAGCTTGTTCTAATTGTTGCTTTTCTTCCTGCAGTGACACAATTTGATACATTCAAAAAGAGTGGCAAGACCTTTAATCCAACAAGTAAACTGCTACGAAGTAACGATCACTCTGGCCTATCGGCTGGTTTTCTTAATTTACCTCATGTCTCTTCATCTTTTCCTTCACGGAATTTTCTTCTTCTTTCATATGACCAATTTGTTTGTGCAGCTCTTCAGTTTTACTCTCTAGCTCATCAACTGTTCTCTTCAACTGTTCATTTTCTTCAGTCAGCTCCTTGACTTGATTTTCTATACTATTTCGCACCTCTTGTGCAGCGTTTCTTTCACTGGCAAGGACAGCAGCAGTCTAGCGAAAATAAATTAGCCATGCTTAAAAAAATAATAATTGATGCTGTTTTCCAACGGAACTTTCATATGGTGCCACAGCAAATATAGCTAAGATTAAACATTAAAATAACAACAAACAATTTAAACTAAACCCTGTATGCATTACAAACACGTACTTTTATTATTCATATTACTGTGGGAGGACAAGCAGCATTTTTTTTTCCCAGGTATACCTACATGGTAAAGTAACCTAAAACACCTGAACAGTCTCATGCCTGCTGTCACCTGTTTTCACTAACAACTTGCTCTTTATTGCCCTAAAATATTTTCATTACCAAATCCCACTCTTGGGTAATTCCAAGTAATCTAAAAAACTTAATGGACATCAAAAGCCATACGGACTTTTAAGGAAGAACATATTGATGAAGAGTGTCTTCCAGCAACATAAAATTTAGGCAGTCTCGTCCCACCGTTTCTTCCAAGCATTAACATCATTTACATCCATGCAACTACTTGTGGAGCTGCAGAGTAAATCACCTTAGGGAACAGTATCAGCTGTAGTATATATTCACACATATGCATAGAGATCTCAACACCAAGAAACAAAGAAAGAAGTGAGTGTAGGGAGGGAAGGTGTTACTGGGAAAAAGCCCCAATCTGTTTCCAGCCACAGTCCCACAGAGAGCTGTGCCAGCACGGAAGAGCAGATCACACAGCCCACCCCCGGGCTGGACTTGACAGAGGTTCTCCTTTAGTTTCAGTTACTGCCTGAGGATGGAAGGAGTTTAGCTCCTGAGTTCAACTTGTATTCAAAAAGATACACTTTGTATTTTTTCAGAAACTCCCACCAATATACAGCACAAAGACAAATTATATATAATAAACTACTCATCACAATTTACCACATCTGCTGATAGATTTTTTTTTTTGGCAAGGCAACTGGCTACAGCATGCAACTTCTCAGAGCTAATCATCACCTTCGTCTCAGCACTTACCTTCTCTAAAACATGCTGCCATTTATTACGGAAACCATGAGTGGGAATATGTTTCTATATTGTTATACTATCCACACCAGTATGATTGTATGAAATGCAGTAGTTACATTTATCCAGTCCTAAAATTATATTCACGCCTTTGAAGGTGACCGCGAGGCCGATGTGCCCTCAGCGAAAATGAGTTTGACACCCTTGACCTACACTGTTACAAGACGAAGTATGTACTTGTGAACATTTAATTCTGTGGAGTAAAGTCCTGGAAGGATTTAATCTTTGCTCTTCACTGACTTGCCAGTGAGAATCCCCTCCAAAAAAACCATACAAGAATCCAAGACATCATTTGTGGTTGCTGCTCTGGGGCATTCAGAGTCTGATACACAGCAACACTGTGCAGAGTCCACTGCGTCCTACATTAAGACCCTAAACAACAGCAAGGACACCAGAACAGCCGTACGAGCCCGCCTAGACCGGCGCTCCCTGCAGTGGCCGCGGCTGACGTTCAGGGGCAAAAAGAGGAACAAGAACTACAGGGTGAGCCTCTCCCCATCACACAAACAGCTCGCACTGGTTTTCCTCCATGAATGTATCATCCATTCATTTCTCTAATCCTTTTTTAATCCATTTGTACCTTTGGCCTCTACATTATCTGGTGACAATAGATAATTACACATTAATTACCGAAGCATAACATTTTTGCATACAAAATTGTGTTTATCTGGCTGAAAACAAAATAAATCCTACAGAGTCATTTGATAACAAACTATATTGTAAAATATTTCACGAAAGCATGAAAATCGCTTTTCAGTTATGCCATTTTTGATTGTAGCTCCCAATTTTCCCCTTTCCATCCCCCAAAAGGAATAAGGAAATTCATATAAAAGGCTGTTTACTAAGTGCGCCCTCACTAGATTGTTTTCTAGCAAGCAACAGCTTTAAAATCATGCAAATTAGTTTGATAAAGCGGTAACTCAGAAAACACTCAGACTGTCTGCAGGGTCAATGAACTTATTATACAAAACCTGGCAGCCTAAGTAGGCTGACAAGTTTTTGAAAATACTGAAAAAACTTGTTCTTCTAAGTACATGCCTAGTTAAAAGCTCTGAAATAAATCTCTGTTGATGTTTTATGTTCCCACATACTTAAATATCAATAGCATTTCTATATTCCTTTAATTTTTGCCTTTTGCATACAGCAAAGTTTTGCTAATTAGCAAGCACTCCACCAGTGGCTCCTTTTTGTCTCATTTCCCCTTTCTGGAGCTGAGTGAAAGCAGCTGAGGCATGCTGGGGAGGTCAGGGAAAAAGGAATGTTGATTTGTCTGTTCTTTTTCATCCACCCGCCTACGCAGGGCTGCACAGTCAGAGAGGACTGCAGCCAAGCCACTCTGTACCTGAAGATTCCGCTACCTCATCTACCATGGTTTGCTCTACTTTCCCAACACAGGAGGAATTATTTACTTAGAAGTACATGCACACACACACAAAAGCAAACAACCAAACAAAATCCCCAGATTTATGTACTTAAACACACACATAAATACACACGTATGTATTTAACCCAACAGGTCCAAAATTAAGTTCAGTCTACAGCGATGCAGTCATATCTAGAGATCTGGTCCAGCCTGCCTTTTGCTGTATGTATCCTAGGACACTGTTCTAGCCACAAAAGTTAGACTAAACTGGTATTCTCTCTCCTTTTCACTATGTATTTCAACAAGTTAGCAACATGTTAGGTGAACGCCTATAAAAGGTAGAGAAATATAAATGGCAAGTTGTAAGTATTATCTTTATGGACCTAATTTAAAATTTTGGAAATAAATTGGGTATATAAGTAAACCTGCCTCAAGTTCCAGCTGCCTGAGTGACTAACGCTTAATCCAGCAGACCTCCACAGGTCTCCAGTGACCCTGGCATCACCACAAGGGTGACACCTTCACATGAGCAAACTGTTCCCAACCAAATTATCTAACATATTAAGTACAAAACTCCTTCCTTTCACCTGTAAGGAGTATGTCTTCAAAAATACCAACAATAAATATATATACATGCACACACTTTTTAAAGATGGTAGGAAAACACTCTTACTATATATGGGGAGTTTTCCTGTATTGTAGTTGGAGTGGGCATGTACATATCTTCTGGGGAGAGTAAGAGACATCTTCTTCATAACAGGCATTTCACTGTACACTACTGTTTCAACATGTTTTCAGCTTGTTTCAGATAAGACTGAACAGAAACACAGGAGTATCGAACCTATCAGTTTACGTTACACAATTGTACTACACAAAAAAACATGGAAGATCACCTTCAGGATATCATTCAGGAAAAAAACATACGTGAGTATCGTCAATTTAATAGTGAAATTTAAGCAAACCACACAAATTCAATTTTGATGTTCTTTGAGTAGAAAATGCACACATAGCATCACTTCTCAAAAAGAGTCAAATTACACAGCTGAGTTTAGATATAAAAAAGCCTATATTCATTCATCCCCAGTGCAAATTTCTGAGAAAAACTGAAAAAAAAGAAAAAGATGCCTGTCTAGAAGAAAAAAACCCATAGCTGTAATGATGAGGTCTCACAATAAAATCTCCTCTGTGACTTCTTGAAGATAAGCTTCTGCATTCTGACCTGATCACTGTACCATACTGCACATGCAGTAGCTTTACTTATTAGCCCAGCAGTGGACTCAAACCACCGTGATTAGAACAAGTTAAACAAATGCTAAAAGGTCCACCGCAAAACATCAGTTTCTGACCACAAAAAAAGAACACACATGGAGAAAAATCATCTATGGCAGTCAATAACCACTGAAATTTTTTAATAGTTCTCATACGTTTTAATTCTGAAGCTTAAAGCACTGGCAGTTAGCTTGAGAACAAGTCAAGAGTTTCCAGTGAAAGAGGCTGTTGCTGCAGAAATGAGCGAGGCAGTAAGAGAAAGGATAGTTTCACAGCTGAGGGACCCAAATACAGCCCTTGGGACCCGGACTCCATTCTTGTCTCTACCAAAGGGCTCCTGAGGCACACTTGACCAACTTTCCCATGGTGATCAATAAGCGCATGCTCCTCCATTTCCTCGGTGCTTGATTTGATCAACTAGGGTTTGGTTTCCAAAGTCTTGAGTACACAGTTGCAACTGAAGTCAGCAAAAATGGTACCCTGAACATATCAAGGACTATATACGGGTCAACATTGTTAACCTAGGCAACTCAATTTCAACATGCACAACTAATGGATCCTTTTGACAGTAATCTCTCTACCCCTTACTTTCCTATACTTAATATGGAGAGTAACATTACTCATGAGCTTGCAGCTATTCTGAGAAAAGAAATTAAAGTTTGTGAAATAATCAATATCATTCTTTCTTCCGAAGAAGTTTTTCCTAGTGCGTACTGGGTGCAGGAACAGACCCAAGTCTGAAAAACAGTGATAACTGCAATAATCTAACAGGGTATTTGCGTACAAAGCTATTTTTGTCTCAAAACAGACGGATGAGAAGAAAGAGAAAGCATGCACATATAGATGTACACTCTTTGATTTGGTATGTATACCTGATTTATAAAGTTTTACTTAGCACAGGTCTGCTTATCTGAGCCCCCATAGCCCCAGCTGCTGGAGTTCATATGCACGCAGAATTTAGTTTTCAGCTTTGGGCCTAAGTTAATCTCCACAAGGGAACTTCAGTAGTGCAATTAAATTCCCTCACTTCTCAGCCTGCCCCTTGCAAGTATTTTTGCCTAACAAGTAATGAATTTAATAAAGTTTGGGTGTGAGTACTTGTATATACTTGTGTATGTGTCCAAAAATATTTTAAAATATATTAAAATTAGTCAAGACCAAATATAAGTAAAGCAATAAATACTGTTCCAACTCCTTTGTTGCAGAAATCTTGGTAAAGCAAATATATTTATATATTATTCTACTCTCAACTTTGGTGCAAGCAGTGAACAGATTTAAAGAACTGGAGATGAAGAGCTCAGTTAGTACAAAAGGCATCAAAATCCTTCCCACCACCCATTATTGTGTAAAGCCAAAGCAACTGGACAGAACACACAGTGTCCTTGAGGTGCAAATATTCTATTTCAACCTGAATACAGCAAAAAACTTCTTGAATAGGAATGCAGAAAATGTTCCGTGGCTCCACACCTTTTTTTACCACACCCTCAACACTGGCAAGGACATGAGAGTGGTTGTGTAACTGATCATTACAAAAATGGGTTTGGCTGACTTCAGTGTTTCAGCTGGTGAAATTCCCCTTTGGCAGCGACTGCACAGTACAGGACCTTCAGTGTCCTTTTACAAAATACAGGAAGACTAAAATGGCAGGAAGCTAAGTATCTCATGCAACGTTTATTAGAATTGTTAAATTTGGGCTAAATTCAATTTCTGTTAAGTATAACTCAGCCCATTTTTCCAACAGTCTTTACATTTCCTTTCAGAATCAAGTTCAATTGGGTAAAATTGATTTCAATCATTTGTCCTTTAATTGACATACTTGAAGTACAAATCTAAAGAATACATCTCAATTCAAAATGAGCTAGAGCACAAATAGAAGCGTTTTTTAATATAAATACCAGGTTTTCAAATATTCTTTCTGTATTCATACTTGTGGAATCAAAGTAAATGGCAAAATTCCAAAACCTTTGGAAAGCAAAGGGCATGGTGTGGCTCCTCACTTTGCTCTGTTCCTGGTGTGGAATATTTAAGGTATCAAGGAAAATACTGTCTGCTGAAACCAACTCTAAAGTGTCATGGGCCACCTCTTTAGGCTGATGCTGGACTAATTGTTTAACTTCTTGAACTACATGTAAGAAGTTTCAGATCTACCCAGCTCCCTCGGATGTTCCTGAGGAGGTAGCACTGATGGAGATATCAAATCCCTTTCTATTTGTTTTTGTCTCCTTTTTGTATATAAACAAATCGGGTTTAAACAAAACAACTAGACACCGATTTCCTTAGGTAACATGCAGGTGAATTCCAAAGAAAGAAAAAAACAAAAGCAACCTACAACCAAACACTGACACCCAAGGAAAAGAGACAGACATACTGATCCCAGCATAGGGACAGCCCTTTAATTGTAATCCTTATTAGCTCCTCAGTAAAGAGAGCTTCTGAAACCAGTATTATTCAGGCATAGTCATCTAGTTTTTAAAGCTCATGAACGTAAATAACAGGTCTTTATTCCTCTTTGTAGCTCTGTTTGTAGTTCCGGTATTTTTCCCCACTGTGTTACCTTTAGGCAATTCTTCTAAACTTGACACTATTTCTTAAAGTAGTGGGAAGTCCTGGGATGAATAACACAGTAACATTGGATAGGATGGATAAAACAATATCATATCTTTAAAAAAGGAATGTGAAAACTCCTTAAAAGCAAAATGAAGTGTTAGGCTACCAACCCTGCCCTGTCAAAACCCCAAAAAAGCAAAAAATCCCAAGCTTCTGGAAAAGAGACTAAGAGGTCTGAACGGCTTTACTTACTGCTTTTTGAGCTTACACTGATTACCTTAATTCTTTCCATCATCTCAAAATGAGGCCAAGCCTACTTTAACATATGGCTATGCCTTTGGAAGTTAACTGTCATTAGTTACCTATTAAAAGACTTAGCGTGTTTTATCTCTTAGTGAGGTACGCTGCAACCAACCTAAATCCTCAGCTGTACTTCAAGAGATTATTCAGTAAACAAGCGCTCAAATACACAAGCAGGTCAGACCATCTTTCGTTCCATTCCAGCTAGAGCCATTCTGCTAACTGGTTAAAAATTATTCACTTGTGAGAGTTTAGAGAAGACTTGTTTACTTGCAAGGCCATTTTCACTGATCTAAAAGGTATCACATCCCTAATATTATTTCCAAAACTATTTAGGTGTTTACTTATGAGATGTAATGAAAGATTTAAATCCCTACATTTTAAAAGTGAGAATGCACCTCCTTTTTTACACAGAACATATTAAACAAAATTCCCAAGTACAGACATGACCTAAAATTTACAGTTATAAAATCCAGAGCCAGGAAAGTATTATTCTCGCAACCAGTAGCTCTATCAATGCCGTATTATCTACTTAGCTATGTATCATGACATACTCAGATTGACCCACACTCACAGTTTTTTCAAGGTCAGAAGTTGTTGCAAAGACTAGAGTAAAATATTAACTAGTTCTGTGTTCACATTGTACTCCACCAAATGCACTCATACAGCCAAACACTTCACACACATACATAAGAATATACTTTCACACGACAAACCAGTCTTCTACGGATAAGGATGAGAGGTCCTCTTGATGGCATTAAACTATCTCACTGCACAGGCTCTTCCCAACTTTCAGAAACAAAAAAAACCCACAAGCAAACAGCTCCCCTTCCTAACCCAGACTAACCGAAATAGTCCTGGATGAACAAGGTTGAGTGCTCAAAATTTTATATTATTTTCTTATTTTAAAGGAGTACACTTTTAGTTCATAACATGTGCAGAAGTTAACCACTGTCTTCTGCTGTTCCTACCACTTGCTCTGGTAAAATTCCTTCTTCAATAATATAATGTCTTAACGCACACATATCAGTTAAAGCTCGTGTGATGACAAGCTTGATTGAATTCTTGAATGCATTGGTAAGTGAATCAACTTCCGAACTCTGAACGTCTTATTTATCAGTTAGAATACAAGGTCAGGAGTATGATGATGAACTCTGAATAGATCAGTCAAGGTCAGGCTTAGATAATGTCTTCATAATGTGATGATTACAGCTTTTCTGAACATTATTTGTGCAGACTGCCCTCAAAACATACATATTTGACAGTGCTGTGCAGCTTGCTGCTGCACTCCCAAGCTGACACCATTTCAGTGGAATTTGAACAGTACTAGCTGCAATTTGCTACAACCTTTTACCTACAGTATTACGTTCCAAAAGCTATTTCCAAATTTTGCTGAAACAGTGGCACTTCATCTACACTGACAGAGCACTTATGATTAAATAGCACAATTCTGGCCTGTTGTGTTGTAGGGCTGGATTAAATAATATAGTTTTTTGTACTACATTAAAACCAGGAGGGGATTCACACTCATTTCTGCTCTAGCACTTGTGGTAAAGGAGAAATAATTCTTTAATTAGAAAGACATTCATTTTCTAAATTTATTATTAAATTAAAGGCAATTATTATCCCACAGCGGTATGCTATAGAAAAGTAAAACTTTTACTGTTGTTAAATGGAAATAGTCCAATCTTAGTCTTAATAAACAATCAATGATGCTAAGAACAATCACAGCTGTCTCAAGATCACCACAAGCAAAAGACATACCACAAAAATTAGTTAAGGTAAAATGTAGCAAAGAAAATTAATATTTTAATATCCGTGACTTTCTAGAACAATGTCTAATTAAAAAAGCCCAACCAACCAACAACAAAGCTGAAACCCAACCTATGACCACATTAGTGAGCATGAGACCAGAATCGCACATGACAAATAACCCCGCTCCGTTTTCCAATCAGATAACCTTGGGTATGTTTCAAACGCGATTTCAAAACTGATCTATGTGGCATTCTAACCACACAGATCAAATGCACTGTACATTACTTGCCAACCTATCTGATGTTTCCAACAGCTGAAAAACTCTGTTGATTCAACATTGGCACAAAATCTACTTCCTTTCTCCCTCGATAAACTTCCTTTTCAGTCTAATACACATCACGATACATCTTTATTCAGCGCACCAATTTGAATGATAGAAGAAACATAAGACCTAATAACCTTTCACATACAGACTGCAATATATCCTGATCTATCAAACATCAGTAGCTATATTTTCTGTATGATAAACCACTATTGCAGCACCTACACACCTGTTTGCCTCATAAAATACAACAGAATGGCTCTTTCCACTGATCTTCGATGTAAATTTATTGTATCCCACCATCCAATAGAAAGCTTTCCAGCTTGTAATAATATAAAAAATAATTTAACAGGTCAAGCAGCTTCAGCTATATAAAACATGATTTTCACACACACTGTTGGGTATTCCATATTAATTATAAGACCAATAATTAGAACCATATGTGAGATCACAGCAGATCACTCATCTTACTCCCTGCAGAGACTGATTATACTTTCCCCATAGATGATATATCAAACTTAACAACTAATGTCAGCCAGCAAGCACAGATAATGCTGGGTTTCAAAAAATCATTAAGGGTAATAACACTAATAAGATAAAAAAACCCCAACACCTCCCAATTAAGCATGATATAAGTTTTACTTAAAATAAAACTAACAAAAATTGCTTGGAGTAAAATCAGGACTGGTGCTTAGAGCAACATCAATTAATTAAATTTAACATTTGAAAATCTTATTCAATTTACTATCGGGTAGACTATGTCATGCAAGTAAATAAATGCTATTTATAACTATCTCTAAGCCACAGCAACCCAGCCATAGAGCCATTTCCCAGGCTGTGTCATTGTTATGCCAAACAGACTACTCTTTCATTTCTTGTCAGTCGTAATTACAGTTCCATAATTGAAATACAGTAAATTACTACGCAGTAACTTTGAAAGATGGTTCACTGAGGTTAAGCTGTCACTACAATTACCGTATAATAAAAAATTATAATTTAAATGTTCTACTTCTCTCTCAAAGGAAAAAAATAATTCAGTTCAAGCAGCTCAGATGAGTCAAATATCTTCATGATGATGTAAACAAAGAGAAACAACACATTTAGGCAAAGCCAAACAATCTCAAGTAGGAGTCCTAGGCTGTAAAAACAAATCAGTGTATATAAATCTTTCTAAACCCTGAAGAAAATTGCACATTTAAGAACAACCCTTTAAAAGAATACTCCTTATCAGAATTCAGTCATACAACATCTATCCAGCACCTTCCATATGTGCTCCTATTTTGCTCACAAAGCATATAAGACTTCGAAAACTTATTTCAAGTTTCAAGCTTGATTTTAATTCAGTTCTACATTATGTTTTTGGCTACGACCAGTGGGATAACTGCAACTCACCTAATACCAGTGAGGTGCGGCTAAAAGATATAAATTAGCATGGACATTTCTAAGTATAAAACTGGGCCTACAATTTGACTTACACTGGTAGAGCACAGCTCGCCTTCAGAAATTTTCTCAAATGTATGACAGACACAAAATAAGGGAAGGGGATATGGAAAAGACACAAATAACTGTCATAAAAAAAAAAAAAAACAAACAAAAAAAACCCCAAAAAACCTCAACATTTTCTAAAAGCTATTCCCTTACAAAAAACCCCAATCTTTCAATACGTTCCTAGCTGCTGTCTCTGCAAAGATAACTTCACAAAGAACACCTTTTTGAAATATTAACAAATATGCGCCCTTGAATATTGTTCCTACTCTCCCCCTGAGAAAAAATTTCCTGCTGATGCTGGACAAGGCAACTCCTTCGGTTTTGTTTTCCTCTTGTCTGCTTCCAGATACCCACTCCCTGCTGTTTCCCTTGTGCTGGTATTCATTTAACCATTCAGTAAGCAAGATAAGCACAACAAGCGAAAAGGATGCAGAATAAAACAAAAAAACCCTACTAGTAAGTAGTTGAAGAGACAAGGTGGGACAATGTGACCAGGGACATGACACAAAGAGCTGAAGGCAGGAACAGTGGGCTGCAGAGAACTGCAAAGAACTGCTAGAAGCTCCAAAACTGTAATTTCAACAGCATCACTGGCAAAGCACACTGGCACTCGTTGGTGCATCCTCAGGGTTTCAGTGATTCCATTTAACCCAAGACAAGCAAACAGTGCTCTGTACTATGCTCCCACCTATTCCTTTTCAAAGTCTGCAGTGAAGCAAATGTAGTAAATAACTAATTGAAGAAAGTGCCACAACTACAGCTGTGACAAACAATCAAAACATTATATAAGTACATGAAATAAAACTTATTCTCAGCAGCTACGAATCTCCTAGCCCAAATCTTTACCTATTTATTTTGCTAAGAAAATATTAGTATCTGAAAGCACCGAGTATGGGGCATCTGAGCGAGGTATGATTTTTGCCTGTAGAGATTAATTGTAATCACTGATTTCACCTCTGTTGCTTTCTCCAGTCTCTGTTGTAGATCGAGCAGTTCCTTATCATGTTGCTCTTTCAGTTTATCCATCTCCATGTCATGGCTAGATACTTCTTCTTTTAGTGCTCCTTTTAAAGCTGTAAGCTCTCTCTCTCTTTTTCTCAAAATCTCTTCTTGTTGATCCTTGGCTATTAATACTTCTTGCAGATCCTGTTTCATTTGCATCAGCTCCTAAAGAACAAAATTAAACACAACTGCATGACAAATAGCTCCAATGGATGTTCTGTTTGTGTTTCAGAGAAGGAAAGCATCTAAGTATAAGCTCGCCAAAGCCAACTTCATTTTATATGATCAACGTATTTTTTGCAGCTTACATAGTAAGCTAAAAATTTACTAGACCCTAAGATTATTGGAAGTGTAACATATAGATGATGTTTCATATAATGAGTCAACATATCTGATCCTGCAAAACTATGAAAAGATTTTGATGGCTTATGCTACGCTGTATGTAAATAAAACAGAAGTCAAACTAAGGTTGCAATTTAACAACTCTCTCAGTCCTACCTTCTGTAGCAAAGAGGTAGATAAGAACAAAGAAAAACCTTTGTTTCTCACACTTCAAGAGAAGTGAACCCAATGATAATTTCTTGTTGTCTTTTCTGCTGGAAAGAATAAAGAGAGTTCCTTCTGAAACTGCCAAAGACAAGTGCTTCCCAACTGAGTCCATGCATTTACACACTTCCTCTTCCCAACATGTTCCCACTAGAAGTCATTGCCCCTCTCCATATTGCTGGGAAGGAAGTGGGTAGCCAGTAAATCTGAAGAATAAATACACGCATGCACGTATACAAACTCAGAATAAAATAACAGCAACAATCAAAAACGTACAGCTTCAAGAATTATCTAATTGGTACTTCTCAAGCTGTGAACAACTGCACTTTCAAAAAGATCGTAAACTTCCCCTACACTGAAGCAGGATTAGCACACCTAAACCATTCCTGACACACATCATCTGTTCTGTCCTTAAAAGGCTACAATGAACAGGATCCTAGTACCATCTCAGATAGCCATGTTCCACTATTTAATTATCCATACTGATAGAAAATATTCACCAATACTTACTTTAAATCTCTGCAGCTAGGTCTCTTACTTTTTACTTCATCCTCACACAACATAGAAAAAATGGTCACTATCTCCTTTATAACAACATTATACAAAATGTGCTTTTGACTCTTGCCTCACTCCTTCATTCAGATTAAAGTTGTTCTTCATAGGTAATGTTTTTCAGTACTATCACCATCATTCCAGATATTCCCCTGCTTATGTACAACTTTCAAACTGCAGTGCCTAAGATTTAAGATAGTAATTTAAGGGAGTAATCAATCTCACCTACATAGACAAGGTTATTCTACTCAGCATGTCTTGCACACAAACATCTTTAATATTCCTGAGATCTATTGTGTATGCTTTTGCATCCTATTCTGCATTTTTACATTTAGCCTCCATTTCTTAAGCTAGTTCTTTGCACTACTATTAAAAGAAGAAGTTGTTTTAGCTCTACAAAGTATTAAGATAAATCTGAAGTCTAATCTTCCTCTTGAATCATTATGCACTGATACTCTTCCACACCTTTATCAACAAAATTAATAAGCAGTGTTCTCTGTTTCATCATCAGTATATTACTATAACCATGGCTACAGCCAATTCCTGTTTCATCCCAAGGTGACAGAAAACCCACAAGTCTTTTGCTCCTCTACAGACCTCTATCCCTTCTCTCTCTGGTCCCATCAATAAACAGTCAACAATTTAGAGACTACTCTGGTGGTTTCTTTTAATTTTCTTAGTTGAATCTGACCTGGCCTTGCTAATATGTAATCTTTCTCTAAACTGACCTTCCCTGTTCCGAACCAAAATCCTATCTAATTGTTAAAACTGACTGAGACAATTCTCTGGTAATAGTGGATAACCCAGCTGTCTCTCAACCATTATGTTATTCGTTCTCCTATTCTATAAAACAATTGTACCTATATTTTGTATTCCTTTGAGTGTTAATGTAGTTATTATAACACGCTTTCTTAGGTCACCTAAAAATGGTATATTGTTTTGGATTGTTAGAAGGGGAAAAGCTAGGGCCTGTGCTTCTTCTACCTGTATTTTTATGCAATTCTTCTGGGTTTTGTTTGGTTTTGTATTGTTGTTGTTGTGGGGTTTTTTTTTTTTTGTTTTTTTGTTGTTGTTGTTTTGGTTTTTTTTGGTTTGCAGTGTGTGTTTTGTTTTTCTTCATACTGCTTCTGGTACTTTATAACTAACCTCAATCAGAACCTCTTTCTCTCCTTCTTCAGTATGTTTTGCATTATCCAGTTCATCATGCATCTCAGAGAGCTGGTCTTGAAGATCTCTGATCTCAGTCTGGTGTTGTTCCTGTTCCATCTTCACTTGAAAAAGCCTCATCAGGAAAAATGAGACAGGATTTTTAATTTGTAGAAATACTAATTTGTTCTTTCAAGTACTAAAAAGATACAAGTATCTATTCCCATGTTCCCCATAAGGGAATGGGATATGAGGCAGAAAAAGGAAATGTCAGAGGGGCAAAAATGAGAACTTTTAAGTAGATATTTTAGTGGAAAATTGCATTTTATTTTAATCCTGGTACTATATTTTTGACTAAAGCACTCAAGCGTTTCCATATTTTAGAAACCTGAAGTACATATTATGACCATGAAATATTAAAAGCAATTCACACTAAAAGGAAGACTATAAATTCAAGTAATCTTTCTTTTCCTTCCAGATATGCTAAAAACATGCCTTTTTTAAATGGTAGGAACATTTCCTTCAATAACAAACATCAGCCTGATTCTACTAACATATTCTAAACACACAGGTACTTTTAATTAGAAAGGTTTAAGAAAAGGTACAAATTCTAATTAATAAGTTTTCTAGGATTAACTCACTCCTCTAGGTTTTGTCTGAGTTCCTTCCCACTTTCTTCCAGTTGCTTTTTTAAGGCTTCTTTTTCACATATACTTTCATCAAGTTGCAGCTGAAGATCTTTTAGGCTTGCTCGTGTAGCATCTCTTTCCTCTTTGGAATTCTGCTGATTCTGAATTTTGTACACCAAAAGTTAATTAAAATAATAGATTAAGCATAAATAAATAAAAGGCTTTTTTATTACATGAAAGAAGTCATTTCAATACTTCAATGTTTTTCATTTGTAGAGGTGCTTATTAATTTATGAATATTAAAATCTTGGAATGTTTATTAAAACATACAAAGCACTGCTTTTCGATTTTTATTAGAAACGTGAGAAATGAAGTCTCAGTACTATCTAATCAGTTTCAAGTATATTGACTCTTATCACAGACTCAAAATGCAAATGGAATGAAGCCAAGCTGTCCTTCTAATGTCTTCAGAGCAAGCATGACTGTACTCAATTACTTCGAATTCAGCACTACAAAAATAATGCTATAATTAATAAACTGCAGCTACATGAGTAATACAGTTTGTCTCTCAGTCCATGTCTGTCTCACTGCAGTCAACGGATTAACATTTAACTCTGCAAATACCTAAGAAATTTTATGTGCATGTGCCTAACATTTTTATCCACTGCTCCAAGCTCCTCCTCAAATACTATGCTATGAGCAAACACACTTCAAAGCAAAAGTCTTCTGTAAAAGCACAGGTATATCTGGATTAAAAAAAAAATTACACAGCAAAAAAAAGATTCAGCTGACTGATCAGTGTCACTTATTTCAAATATAATTTTCTAAGTAAGTCAAAAGCCTTATAACAACAAAATGCCATACCCTCATTTCTAGATCCAGTTTTTTCTCTAATTCTCCCACTTTCCTTTCAAGTTCTGCTTTTTGTTCCATCAATGCTTTTACTTCAGCCGAAGAATCTGAAACCTACAATTAAACAGAGATGTTGATTCCCACAAAGCCAAGATGTTCTTTGACAATTGTTTTCAAAATCTAAAGTAAAGATACAAGCAAGGCTAATGAAGTGTAGCATCAACTGCCTGAGCTCACCAGAGCCTCTTCACATGTCAAGCCAAGCTAATATTTTCAAAGGAACCATTATTTGACTTTCATAAAACTTTTAGTAATTGCTCAAGGCATGTTGTCAGTAATACAGAAAATACACACCTAAATAAAAATTCAAATTAGGTCACATATGAATTACATCATGAGTACTTGGGGCCAAATTTGCATGAGATATCACCAGTTACACAAAATGGACATAAAAGGGATTCATGCTCATATATTACAACAGATTTTTGGACACTGTCTTTTGGTAGTTTCTTAAAATGTTTAAAATTTTCATTTTGACTAATTATAGCCCAGGATAAAATAATCCTCAAAAGCAAGCATTTAATCCTTCTTATGCCATCACTGAAACAACTGGGCATTTCTTCGCTTTGCTTTAGAACTGAAAAAACAGTACACCACATAACGGGAAACAAAAACTTTTCAGTAGGCAGACTGCCAAATGCTATTGTTGTAATACGGCTTTAAAGCAATATTCTAGATTACTGCTCTTCTAAATTACAAATTAAAATACTCTCTCCACTTAGATATCTATTTACATCACTATAATGAGAAGATGCGCCACCATTATTTTTTAAATATATTGATGACAGCTTTTTCCTCAATCCAACAACCTTTTGATGTTCATGTTAAGTTTGTATTTCTTTCCTTCTAAAATGTAAAAGCTGTCATGGTAGACCCCTTTACATTGCTTTTCGATTGTTAACCAATAGGTTTCCCATAAGTCACCTCAGTGCATGATTAAAATTAAGCTATACTAGTGGAATGTTTATAAGAATAGTCTGAATGAAGCTAGCGAGGGGATTCAAATCTATAAAGTCCTGTTTGAACACTGTATCACTATGAAACAAGCCAAAAAACCTTACGAAATTACTTACCTGAGTCTTTCCAGCAGCTCTTGACTTTAAAGTCTGAATTTTCTCAAAAACCAAGTTGACTTTCCTTTTTGTTGCATCATCATTATCAGCACTTCTAAAACACAGACAGTACAAGTCAGCAATGATATGATCAAAGGTACTACTTTGTTAACATCAAAACAAATTCAGCGTCTGAACTATTGAAAATCACCACCATTTAAAAAAACCTAATATGAACTAGTCTGAAATTATCTTAACTATGATTTCATTAAACCCTTTAAAGAGAGGCTGTTAAAAATTCACATTCCAAATGTTTTCTAAAAAGAAAACAAAAATCTCTTTAAAACTCTAACTGCTACTCTCTTATACAAGACCACAGCTGTGGAAAGACAGGTATTCAGCATGTATATTATTCAAACATACTGAAATTAGAAGTAATTAGTACTAGGTTTCTCAAGTCCTGACTACTGCACCGTAAGTAACACTTCAACAGCTCCCAGAACCTGCTACATCAGGAATGCAAAGAAATTTAAATGGATAATGTATATGTTCATTCATTTCTCCTTCCTTAATCTTTCAGTAAGTTATCATCAGAAAATACCAAGTAAAAGATTTACAGGTGGATAAAGGATTAAATGCACAGCAACAAGATAGCTTCTGTCGAAGTTATCAAGAGATAACACTTCTTTGTTGTTGTTTAAAAATATCTACAAGCTTGAACTCCCATTACGTATGATCTGAATTCTTCATGAACCTCCTCATCACTTGAAGTTTAACTCCAGAAGTATTTAACAGACAAAACATATCCTGATTCACAAATTTCAGGTACATATAATCAAATCCTGTACAATACTTTCTGTAAGTCTGGATTGCCTGTGTATTTTGAGATCCTATAATGCCTTAAAGGACACAGCTGCAATACAGAATTACGAAACAGACATTTCATTTACTTATAGCTTTGATTTTTCAGTTTCACATTTTGAATGTAATAAACATTAAGAATACAGACTCCTCTCCAAAAGTTAAATATGTTTACTAACCCTTCCTTAAGGTAATTGTAAAGTATCTGTTTAGCAGTCTCTTCATTTGTTTGCTGTGCAAGATCTTGCTGGCCTTTTAGGAGATCAGGAGTTGCCTAAAAGGACGAAACAAAACATCAAAAAAAAAAAATCCTATGAGGGCTGTAAATACAACCTGTACACTAGAAGTTCTCCATTCTTTTCTATTATGAAAAAAATAATGTACTGTGCACCTAAAGTTCACAAAAATCCAATGGAGTTTTGGCTTACTGCAAGAAAAAAGCGTACTGCACACCAAAAGAAAGGAAATATAATTTTATATGGAGTTACATAAATCTCAGTGTTCTACTTCTATGCATTTATGCTTAAGAATCATCATAAATTCATCTATAGTAATCTTCATTGGCCCCAGCATCTTCCTTCGCTCATACAAGAATGTTTTACAGACCATGTTTTCTATACCTGCAACTACAGAAATAATTTTTGTATTTACATTGCTCCAGAACAATTCTTCTATCCCATTGTATGAAGTATTGTGTAATGGGAGTTCATTGTAATGAAAAGCAGAAAAACATGCACTTAACAATATGACAGTTTTAGTACACTTGACTGCAAAATACAACTTAAAGAGTAAATTCAAAATTACCTGTATATTAGGGACAGACGAAAATGTTTTTACAGAAATTTTCTTGGCTCCTGAATCAGGTGGAATTGTGATTCGGTTTGGCAACAATAAAGTAGAGGTTACTGTTTTAACTTCCTCTCTCTTACTCTGTCCCGGGAGTGTAGATGACCGAAACATAAAGCTCTCGGTATCAGCTCCATTTTGTTTATGGTATTGCAAAGAATTGAAATTGCTGTTCTGAGTGTCTTTATCAGGCATTTGCAGTTTTCCAATATTTCGAGCAGAAATCTTCATCTCCTTGGAATGTGACTTCTCATCTCTGGATAACTGCTTGTGAAGGCAAACTTTAGATGGTTTCAGCAAGTGCTCTGTTGATTTACCCAAGCTTTTACTGAATTCACCTAGATAATCTGAATTTACATCATTCCCTAATGACAAGGCACTATCAACGCTTCGTGATCTTTTACGATCATCTGGATGAATTCGGTTCCTTTTTCCTGACCTACCTCTCTTATCAACTTTCTTATCAAACTTTTCAATTAGCTGATCTACTCCTGGAAGTGAACCAGTGTCAATATCACGACCAGTTCCAGGCAAAAATGGGATATATCTTCTGTTTTCATGCCGATTAACATTGTCTGCATAGATGGCATACTCCTGGTCGTCAAGTAAAAATCTGTATAAGGAATTAGCAGAAGTGGGAGTAGCTGATGAGGACGATGATCTTCGTGAGTCATCCAATACTGGCCCAGCTGAATCTTGCCTGCGGAAGGGAAGAACATCTGGCCGAGGTTTTCTTGTCTCTGGATAAGCAGTGGGACTAACACACTGAGATCCTCCTGCAGATGAAAACGATCCTGAAACACACCCTTCGCTGGGGCCGATTGTGCTACTGGGACAATCCAAGAGCTGCCTACTTTGGTCTTCTACTGACCTGTTCAAATGTATCTTTTCTGAATTTGCTTTGGCTGGCTCTGCAAGATAAGTATTTGTTTTCTGTAGAGATACTACATGAGATGAGGAAACCCGAGGCTTTGCTTCAGTTGTATCTTCATCTGCAGATTTAGATTTACTGCACAGAGAAGATTGGTAATTATCCAAGTTCAAGTTATTTTTTTCAGGATCATAAGGCTGTAACAGTTCAGGATGCCTTTGAAAGTTCAACAAATTGGAGGATTTCATTGTTCCATCTTTAACCTCTGATATTCCATTTTCCTTTTCATCCAGGTTGGTTATCTTCAGGCTTTTAAGCACACAGGGTTGCACGTGCTGTGTTCCAGGAAACCTTGTGCATTCACTGTTTTTGTCCTCCAACTTAAAAGCAACATTGGAGTCGGTGGCTGGCTTGCTTACAGTCTGAGAAATGGCCTGCTGTTCTTTTCCAGAAGGAGGAGGATTTTCTGCCAAACATCCTTCTGTATTGTTTAGTATTATGTACGGATGTCCATCAATTCCTTGGACTCTAATACTGACACCGTAAGACCCCATCCTAGAATTTTGTGCATTTCTAGTTTTTTGAGTCTCCTCACTTGCGAGTTCAAGAGTGACTTCATAGTCCTGCTGCACGTGCTTAAAACCAGCAAAATATGGCTCCATGATTATCAGAGGGTTATAGCTGAATAGAAGAAAAATTACAAAACCGTCATTGTTTCAAATACTTCAGATTATTTCATTAATCACTTTATTCTACCATTCAGTATGACTATGAAGACTAACAGTAATACGCAGATAAATAAATATACAAGCTATACAAAACCTAAAGTGAATACATCGTGATACAAAGAGAAACGACTGATTCTTAATCAATGTAATGTTATTTTATGACTGTAAATGTTAAGAAATAACAACAGTTAAGATTACCCACACAGAGATGGTGACTTTGGAATCAAATTACTTCAATTATAAGCAATTCTAGTATAATTTTTTGAATCAAAGCAGCTTTTATTTTGGGTGTCTCCATTATACTTACTGAAAGACTGTATCCTTCACAAATCAATAATCGTTTTATAGCCAGCAGTTAGTATCAGCCGTATTAACATTTAAACATAAGCCCAGGAGAGCAAAACACAACCAGGCAGTTTAAGGTAACTAAAGCAATGCAAGGAAGGTCAATATCCTTATGCTTTTGAGTTGTGCTTTTATGTAGCTGGTTTTCAACACTTGTTTCTAAAGACTTCTAAAAATGAACTTTTTCATTTATTATCTCATTGTCATCCATAAGAATAAACTTTCCTACAGATTAAATTAACAAGCCTCCAATTGTGGGCTTGTTCCAGAAAACTCCATTTTACTATCAGTTACATACTATAAGCCAACTGTTTAGTGGCAGAGGCAACGCGGTGACAGTAGGAGCTGTGTTGATAGAAGAATGGAACACAAGACTCGGTCAGGCTGATGCAAAACCTGGAGGGAATACACTTTTGAACTGAGCTGGAAAGCTGAGTGATCACTGAAGCACGACAACACCAAGATCACTAAACAATGGTGAATAATCAAGAGGAAACCGAAACAGCATGTCTCATGATTTTACTGATTTTACTCACAGCCTTTTTGATGAAAACCTAAAACACTAATGATGTTAATTGTTTAATTACAGTTAGTCATATTTCTACACACACATTGAACAGTCAGCATCTCAGGCTTGGGCAGGCTTATAGCAATAGATTAAGATGGGAGGACTGAAGCTGTTCCTCTCCCATCTGCCTGTCCCACTCCTCTGATGAACGTCACCATGTCAAAAACGAGAACACCTCAACACTCGGACAGCTGAGTTAGACCTCAGCCGTGAGAATTTGCAGGCTGGCATACTCAGGTAAACGAAATCAACCTTGTGTTCCATACCATCAGTGACTGAAATTCTGTCACCAGATCCAGTGGAGGAGCTGACAGCTGGGGGCACTGACAGCTACAATTGCTCCATTTTAATCTTCTTTAAGTCTGCTGAAGCCCTCCAATGTTATGACAGAACAGTTTGTTTACTCTTAAGCTTATGAAAAGAGGTTACATGTATTAACAGTAGTTAGGAAGATACTTTCCCTGTTTGTGGGGCTGCTTGTTGTCTCTTTGTAGTTACTTACGAAAAATTAGAACCGAGTTTTTGTTTGGTGGGTTTTTTTTTTTAATAGATATAGAAACTCTAATTCCAGGTTTTCACCAAACTAGTATTTTAAATTTTAAATAATATAGTCTTGCTAGTAATTTCATTTGCTTTCTCAGAGAAGTTTAAAAATACAGTTTTCAGGAAACAGAAACAGTGATTCTGCACAAATTCTTAATTAGGTAGAAGACTGTCATTCTATTACTTTATAAAATCAGTTACCTCCTGCTTGTGAAGCAAATACTATCACAACAGCACATAGAAATTGATCAGGACATAATAACTACTTCAATACATTATTTTCTTTTGAAAATACTCTACTTGCCAAAACAACAGATAATATAGACAAGGACATCAAACCATCAATACTTTCCAGTGATTAGAAGTTCAGCTGCAGTTTAGAACAACAGAAGTGTATTGACATGTTCTGATTGGTAACTTTATCTGCTCTTCATACAGAGCCAATTTTTATTGAGCAGAAAAGTTTCACCTGAAAACTTTCAAACAGCAGAAAAAAAAAGCCTGATTTTCCACAGTTACACTACATAAACTTAAGCAGCTGGATTTACTGATCAACAAGCTCAGTAAATCCAGTCATCATCTAGAGCAAGTCCAAGGGAACACAGATTAAAGATCCAGGAAACACAGCGAGGCATAAACAAAGCAAATTCACTCCAGTAGGTAACTCATTAAGTTTTACAGATATAATTGCAGTATATTCACCGTATTCCCCAAATAAGTTATTTTATTTGAAATGTCATCAAAAGAGTAATTTTCAATCAAATATCTCCTGGAAAACTGTCAAGAGCCGAAAGAAAGTGACTTAATGAGTTCACTCTAGATTCAGCCTGAGCCTGCAGGTCTACGTCTTTGTATTTACAGAGGCCCTTCTTCACTCTGAAGCCCCATGAACATCATGTGTACTCCCTGTTCGGTCACATCCAGTTTATTAGGCTACAGAACGAAGTTCTTTAAAAAGCTCCAATATGTTGGTTTTAAAGATACTTACTTCACTTCAAGGTTGTATGTTACTAACTTTAAAAATGTGGGCCGTAACACAGTATCTCCAAAAGCAACAGCTCTAGCACCCTGTTATCTCAGCTTGTAAAATCCTCTCTTCCTTCTGCGAGCCAGCAGCCATGCAGCCACGCAGCTTTACTGATCAGCAAAAAAAAAAAGAGCAGTTTTGTATAAGATCAGCAAGTAAGGCACCAGGGAATGATGTGATCACCTATTCTGGCAGCAACGTGGCCTTGGACCATTTGAGACAATCACAAAATTCGAAATTAAATTTGTTTTTTAACTCCATCTTCAGGGACAGAAACCTTTAGAACTTCTGTGAACAAACAAAATTGGCACTCAAAGCTGGTCAGGCCTTTCAGTTTTAGGATGTCTTTTTAAAATAAGCCTTCATAAAGGTATTTAAGCACTCATTTAAAATACTGGCCTCTAGTGGGTATGAAAGTCCCATGATTTATAATTACTCAGAAGCGGTTTCATTTTTCTGAACTTTTTTTTTTCCCAAAAATAAAAACTATGACATTTTTGTTCATAAAGAGAACTTGTCAGCAGAGCTTCTCATGTCTGAAAATCCAATACTCTGCATATTCTTCTGTAGCAGCTTGTTCTTCAGCGTTGATACAATACCTTAGAAAGAGCCACAGGAGAAGAATACTGAAGGTTTAATAGGCCAAAACTTTTTTTTTTTAAATGCCTCCAAAATATTTCCTTTCACAGCTATTTTAAAGCTAGATACTAGGAGCTATTTGAGACCAGCTTCACAAAAAAAGAAAACCCCTGTCATTTGGAACCCCAACTGCTTTCCCTGCCAACACGAGCAGAAAAGAGTGCCTTTGAGAAACACACTCCTGTGCCAGACACGGCTGTTTCTTCAGCCACTCTGCAGCCTTCCTAACATTACAGCATCACAAAGGCATGGAATTGTGTCCACTCATCCATTTCAGTTCTTCTTTAGCCAAATCTACAAGTCAGATTTATTTTTTAAAAAATGCCTTCCCAATCCTGCTAAAGGTCCAACTCTGCATATGAAGCTTGCTCTTCTGTATCCTGCCTATACACCCCTGTCACTAGGCACACCTCAACACACCTGCAATAAAGCATCTCACACTCTCTGCTTCTAGCACGCAAGCCAGGTAGCTGTGCTGGACAGACAGGGCTCCTGGGACAGATGAAAAAGGCAGAGATGTTGACCAGCATGTGGGGGACACGCTATCCCCCCACCAGCGATGCGCTCCCTGACCTCCTTAAAAAGCCACAGATCCTTCACAGCTACTGTCTCACATTACATGTGGGCTCCTTTTGCGACACCTCCTGAAGGAATATAGAAGAATAAAAAGGATCTGACTTTTTCTGTGGCACTAGGACTCCTCCCTTGCTCTCTTGATGATAGAAAAACAGGAACTCCCTCATATCCAATATAATCCTGAGACTCCTAGAACAGAGTCAGCTGTAGATATTTCATTAAAGGAAGATTAGGACATACTACTATCTTCGCTCTGGAGGAGTGCACTTTTAGAATTCTGAAAATTTCAAGCTATTAAAGGCTAAATTATCAATTTACATTTGGTTCCATGGAATTTATTTCCAAATTTTCTTACAAAAAAAAAATCACTGCCTGTACTATTTAATCAGTGCCTTTTTTTTTTTTTTT
>VWYH01001021.1:67283-263476 GCA_013399365.1 Pampusana beccarii
AAAAAAAAAAAAAGAGGAATGTCATAGTTTATGGATGTTTACTCCAGATTTTTCACACATGAACATCAAAATGCCAGGAAGGAACTGTAAATTTGTCCTCCAGCTTTACATAACATCGAGCTTGCTCTCCAAGCTAAATAATGGATTCTCGGTGCAGCTGACTATTGAGAAAATACCAACAATATCACAAGACAAAGTGGGTGTTAGGTCAATAATAAATCACAGTGCAATGGAAAAACGACAGGAAATAACTTTAGGAGACAAGAGGAAGGAAAACTTACATACTGTGAGGGTGAAGAAAAGGAAACAGACAGGATGATTCATGGAAAGACCAAAACGGTAATGTTTTTACACTTGGCGGAACACAATCTCACAAACACGCCTTGGAAGCATGAGGGGAAATTTCATCATAGTCAATGCTACACACAACCTGAGGCTTCTGCAGGAGGAAAACGGGTCTGGGTTGCCGTCCTTTTCAGACTGTACAGCAGATAGCTCTGGGGCAGCTGACTTTTTGTGGTATACTGTTCACAGGAGAGCAGAAGAGAGAAAAGGTAGATTTTAAAGTTCCAGATTCGGGACTGCAAAAGAGGGCAGTGAAACTTATTTAAGAGCAAACTGACAATATGCAGCAAGAGAAGGACATCTGAAACAACAAGTTTGCCATCTTTCCAGTAGATTCCTTATCCCCATTTAAGATTTTTTTCCTACTTGAGGTATATTTTTTGTCTATATAAAATTACATTTGTATCACATCTGGTAGTCGCTCCTTACACCTATTAGAAAGAAAATCCTGATAGTTACAGAACATACTAAAACTTCTGCAGCAATTTCTTCTTGTCCCTGTACTGTCTGTAAACCGCCTCTCCCTGTCTGTTAGTCAAAACTCAAAACTCTCAAAAGGCCTATACAGAGGATTTTCTATACTATATCATGTCATAATTCAGTATATGGAGGCTCTCTGCAGGCAGCAGTGGGAAAAAAACAACAACACCAAAACACACAACAACACCACAATACAAAACCAACACACCCTGAGATTTATTTTATTATTGGTCAGCTTTTCTGACATCAGCATTGAAGACCTATCCAAAATTTCTATAAATGAAGAACTGGAAAATAGACCACTGACTTTCAAATATTCATTTCCTTCAAAAGATGCCTGAAAGCCCCATGTCCTACCTTTTCTTCCTACCTATTGGAATGAGAGAGACTGTAAAAAATTCTATGCTTGAAAAAAAACCCATCAGTTGCGGGAACCTAAGCCATATGGCATGTATTATTCACAACCCCATATACCAGCATTACAGCACAAAGTCTTACGCTTGGTATCACACAGACACAAGACCAAATCAAAGTATCACTTCAGTCTCCAAGACAGGGCTGACTTATTATTACAGGCACAATTAATCTTGCATATTTCATAAAAAGTAATCTAGCAATTGATATTCTTCTAAAACCACTGCATATAAATGAATTGCACAAGCTATTTCTAAGCTTAGTACTAGATCCCATCCACATCCACCACCTTAGTTACAGTCCCTCCTCATACAGTCCCTGCACGAATCTATATTACTAACTGGTGCAGTGCAAAGGACCCGATTTTGACCTGCTGCATTCCATTATGGTCCCAGGACTGCAGCGTTACCTGCAACGAAATTCATACTCATTGCCAGTCCAAGGGGTGCATGGTGCCCGTGTAGAGAAGTAAAAGCTGTAGGAACACATAGTCGAACTGCAAGCGGGTCGCTCAAGCCTCCCTTTGAAAGCAATAATTCCAGCCTCCACACCAGGAGCCATGTAGGCCTGTGCCTTCCATAAATGCAACGTCATTTGTTCATTTTTCTTTGACTAAGTTGTGATTAAATATGGCTTTGGGTACATAATGAAAAACAAAGTCAAGCCAGGAACACTGACCCGTAGAGAAGTCTGGGGACAGAAGGAAGCATGCCATCACAGCAACACATTTTAGTAGTATTTCAAGATTTCTGAATCAACTACTTTCATTTCTATGCTGTGAAAAATATCATTCTCTGTTCTGGTTTCAGATGGTGGCCTACGGATGACAAGTTAGAATTTCCTGCAGGATTAAAATTCCAAATAACACCTTTCTTCCATAGCTATTAGCGGAAGCAAACAGCTATGTTTAGGTTATACATATTATTTTATCAATTTCTTCTGAAATACAGTAGAGCAAAGGGGATGAGTCTTGGATTTGCTGCCTTAAAGACAAGGATTTCCATTTCTGTTCTGCCCAGTTATTAAACAACCTTATTCAGATCCTCAGCCAATAAAACAACATTAGTACCCACCAGCTTTTCAAGGACAGAAAGATAACTGTATTTAATAAAGACTGTCAGTAGAAAGAACTATTAACAGCAGTTAGAGCAAAAGATACTGTTCTCTTGCTTACAGCTTGGTTCATACTCCCTCTGGCTGAAAAATGCTGTGTGTGAGGAAGTCTCAGTGTCTCAAATGTAAAACATCTTGTTAGTCCTATGAAAGTATGTGCCAAATCAGCCAAGTGCTTGAGCTGTGTGACAACTAGCAGGCTTTGTCAGTGTTCTTGGTTTTTTGTTGTTGTGGGGGTTGGTTTGTTTGTTTGTTGTTTTGCTTTGTGGGGTTTTTTTTCCTTCCCCAAAGGAAAATATGCTTTAATGGCTGTAAGTCAACAAGAAGACATTTTGGCAGATCCTCAGGTCTCATACATTGTCAAAGTTTGACTGAAGACAAGGACATAACATATATCCCATTTTCTTAACCCGCTATGTACGAATTCATATAGTCATAATTTTACAGGATTTATCCCCAGAGGAAATACGGCATGACCTACTAACTTTGTTTAGTGAGTGGAAATTAAAGCCTTAATTTTTGTTTTTAAAACCCCAAATTT
Organism: Pampusana beccarii; assembly: GCA_013399365.1. Taxonomy (NCBI): domain Eukaryota; kingdom Metazoa; phylum Chordata; class Aves; order Columbiformes; family Columbidae; genus Pampusana; species Pampusana beccarii. Next base: position 70,177 of record VWYH01001021.1, read on the forward strand.
CTCATGTAATATTCTAAACTATTACCACTGAAATATATAATTTGTATTATTTTAAAAAGCTCTTTTTCTTTATTAAAGTAATTAGTTTCCAGATTCTCCCAAATCATAAACAAAATGGAATCAGAGACAAAAAGCACATTAAAAGCATACAAAACTAGAATTGAACCTATATCTGAAATACAATTCCAAGAAACTAATTCATGTCATCTGTCTCGACTAGTCCCAGGTCCTGTACACTGTGGTACTAGTTAAGTCATCGGAGGAAGATGGAGAGTCACGTTTGTTTATTTGTAGTCATGTTGGTGCAAGCTTTATGTTGATACAAATACCTGCATAAGTGTACTTAGGCCATTATACTGCTTTGTCTCCCACACAGGCTTATATATGCCTATACAATATATTTTTTGCTCACAACACAGAATCCAATCTACTGGAGTTATCTACTTGCACTTCAAGTATCTTGACACCATAGAAACACAGTTAACATTTATAAACTTCAAATACAAAAAGCAAATTTAAAAAAAAGCCATATAAATACTTATACACACATGATATGACCACACAATGTTTACTCATTTTCATGACAAACTAGCAAAGGAGAAGGTTAAAAAAAAAGGTAATAAAGTCACTAATAGGAAATTTTATTTTATATATGCTATTCTGGTTTATCAAATTCTAAATGTTCATATCTGTTGATGTATTGACAGAAACAACAGCTGAGTGAGACAAGGATACTTACAGATTCTAAAAGCAGTTTGTGGTTTCAAATACAATAGCTGGTTTGCATCCAAATATCTGATACAATTACACTCACTCCACAAGAGATTCTGTGTTGTTTCACTATATTTTCCTCCAATTGTCAGTGTTAAAAACTTTGTATTTTGCTCCAAAGGAAATTATCTTAATACATCCCAATGATATCATTATTGTTTAAATAGAAAAGAGTATCCTGTTCATATTTTTAGAGGCTCAGGCAAAAATCTCAAGTCTGTTAAAATAAGGAGCCTCTTAGAAAGACCTTCTGAAATAAATGGAAACAGAGTTAGGGCAAACTTTGTTGAAAAGTTTTGCCAGTGCTTCAAGAACACAACAATATTTATAATATTAGCTAAAATAAATAAAAACATTCCTTGGCTTTAGATGTGCCATCTCACCGGACCTTCTTCTCAGTATTCTCACCACAAAAAACATTATCTTGTCTACAAAAATTACAGTTAACAGCAACACAACAGATGTAGCCAGCACAACCTTGATTATATAGTTTATTTCTAAACTAAATTCGGGATGAGCTATATGAGTACAACTGTATGCAGAGACCAAGGTCTCTCCTATATGAAGACACAGAGAAAAGGGTTAATCTCTATATCGATGCAAGCATTTAAGTACAAAAATTGCATGTAAAATAGACTTTAATAGTCATATTTACGCAGCCAACAGAAGGCCACTGCTTCATGCATATCCAAGCTGGCTATGGCTCCCGTTTTTCTATTGTTAAACTTTGTCTTAATTACATTGTATTCTTTAAACACTTGGCTTCACACCCATCTATTTTCTTTCAGCTAACTCAACCATGCATTTTAAAATTTAAATATGCAGTAAGAACTGCAGGCCCTGAGCCCAGCCAACACGAGACAACAAGATGATATCATCACAGTCTGAGAGACAAAAGCTGAGTAGACAGAGGCTAGATAACTCCAGAGAGGAAAGGAGCCTCAGAGTGTGCTGGACTGCTTCACCAGGAGATGCATCACTTTCGGCCTATGCAGCCAAAGCTTCCTGGTGTGGGCTCTGCCCATACACTGCGCACACATTTAATCAGCTCCCACAAGCCGCCACTCTTCTCACCTTCACACTGGAATAGTGTAATTACTGGTGGGAAATGAGGGAGGCAGGGCTGCTTCTTTATGAAGCTTCAAGTGCTTGTGGAATTATAATGTAACATTATGTGGCAATTACTCTTGTAAATAAATGCTGCTACTGCTGAACATTTGCTCCCCGCATATATCAATTTAATTTCAAACAGTTAATTTTCCTATAAATTTAGAGGCATGCATGGAAAAACTGTATTATGTACTTAAAATGTTTGGCTATGGGTTTTGTCATCCACTCTTTTTCACATAAAACAAAAGGTTATAAGGCTACACTTGGATAAACTCCTTCAAGGAGTGTGCCAGCTCTGTTAGCAGAGATAGTACAAGGTCACAGCAAATACACTGAGCTCCAATCCCAAACAGTGGTGACTCCGTGACTACAACTTCACTAAATCTTTAACATATGCATTCCTAACATGTTAATTTCTCAGGCTTTAACATTAAATTGTCATACTTGGCTCTACTGAAAAAATATTACCATTTAGATTTAACTCCACTCAGAGAGTCAAGGCCAAAGCAGTTTCTGAAATGTGTTAATGTTTCCAGATAAACATGCCTGGAATGAACACTCCACGAACACGTGAAGTACCTTCCTTCACACAATAACCTGGCAATGCCGCATTCTCAGGGGGAGGATTCTCCATTCTTTTGCCAAGTAAGAACAGAAATTACAAAACCAACATTTTTTGTGGTTTTGCACATCCTACCAACACAGCATTCAAGATGTATCTAAAAAACCTGTAAACTGCCAAACCTAAGTTGAAGATGCCTCAAGTCAGTGCCATATTCCTCAGCATGCAGCTTGTTGAGACGTAGCAACAAAACCGGGGAAATTCCAACATCTTCACCTCATCCTGGCCATTCAAAACACAGTTGTTAATGTCTGTGTTGTAAAGATGCAGTTCTTTGTAAACCCCAGCCCTGAATCATATCACCAAACTGATCAGGTAGAAGATAACCTCCTCCGAGCCCTATAAATGAAGAAGTGTGGCATACAGAAGAACGAACCACGAATTTCTTAACCCTGCTTTATTTCTGCTGCTGTTCAGAGTTGCAGAAGTGGAACAAACGGCCCATCATTTTAGTGTCCATTGTTATTTCTCAGAATCTATTAGCATCAGTGATCTTGACCAGATTCTTGCTAGTTTCCCTCTATCAACACAGGGAACCACTGCTGTAGGTTGAACATTGTTTTGCATAACAAGGCTCACGCACTTGATATTAACATATCTTCAGGTTATCAACATAGTAAAAAGGCCAGATAATAACAACACCATCATCATCATCATCATCATCATCATGACTTCAAAAAGCAGAAATGGTAAACCAGCAAGCTACAGAATGAAATTGTGCTGGTCTACTTTGGTTTAATTTCTGACATCCATGGAATTATTTGGCCTTCAAAATACTTAAGTAGCTATTTTTAAATCATAAACTGCCCACTATGGTCCAGGCTGAACACACTTCTTGCAAATACGTTAATCTCACATTGCTCCATGACAAAAGATCTAAAAATTCAAGTTTGAGGTCATGCCTTTTCACCTACACATTTCAGATGACATTGCAGAGCCTAGACAAACCAGTTTCACCAATACTCCCAGAAAGACCAACTTCCTATTACACAAGGTAAGGCAGAAGAAGGAACAGCATACTGTCACAAGTTCTTTTTTTCAGCTTTGTCATCCTTTTACTGAGGTAAAACTCCTTACACGGGATACGCCACAGACCATTTTTGCTGTGAATTAAATCCACATCTCCCATATATACCCTGTCAAGGGAATCTAAGTGCATTACCAGACATTTTACTAGTGACAGTAAGATCTAATAATAAAATTAACAGAAATTAAAACAAACTGGTTTGCTTGGAGGCAACTCTGGCAGCCTAAACAGTCATCCTATTTATTAATTTTAAAAGCAAAACACACCTAACCCAGATACTGAGAATAAAAATAGCTCTGTGATACACCTAGGGAGACAACAGGCTCTTTGGAATATCACCACAAATTCTGTAACAAGAGGTTCACAACTTTGTATACTTTGGTACTAATCAGCAGTAACCATATCTGGCTTCCTACACACTGTAAGCATAACCAAATTTATTCTGGGTCTAACATGAGGAAAAAAAATGAAACGATTCAATGACAATGACATATCTGGAGAATATAATCACTAGTTAAACAAGTTCTTATAAAGCACCTTGAAAAAGTAATCAGTGTTTTGTTTTCGTCATTTTAATTATATTTTTATAAAAGTTTTAAAGTTCTGTTAAAACCAGCTCTATAAAGAGATCCTTAACTATGAGACATGTGATGGAGTTAGTTGTCAGAATAAGTATCATTTTATCAAATTCATATGGGTATATCACAAATCATTAAATCCTAGGGGGTGTCTGATTCCTCTACGGGATTCATCTTATGTAAGTGCACACAGGTCAAACACATGTAGATGTTCAGATAAATAACTTTCAAGGACAGGTTTCCACTATTTTTGCTTTGATAATTATTCAGACTACGTTGCAGTTATTTTTTTAAAATACTTACATGCTAAAGAGAAAAACAGGATTAAGATAAAAGCCGTAACAATTCTTCTTCCATCCACTGCTAATCCAAACTCAAGTTTTATCGTAGCACTGATCTCCCCATAAAGTTGTCATCATATGGGAGGGATATAAATTATATCAGATGCAAAGCTAATTGGGAAGAAGAATAAAACGGCTGAACTGCCACTCTAAGCTTTTCCCATGAAAAAGAACACACACAACGCAGACACACCCTTTCGCAAAAACACGGTAATTCGTGGAATAAAAGGGAGATGAAGAAGCCGGAGTGCCCTCAGCTCAGGAATGCCAGGAATCCCCGGAGGAATGTGTGCGGGCCGGCGGCCGCGGCGCCCCCGACTCACGGCGGGCTCGGCGACCCCCGAGGGCTCCGGCCGGCCCGGACAGAGCGGGCTCACCTGGAACCACAGGCCGGCAGCGGGACCTCCAGCTGAGGCACCGCTCCGGGCAGCCGCGGCCCGCAAACGCACTTGGAGAGAAGAGCCCCCACTCTTCACAGCCGCGAGACAAACTAAGAGATTTTCGGGTTTTGCCGGAGTCCGGTTTTCCGGCAGCTCGCTCTCCCCTCCGCGGTGCTGGCAGCGCTCCCCCCGCCGCCGCTCGCCACGCTCGCCCCGGGGCCGGCACAGCCGCCGCTCGCCCGCAGGAGCGCTCGGGGTGAAGGCCCGTCCCGGCCGCGACCCGCCAGCCTCCCCGCGCCTCACCAGCTGGCCGTGCCGGGAGAGCCGTATTGTTCTCTCCTCACGCCCGGGAGGACTCGGCGTCCTCGGCCTTTGGAAAGCAGCGTGTTTAACGGAGCGAGATGGAGCAGGAAAGCCAGTGACCCAGCGCGGGGAGCCACCCCCACAGCCGCGGCGTCCCGCGGCGGGCGACAGCCCCTGCGGCACCGAACGGCGCGGTGCCCTGTGCCCACCGCGCTCCGCTCAGGTCGCGCCACAGCCCTGCGCCCGCCCGGCCATCTCGGCGGGGAGAAGCGGGCGACGCGCTGCCCCGCCTCGGCTCCCGGACCTGCCGTCCCAACCGGCCGCCGCCGCTCTCCTCACCCGTCCCAGGCCGCCTCGCCCTCTGAGGGGGATCCCGGTCAACTTCGTGCCGCTCCCGCCACCGCCCCGCCAGCCGTGCTCGCCGCCGGAGCCGAGCGCGCACTGCCCGCCCCTCCAGCGCGGGAGGGGGTGCCGGGGCCGCCGGGGCCGCGCCCGGGCCCTGCCGGGGAGGAGCCAGGCGGGGGGCGCTCCCTCAGGTGAGCGAGGGGCTTCCTCGCGCGCGCAGCCGTTTCCCGCCCACCGGCCTTCCTGAGGGGGAGCGGGGGTCTCCTCAGGCTTGAGCCCCCTCCAGCAGACACCCATAAACCGCGATCAGAGGGGAAAACCACCCAACTCCGCCGTGGTTCAGCCTGCGGCCAACGGTGCCGGGACGAACGGGGGTGGCTGGAACAACCCTCTGAAGCAGCAGCCCAGCCCGGGCCCAGGTACTGTCAGCTCGAGGCCGCCTGACAGCCGGGTTTGTTTCCCGTCGGCGCGCGGGGGCGGCTGGCGGGGCTCCGGGCGGGCGGGAGGGCCGAGGCAGCGCCGGGCCGGGCAGGGCGGGCGCGGTTCGGGCCGGGGGGCAGAGGCAAGAGGCGAAGAGCCGGGCCGCCGCACGGCCTGGAGCGAACAGGGCAGCGTGCCCATACAGCTCGGAGAACGATGTCACAAGCACCCCTGCGCACACCTGGGCCGTCTTCAGCCTTCTGGACGATTTTCACAATGTCTTCAGCTGGGCTGGAAATACCGTAACAAGGTGTTTCCAGAACATTCTACCACGGAAGTGCTGCCGTTCTGCAGCATGCCTCTCCTGACCCGTGTGCGAAGGACAGCTAGGTGCTCAGGGCTTGAGGCTTGCAAGCGTCGTACAAAAAAAAAAAAAAAAAAAAATCCAGTGACTATAAGCATCTCACAAGAATTGGGCCTCACTTAATTTCTTCCACCCTCAGAAATTTGTTCCCAAGATTTAAACCACCTAAACAAAGTAGCATTGTCAGGTAAAAGAAAAAAAAAGCTTTAGTGAACATACAGGGGAAAAAAACTCAACAAAGTATGTTAGGTCCATGTTTAGAATAGAAATGCAGGGTAGTGAACATGAGAAGGAAAAATTCAGTGTATAAGGCATGAAAGCCACTTACAGAATTCTTTTACAGGAGTATAGATAGCAACTGACAGCAATGTCTTGTAATAAAATACCATACGAATGGTTAATCTGTAGAAAGAACTGTAATCTGTGGGATTTGGGCAAATTATAAACAGTTCTAAAGAGCCAGCTAGTAAGGTGTTTGCAGACATCGAACGATGTTTTCCTTTGCTAAGAGGATGGAAGCATTAGGCGTGAGCTGTAAAGACTTCTGTTGTGGAAAAATGCACCTCTACATAATGTTCTAAATTCATTCTCCCTCAGTGGTTCTTGATAGGAAAGTCATAGATACATGGATTTTTCTGCCCTCGATATTAAGTTGACTTGTCAGAAAAATACTCATGGGACAGAACAGCCCGAACTTGTGTTGCCATCTTGATATTTTACATATTTTGCCATTTAGCATTTGCTTTTCACATACCTTTTTCACATAACCAGAGGCTATGAGTAACCCTGGGGCTGTTTAAATAAAAGATTTATACAGTGTGCTTAGCTCCTCTCACTGTAGTTTTCAGAAATCACATGAAGTTTACCCCCCCACCCCCACAACTGGTAAAACTAAGAAACATGGAATGGAAAAGAAACAGATTAATTACACTTTTTTTTCCCCTCATAGTTACCTGAGCTATGTGACAAAGTTTTCAGTTGAACTCACAGACACACATATACATGGCTTTATTTTACTACAGTTAAAGTGTGATGAAATATGCTGACAGTTCGTTCAACCTCCTATTGTCGTTTTGTAATGTGTGAGGGAATTGAACTTAATAGAAAACAAAATGCTTCACTAGAGGTGTATACACCTATAATTTTCAGGTTATTGTTAGAGGTTAATTAAAACAGGCCTTAATCAATGGTGTTATACAATAATACATTTCCACTGTATTTGGAAGCAAACTAGAAAAAAACATAAAAGATTCATTTCTTGCTAAAACAACCAGGCTATGATGACTACTAATCATTATTATATAAGTCTATAATTAACTTTTTTCATGATGTTTTACCTATCAGGTGACATTCAGGAGATAATTCAGTTGCCATCCGGCATGCTCAGCATTAAACTTCCTAGAAAACTGTTCTCTTGTTCTGTATTGAGTTTCAGAAAAATTGGTTCTTATGGTAATTAGGCCAAGGCATTTTTCTTTCAGTTTTTTTCTTTATTTAAAAAAAAATAAAAACAAACCCACAAACCAACCAAACAAACACAAAACCCACCAACCAACAAAACAACCACACAACCAACAAAGAGAGGAAAAGATGGGATCAGCACAATTGCTCAACCTCTTACATGGGCTGTGAGGCTCCCAGACTGAAAAGGAGAGCTTTGACTGGATTTTGACTCAAAGCTCTATCCTGCACTTTATAAGCATTTGAGGAAAGTTTAGTTTAAACCTTTGAATTCTCATTAAAACTATAGTTTAAATCAAACATTTTGTCAAACAGTTTCTTACAGATCTCTGGCATATTCTGAACATGAGTTTTAGAAATACTTGATATAGTAATGCTACAAACATTAAGACTTTGTTCGCTAAGAGCCATAGTCCAGCTGGAATAGTGCAAAAATGCAAGGTTGTCCAGTGAGGTAAGAATTTTCTGAAGGAATGTATACAAATGCAGCAATAAGCTAAAACTGGATTGAAGACAGAGTTAGGTCATACACAGAATATCATCTCAGTGCAGACTACCATTTCCTTTCCCACCCTTCATCCATGTACTGTTCTCTTCGCCTCCTTCAAATAAGGCTTTAGTCCTGTTTACAAAACTGGCTCACACTATGATTAATGCCTCTCTGTCCAGGCAGTGTATTATCAGGCAGTTGTGAAACACAATACAAAATGGAGTATGCAGCTAAAGCAAAAACAAACAATAATGCCCCAGCAGCTTGTGCAGTAGATTAATTCCAGCTGCTAGCTACTCCAGCATACCTCAGACACTGAGTAACACTCCCTAAATTCAGATCTCCTTTTGCACTAAGACTATTGAAAGCTTTGTTTATTAGTGCTATGCTAGGCTCCTAGCAAGATGCATCTCTGTTTCTTTCCATGCAACTACACATTGCACTGGATTTTGACACTTTACTACAGTCCCCTGACTTCCTTGCAGGGTAGGATCTGATCCCATAATCACAGTAGAAAGGAAAAAAGAATTCTTTCTTGCAGTGTGTAATTACTTTGAAACACTGCTTCTGACTCACCTTTTACGAGTATATTGCAGATTTTCTCATATTATTGTAAAAGACTGGATATCTGTTGCTTGAGAAGTAACAAAATTGTCTCTGTTATTACTGTGTTTAGTAAGGTATGAAATAGAATTTTTTTCCTGTTTCTTAGTTCAAGAAACACAATCTTCAAAACTCAGGTCTTCTTTCTAGTCTCTACCATTATTTTCGCTGACTTGTTTTCTCAAAACGTTTTATCTTAAGCAGAATGTTTACAGAGTTGATTCTAAAATTATATCTGTAAAATTGCATCTGTATCTCAACCATTTTAACAAACTTAACAAAGCAATTTTGAGTTATATGAGCATGAGAAAGCACCCTTTTATAAAAATTACACCACTTCGGTTGTCATAGAACACCAAGGAACAGTTCTATTTAAAATATTACATTTACTGTGGTGTAAATTTACTTTCAGAGAAGGATTTGGTTTATTTGAATAAATTTGATTTTACAGTCTTACCAAATGCTTTTTAATGTATGACCTCTGTTTTTTTTGTTTTTTTTTTTTTCTCAAAAGGTAACTAACCAGAAAGGGAGGCCCTTCATTTTCTTTTTGCAGTGGCCTTTCTTTCTCTCTGTATATACTTCCTTTTTGGAGGAAGCACGTCATTTACTTTTGTTATGTCTTGTTCTCCTGTTTCTCTATTCTGCCATTTATTAATGCAGTTGTTAAACACACAAGGTACTGCTGATACAACCCAGAGCGCTGGCTTCCCTCTTTCTAACCCAGGCAGGCAATGTGGAGAGGTGTGTAATAATATTCTAAAAAAGTCTGAATAATCCCATCCGTTACATGAGCTACTCAAGGAGATATTTACATTGCAGGAGGATAAGTTTGGTAAATAAAATATATGCAATGAGAGGATAAATCGTAGAATAAGAGATTAATGTTTTCAGATGTCTTCAACAGGGGAAAATACCTTTTTTTTACTTTATGTTCGCTAATCCATGGTAAAGAAAGAGTTAGGAGATGAAAATTTAAACTGTAGCTTGTCTTCCATATAATTTAATTTCATTTTAGTTAGCTCAAGTTTACAAATGCTCTTCCTACTGAATATAAGACTGTACAATTATTAATCTTACTTAGCAATTGAGTGAGATACAATATTCAAAGGTGCAAGGTGAGATGAAGACAAGATACCAGTTTTAAAAGCTGTTGAGATGAAAATACAGACAACACAAAGTTTGATCACACATGATATGATAGTTTCAATATTCATTTAACAAACAATATATAGTCTAGTAATTAAGTGAATAATTAGTACTGATATAAGCTTCCGTTGCAGATTTTGGACACTGTTCTACATCTAGCCAGCACGAGACTCCATAACCTCCCATTCTTATCCGTGTACAACTATATCCACATTTCTTCCTTCACCTTAACGACAGAGTTTTGCTCCAGATAGCCTTATTCGAGTAATGCTAGCAATGGCAGGAGGAGGTTTTCCTGCAGAAATCCTAGGTAGTGCACCTCCATTGAAGTTCCAGAGACCACTGTAACTGTTACCTGCTCTGCTGTGGTCTGTGTAGCTCCTCATGGTCAAGTTCAGCCTGTCAGGATTCAGCTGTGCCCACGCTTCAGGAATAAACTGGGTTTTTTGGGGGGTAGCGTAGACTGAGTCTCTATTTTGCACAAATATGTAAAGTTAGTAATTTGTTGGCATTGTCAATGTATTTATTTGAAGAAAGCTTAAAGGTTTCAGTCATTGCAAATGTGAGCATTGAGCATCATATAAACAGTAATGTAGTACACTAAATGGCTCATATGCTCTTTATATGTGTAGCTCTTAAGAACTATTGCTCTTATCTATTTTATAATAATGCCCTCAGTATTAGGACATGGTACTAGGCATTGTAGAGCTCCATGCAGATACAGATCCATGACAAAAATGCTTTACAATCTAAGTATACAAAAGAGATGTGGTTCTGTATCTATTAATTAATCCTTTTAATCACATAAGGATTTGTAGACATTGCATCTTATATTCAGTTTTCTTAAAAACATGTGTGTGTGTGCCTTTGATGAGAACAAAGGCAAATATCCAGTAAAGAATTTAGGCTCCTAATTCCCACTGAAATAAAATTATTTCAACAGATATGAAACGTTGAATATATTCTTGGGTTTGACCTAGGTAACTTTTGGAACAGAGATAAAATCATCACTATCCCATGTAAAATGCATGGGTATCTTAATTATTGGCTTCCCCCCTCGCTGTTGGACAAAGATAGGCAGCGTTTTCAAGCCTACGGAGGTCTAAAACAGTACCTGACCCAAAGCCTTTCTCCTAACTTCGTTTTGCTGCGTTGGTCAGGATATCCTGTTATGATGTTGTGCAATAGCACCACCTGGTGCCCACCACTGTTTCAACCGTTCGGATCCTTTGACAAACATATAGCTGAGTAGCTTGAGAATAAAAGACCAGGAAAAATGTATTATCTTTAATATTCTTAAGATGGTTTTTATCTCCAGACACTTTCCTTAACCAGGTGAGGTACTAAGATTCAAATGGTTTTGTGAAGCAATATTTTAGAAGAGATATAAACGTTTCACAAATGTCTCATATAAGAAACTTTAGGGACTGACTTTAAAAGATGCCGATCCTTCTGCTTTAAAGCATCAGCCCTGATTCACCTGCAGTATATTAACTACTGATGCACTGAAGACTTAAGAAAATATCTGTATCTTTGCAATTTAGGCAAGACACAGAAACACAGGTTAAGACAGGTTTTAAAGGACTGGATTTTCCAAGCTTTATAGGGAGCTGCTAACCAAAAGCCAAATCAAGAGAGACATGTTTGCACAGTAGAATGTACATGCGTATAATAAGCCTTTCGCAGAGAATTCGATTTTTAAAAAGTTTTTCATTTCAACTTGTGAACTAAGTAATTGTTTTGCACAGCTCTTACAGAAAGTATTCCGAGAACTAGAACAGAGAAAAAACAAACAGATGAAATGAACTCAGGGAAATTAGTTCATCCTGGCATTTACCATGGCTTATTCCTTGCTTTCTTTTGAAAATAACAAACACCATCTTGTCCTGCATTTCCATTTCAGATCCCACAACCATCCGTCGTCTTAAGAGAAGAAGTTTACAGTCTTATTATGGGTCAGCCCAGAATACTTACTTTAAATCTTCAAATACGGAGGCTTCAGCGATGAAATAGGTTCTATCTTTGGCACTCATGCAGAACCTGCTCATCTTTACCGGGGCTTAAAGCACTCGCAGAGATACGTTCTTATAGATTTGACACTATACTGATAAACTAAACTGATACTCCAGTTTCCAGTTAATACTGTTTTCTGTAGGTGGAAGAGCTTTTCCTGGTTAGATAGTGTTTTGTGACTGTAGAGGGTGCTCTTAAAATACTGGTGATGGTAGTAATACATGGAATTCAGTTTTTCTTTCTATAAAGCTTATCAATGTTAGGATGTTTATATTCAGCAAATAAAGTTGTTGTACAGCTAGAGTGTTTTATTTTGGGTATGGACAACAGTCAATATCCACATTTGTATCCAAATACATCCCTGGAAACTTTTCTGGATTTAGTTTACTTTTGCAAATATGTTTCTACCAAACAATGATAGTATCTGCTGAGAAAACTATTGATGTTGTCTAAAAACAAGTTGAAAGAAATACTAAATAGAGAGTATTTTTAGTTGCAAGGCCATTCAGAGTTGGATAAGAGCTTACTGTCCCAAAGAATCATTTAAATATTCACAGAAATTCTTTAGTTACATGAAGTTGATGCTCCCCCATTGTGCTACTTGGAATTCTTTGGGGAAGGATTTAATTTTAGTTTACACTTTGGTTTATCTGTAGTTTGGTTGGCTGCTCCACCGTACTCCCAATCTATCTGTTTTTTATACTTCTCTAACTGAACTAGCAGGGAGAAATAATCCTATACAGAGTAGACTAAATCAAACTTTGTTCTGCTGTATTTTTCCTTCAACCATAGAATATGTACATATGTTTAAAAATATAGAATTATGTGTTTCCCTCAGTACAGCCAATAATTGATTGAGTTAATTCTGTATGCTTGAGAAATGTTAGCTCTTTCCAAAGAGAGTCTATAAACCTCAGAAATATAAGAATTTTGTTTTAATAATCAGAACTGCAATGAGCCCATTTTAGAGCAGTGTGGGGAGAATTAACATTTCTGAGGTCAGGACCTTTACTGTGAGACCGTGACTGGGCTACAGGCTTCTGCCAGCACTGCTGTGGCAGTCCTGGATGGGATGAGTTGTGATCTTTGACTCACATCACCGTGTCAAAAAAAGCCTATACTATAACATACACTTACAATAGCATAATTACACTTGCTCTTGAATAGCTTGTTATGCTGAGAGGAGTTGAAACACATGCTGCAGAAGCACAGTTTTCCCAGTCTAAGCTTTTCCTAACAACAAATACTCTGCTTCTTGTACTGGATTTGTATACTTATCCTGAGAAGGTACTCTTAGACGAGAATTCAGATAAGATGACTTTAATCAGTGGTCACTCATTTGAGATCCAGACTTCATATAAGACGAACCCTATTCCAGACCAGATCTACAGAAGATGTTCATTTTATAGTAGAGTGTCACAAAGGCTGTGACTCTTCACCACACTTTTGGAGCAGCTCTACTGTAGGCCCAGTGTAGACCATAGAAGTCAGCGCAGCTTGTCTTGTCTGGGGAAGCCCTCTGAGCTTTTTTGGCTAACTTCAGCAGCATCTATTCTAGGGAGACTTTGCCAAGATCACTACATTAAGAAACCTTTTAAGTGTAGACCAAGCTTAACAGATGTTTGCAGGCTTTTAATGAGATTAACTTGGCCTGTTCCTATCTCCAGTTTCCACATCAAATTCATCACTCTATCAACTTGCAGGTTATGGCACATCCCTTAACATGTTTGTACACTGTTTCATACAAAGGCAACTTCATGTTACCTAGGATGGTGAGTGCAGGCTTGCCACGTGAATAGTCAAATGAAATCCTGTCTTTGTGAGAGCTGGTAAAATTAAATATCCCCATGCATCAGGCAAGTCTCTTCAATAGAAGAAATCATACTGCTTGAGGTCTGATGGTGGGAAATATTTCTGATGCAAGTCATGTAACAGCAGAACACAATAACAGACCAAAGACAGGGAGTTTGTCTCACAGGGCTTTCCCCTACCTCGGGATTTAGTACTACGTAGTAATTTGAACAAACAGAAACCTAGACCTCCCCCAGCCCTGATGAGTATGCTAACTATTAATATAGAGAGTCATACTTAATTCTCTTCTATCACGTTATTTCTGATGGGCAGTGTTTTCACTTCGATATGAGAAACTAGAAGCATCTCACCTAAACATCCCATATACTGAGGTTCTTAAAATGGGAAGTTAGAAATGCAAATCTAATACCCTCAGGAACAGTCAAGACTTGAACACAGACTTCCTCTGGTCACTAAGCCTCTATTTGCTGAGCTATTAGATAAAACAGATACTATTTTTTCCTCCCCTGTTTTGTAATAAAAGGTTGGCATTCATTTCTAACTCTAGGAGAGAGTTCAGAAACATATTTTGAAGATTTTCAATGCTCTGCAGCTCACATTAAAGGACAAGAATGTCAGAAACAGACGGAACTCAGGACCCATTGCCCTTTCTTCAGTCTTCAATGACGGCCAATCTGGGTGTAACCTATGAAATGTTATTATTTCTGTGGCAGACCCTCTTTGCCCCAAGTGTGGAAAGAGGCAGTAGACTTCATTCTGGGTTGGAGATTCCACTACACAGCAAAACATCACAGTACCAAAGCCTCTAACCTGTAACCACTTACGAAAATTACACAACACATTCTAAATTGTCCCACCTTTACTGGTTCACTTTTTAAAACAAACTCTGCAATTCTAGAAAATCTTAAAAGCTTAGAAAGAAAATCTTGCATTGTACAGTTCTTGCATATTTCAAGCAGTGAAAGCCGTAAATGATGCACATGTTGGAATGACAATAAGACAAATGGAAGCTTTCATTGGGAAAATGCAAGCCAGAAGACAGATAGCTTGTTTTGCTTTAGGCAAAGCATGAACGCAAACATTTGAACTGGAGAAACTCCCCTTTCCTTCTGTGGGCCCTCTGAGCCATTACATTAATTACGTGGAACTATTTACCTACTTCCCTTCATTTAGGCCCCAGGTGCAGCCACTCTGGATACTGAAAATTATTTTCGTTCTTTTCAGTAGAGTGAAAAAATATATGGAAACACTCATATTTTCCTTTCTGAAATCCAGGACTGTGAGGAAAGATGGCATCCTAACATATATTTCATGCTTGCCTGTTTTTTAACACCCCATAAGAAAACATGACAGTGGGGGGGGGGGGGTCAGTTATGTTTCTTTTTCAGAGTGCAATTAAAATATTTGTTTAGCTTTGCTACAATAGCAGGGGCAGCTGGCAGTGTTTGCACTTACATGTGTCTTCTAACCCTTCACTGAAGAGATATCCCTAATCTTTGAAGAGAGACAAATATCTCGTTTTGCAAATGTGCTGACCCGTGTGTATGCAGTGGCTCCGGCAGCCTTCTTTTGTGATCGAAATCTCAGGGTGTCTTTGAAATGTGTCCTTAAAGTATGACCAGCCAGATCCAGGCATACACTTCTCCATACGTGAAGCTAGGGGAATAATGGAGGCATTAAATGTTTAGAAAACAAACAATCGTATTAGAAAATTTAAAAAAAAAAAAAACAACAACCAAAACCAAACACAGGAGAGACTCAAAGCCTAAATTTCTAAATTGGCAGCAAAGGGAATCAGTCTCAATATCTACACTTCTTTTTGGCAAGATAACTGTGTCTCAAAGCTCTTGCTTAGAGTTTCATCTCCAGCCTGCCTCTGGAGAAGAAAAAATGAATTAAACCTTTCCTTGTGCTCTTACTGAAAGATTCTTCTGCTCTTGATTATTTTGGAATACAAACAGCAGACTGTGGGACACTGTACAGATATCTTGAAATAATGATTAACAAAATCTGTGGCTATTTGCACAAAGCATGTTCAACTTCTACCTTCCCAATAAAGAATATTGGTCAATCCCAGGGTAGCCCAGGTCATCAAGGGGTGGCTACTGAGTCTGGCTCCTCCTGTCACAGCTGCCTGGCAGCGGGCCCACCCTCAGGAACAGCCAGCTGGCTTTGCTGTGCGCTTTGGCTTCCTCCAAGTTTGCATGTGGACCTGTGAAACAGCTGAGTTTATTTTGCCTGATTGGCTTATTTGTTGTCAATCCAGAGAGTTTTCCTATTGCCATGACTGCTGATGATGCAGTCAGTTTGCACTTGGAGTTTTCAGCATAGCTTCTCTGTTCTTTCTGCTGGTCTGCACTGGCTCTTTGAAAGATCAGATCCGTTTCACAGATTTTGTTAGTTTTCAAGTCAGTTCAGCACTTCTCTGTTATGATCCTATTGCATGTCCAGATGCACAAGTTTCTTTTCTCAATCTGCTAGCTTCTGGCCCCTAGCAGTCTCAGACTATGAGAAAGACTATTTCTTCCTCTACTTTCTCTTACATTCCAACTGCATATCTGTGAAACTATACAAGCTACTAGGGTGACCCTTCATTTAGAAGATCTTGTTAGAGCATAAGACACCTGTGTTCATCATTAGTGATACAGATCAAACTTTAGTCAGAAATATAACTCCCTCATAGAACTTTGACTAATAACAACAGAAACAAAACCAACCCATTCTACGTTCATCTTCTGATGTCAAAAGAAGGACATAAGTAGCATCTACTGTAAAAATAAAACTTTGAATTCTAGGGTGTAGATCAGTGCATTCAAGGATTTTCAGAGACAATCTTAGGAGTAATTAACTGTTAAAAGTAGGAGAGCACACTCAGAATAAGAAGATCATTGCCTAGAACATTTTTCTTTCTTCAAATTGAAAATACGATGTATGCTCAAAGTATGCAGAAACTTTCTTCCTATTCCCAACTAATAATCAAGTATTCTATAAAATAAAGTTATTTTGCCTAGTGAATATAAGACATTGTAATTAAACTATTTAGTCATATTTTGAAATCTCATTATATTAATTAATATCCTGTTGCAGTTAGTTACCTAGATGAGGGAGATATTTTGTAAAACCCTATTTTGTTATCTGATTTCTTTTTATTGTATGCTGTATTCTTATTCAATAGGACAGCACTAAAAACATTTGTAGTGATATTCATTGCTTTACATAACCCCACAGTCTTAGTTACTTACAGTCTCAGCCCAGTAGCACAAGTTTTCACAATTCTGTCGTATGAAAGTCTCTCCAAATTGTTTTTAATCACTCCCTACTTGACTTTTTCTGTGATTGCAGTATCCTTACTGAGATGCGAATTTGAACAAGGAAAAATGGTCCATTCCCAGACTTCCATATACAGGGGAGATGAATTTAAGACCTTGTCATGAGTCCATGGCAGCCTCTCTAAGCTGAGTTACTGGTAAGTCCGAGAGAGATCATTACTCCAGCCTCAACCACTCCTCTCAGATTTAAACAATGGTATTCACAGGTATAGGAAATGACATTCAGCTCTTTGAACAGCTATTTCTGTTCACTTCTGAAGAAAGAGTCTTAAATCAGGTGCAGTCATGCCTACTGGCTAGGTGGTGTAACAACCACTTAGCCACACAAGCCATAGCTATCATCACAACTTCACATTGCATACTTCCTTGTAAAGGCACTAACAAATTTAATTCCATTGCTCTTCCAAACCACACTAGTTAATAGAGTCATCTCATTCAGTATGAACTATTTTGTATTCAGTTGGACTCAAATTCATCTGCTTTTATAGGTTCTTTGTGACCTTCCCGAATCTTGTTGCCGCTTGTCAGGAACTTCTTCCATGAGCATAGTCCATGTCAGCAGTTAGCACACTGAAATTTGCTGGCAGGTACATTTGTTATGAATGCAGCCTTGTTAGGATGGCATCTGAGCTTGTGTCCAACTTACGTGGGCAGAATTACTCAGATACTTGAAGCTACTGATACTATTCCTGCGTAAGTATCTTCGTGAAATGGGCCTCTATCATCTGTAAGGATGAGCAGCTGCTGAGTTGAAAAAAATTTAGACAAATCCTCTAGCATAGAAATCTGTTTTACATTTCCTACTCAATGTCTAATGCTCAATTAATTCTACCTATACTGCATTCACATATTCCGATTTTAATTCCTGTTTAATATGGTGTCTAAAAACTCAGTCAGGATTAGTATGGAAGTATATGAAGTAAATCTATCTGGGAAAGATATATTTTAAATTTTAATGTTGTGCTTGAGAGTTTGTGATTACATTAAGCATGAAATCTGTGTGATTCATGATTATTCCTGCTATTTCTGATTTTTGCTTCAAATGGAATTGGACAAGTTGTAAAGAATGTTACTGAATTATTCCGTTTCTTTAAAAAGGAAGTTGGAATTTGTGAGGGAGGTAGAGTGTTATCACTGTCATAGTATTTGAGGGCAGGGAGCTAAAGTGCCTGAGAGATGCTCTCCCATAAATACAGTGTTCTTCAGGCACAAAGACTTGGGAAGGAAACAATTCCTTCTAATTAGGAAAGTAATTTTAAGCAGAAAAAGACGTAAAAGCTTAAGGACTATTCTTGTCAGAGAGAGATGCTTCTGAGAAGAATTAGGGCAATAGAGGATTATTGTTTTGTTAAGCCTTTGATTGAGATCTCAGACTTTCATCAGTTCTGTAGCACTGCAAGCAAGAGATCTAAAGCTCAAACACATCTCCAGAAAAGAGATCTCGGAGAAATAAAATAAAAAAAATATTAAAAACACTAAAACAACCAGACTAGGATTTAGCTATTGAGTATTTATGACTCCCAGTTGAGAGCCAAGGGGAAGTTTTTCTGTCATCACGCTGTTACTTTCAAAAACAGAGGGGGGGGGAAATTTGCTTTTGATTTCTCAAAAAAATAGTGTTAGTTATTTGAAAAATTCCAGACCAAAGCATGAAAGATCTGTTAGAGGAAAATTCTGGAGTTGTTTTTCAGAGGCTGCCCTGAGTATAATCAAGATTAAAGCCTTTAATGAAGGCAAAGCTTACTTATCTGATCAGATCCTAGCATAATGGTCTAGCATGTGATATTATTGTGTATAAGTTATATAACTTTTTTAAAAGCACATAGTTTACCTTCAGCAGGACAAACAACAGTTTTAACCTGTTCATATCCTTGAGAAATGCAAACATATTTGAAGGAAAAAAAAAAGCATATTTGCTAACAAAAGAAAATCGAACCTTTTTGTGACTTGGTTAAGATGAAAGCAAGACAGGAAACTAATAAAGAGGATCAGAGAACCTGGAAATAAATGTTGACAGGCTTGTGCGCTGGCAGTTTAAAAATCACATACTATTAAGCATTAGCTTTCTGCTTAAGTGTTTGCCCACGAGATTGCCTTTCCCTAGTAAAGGCTGGAGATTACCCACAGTTCATTTGTGTTTGCAGGTTTTCTTTGAGTATGTGTGAGTACATCCTACCATTTATCGGCCACAATGCACTGAGGTCACAAGTCCCCCGCCTCATTAAAAGACAGTGAGCCAATTGAAAACCAACTCCCTCCTCCCTTGGCGCATCTGAACATATGGTGCAGGAGTAGTATCCTTAATTTTGAAAAAGTCAGATCTGGGAAGAAGCTAAGCAGTTAGGCAAAAAGTAGGTAATAAAGCATTGGGTATACAGAGTTACAGAGATTTCCTGTTTTGACAATGTATTTAGTGGACTACAGCTTCAAGCTGACACACTGAGAAATAAAATTTTAAAAAATCCCAAACAAAAAAACAAACAACCAAACAAAGCAAGCCAACAAAAAAAATCCAAAAACCCCACAGAAGCATGACCCAACTTCAACGTGGAAATGTCTCAGAGCTTCACAAAATCATTAACTGAATACAGAGTGCCGGTGTACTCAGCATACCATGATGTAGGAGCATTGTATCACCAAGGTGTTTGTTACTGTCCAAATACCTAATGACAGAAGAGAAGGTGTTTGCTTGACTCCTTATGTCTGATATAATGCAGACCTTACGAGTTTTGTTCAAAGTAGTCCTCCAGAGACAACAGTGAAAACAGTGTCTCTTGGGACAGCAGTGGAGAAGTTTTCATCAGCATTGAGAATGCAAATATTCAATGCTTCTGTAGCCAAGTAAATGCTCACTATTCTGTGGCACCATATATCCAGTCAAAATAAAATTACTTTGAGTTATCTCCCCACCCCCCCCCAAGCTGTCACGTTCACTGCTGAATATTAAATGGATTCTGGTTAATCAGAAAACAGTAAAGTTAACCAACATGGAACACTACTTCATTGCCAAATAAAAGGACACTCTTCTACTGTGTCATGGTATGGTCTCATACTGATATAAAAGATGTAGTAGATTAGATAGCTGTACTCTTCTGTCTGCATAATGCTACGAGTCCAAACTTTTGTATGAGGAAAAGGTGAAAAGAGAATGTTTAAACAGTACTTAAAACTAACTTTCCTTTCTGTGTCAGATATATAAGCTAATTTTTTTTTTGTTATATTCTTAACTAACAAGCTGGAATGAGGCTTTGGAAAGCTCTTCCTACCATATTTGCACAATGAAAGTATAATAACCAGCAAGAAAGTGTTTCTGTAACTGGGAGAAAGGAGGGAAAAAAAAAAAAAAAGACAAGAAAACATTTAGGTAGAATAAACAGAACAGATCTTTTTATCTTTTTCTCCCTCTTCACCAGCTGTACGGAGTGCTAGGAAAGAGAGTTCCACATTCAGTTACTTCCTTCCACAACACACCAAGCAGCAGAGTAGTCAACTCTTTTGTCTGGCTCCAGAAGCAGATGTGGTTTGAATTTCTGCACACATGGGCACAAGTGCACATGCAGACATATGTACGTGTACCATGCTTATTTTCATGTGCTCGCACTTGATTGAGAAGGTCCACCTGCAACTTTTTCAATCACCCCCAGCCTGTAAGCAGTTCAAGCACAGCTCCAGAGCCAGGGTTATGCGTTGTCGCCAGGAGAAGGCCTGTGATAATGCATGGTTAGTCCAAATCCCTGGGAAGAAGCAAGACAGCTGGGACTACTAAACCTGGCATGACTGGATTGTAGCGACAGAGTCGTGCGCTGGTGTGGGGAGACACCTGGAAGCCATTTCCTGCTTGTGAAATGATCTCCCTCCCCCTTCCTTTCAAAGATAAATATATGCAATGTGGCATTTGGCCACAGTGAGGTTTTTTTGGTTTTGTAATGTCAGGAAGGTTTGCTTTAAAGGCACAAATCTCCAGGTCTTTCCTTACATACAAAACTTCAAAAGACCAATTTTCCCTCTCTGATGCTTTTTCTTTTTTTTTCTTCCAATCTCTTCTGACTTCAAATTTTTCTAACTCTGAAAAAGCCTTTGCAATTTCATCTTGAAACTGGCAAATGAACTTTTAAGAGGCTAGAGATGGTGTAGGTACTGGCTTGAGCTTTCATGCTGCCAATGCCAAAGCCACTGATTGTTGCTTTCTAGCCCTGCCTCGCTAACATACAACAGGTTAATATTTCCACCCTACCCCACTCTTAAATACATGAAGTTTCCTTGGCTGTGCAAAGTAAGCACATATTTTGTCTGTGAGCATGCCTTAGAGCAGTATCTCTTTTGTAAGTTCGCTTTCTCTTGAGCATTGTAATTCTTGCCAGGAGACATCTCCTGACTCTCTGTCTCTGGAAACATTTCATTTGGCAGCATAGTTGCTCTGTTTTAGCTATTGGGTAAGGTGTTGGTCCCGCTGAAATCGATAGGAGCCACCAAATTCTAAGATGCCAGAATTTTTCACCTCCTATCTTTAAAACCACTCAAGATGAGAAGCATGCAATGCTTTGTCAGTTTGAAAGTGCTTCAGCCTTTTCTTGGTATTTTCTATGGAACTGTTGGTCTCAGAAAGCCTAATAGCAGAGGTGGAATACTCTTATATTTCTGACACAGGTTTGTATTCAACCTCCAAATAATTCATTTTCCTTTTGTTAAAAGAAATCTCAGTTTTCACATTTGAAGTCTAGAAATTTTTGAAAACTAATTAAAAAAAAAAAGCTGAATGTTAGGAGACCAGTAAAAAGGGTTTTGTGAAGTCTCATACAAAGTGTCACTCATAATATTTCTCAAGGTTTTGAGAAAGTTAATTTTTACCTAAAGGCATTTGTTTTAATGTACAATTTATTAGCATTACATGATCATACTGTTGCAATAGTTGTAAGATTTTAATAGTTTATTTTCATCTCTTAAGCAGGGATCTGTAACGGCAAAGTCTGAAAGCAGGCTTAGCCTCCAAGTCTTGCTGGGGAAGGTAGGACTTTATAGGAAAGCCACACTCTCCCTCTTTAAAAATATAAATGATAACATAAAGTATAAGTGGTCAGAATATGGCAAGGGCTGTTTCCTGCCAAGGGAGCCAAACACACTACATACTACAGCCAGCTTGGCCAAGGCCTCACCAGCCAGGGCCCTGTCCCACAATACCAGCACAAGAGAGCAGGGGAGGCTCAGGAGAGGCAGGAGGGGTTAAGCAAAAGTCCAAATACCGGGTAAGTTTGCGGTGGCAAGGCAGGTCCAACATCAAGGCGGGTAGACGGTCTGCAGGTCAGGGTCAGCCCAGGAATCATCAGGCAGGACAAAAGCAGCAGGCAGAGCTGAGATGAAGCCGGGAAGCCAGCCCAGCTCATGATCTGATCAGCAGGAATCCATAACCAAGCACAGGCACACATAAAACGTGGCTCAGGTGGGGCCCGGAGGCCCAGGGCACATGGGCAGGGCTGTGGGTGGGGGCCCCAGGTGAGGCTGGTCAGGGCCATTAAACCCTATTGGTGCACTTAGCCCCTGACATAAGTCAGTAGAACATCCAACCTCATATTTTCATGCATAAGCAAGAAGAGGGGAGAATTATGATTGTGGTTTGACCTGTGCTGCATTTTCTGACCCCTGAGTGCCTGATTTCTCAATGATGATATTACAGTAATGCTATGTCTACCCATAGTTTATATAAACACAGAGTATGTTAAACAACTGACTTATGATGTGTTACTTTTGTTTCCACTGAATTCTAGACCATCTGTGTATTAAAAAATTTCTAGTCTTGGAAAGAAGATCTGATCTATTCAGTTCTTTCACTAAGTAGTTACAGATACTCCTGGAGTCTTCTTCTGTATTTGACATTTGTATTTCATTCCTTTTTTCATTGCAGTTAAGCATCTGTTGGATCCCAAGTCTTGGTTGATACTACTATACTTTTGAAATGTCTTCTTTGCTCGTCTTAAACCTTTAAAACTCTCTATTTATGTGTTGTCCAAATTATGAAAATTAATACAAGTTTTTTTCCCAAGGCTTAGAGTTGCTGTAGCACAGTTTCAGATCACCTGATTTCTGAGAAACATTTTGGTCCATATCTACTGATAAGCAGTGTTTTCTTTTTCATCTTTCCTAGCTGAGGTAATATATACTGCTCTCTCATATTCTGGCAGACACGGCAGGATGTCATCAGAATTGCAAGATACAATTACAACAGGCACTCTGTACTTTGAATAACTCCTGATCGGTGCGTAAAGTGTCCACTTGGCTAATTGTATCCCCCCTCTATAATTAACAAAATATATGATTCTCCTGTTGGCAGAGAGAAGATTCAAAACATACCAACTTCTACCAAGTTCTCATGGGGGAAATTCAGGCAGGAAGGATCCATTTCAGTGCTCACATAAAGGGATTTGATCCGAGCAGATGTTTCAGTAGTTACTGCAGCACAGTCTTTTGCTTCCCTAGTTTGGCCTGGCCAGGACTAGAAGCAAAAGAGAAACAACAGGCTTTGTTCCAGGTGAAAAGAGTCAATATGTAAGAAGTTAAGAGCACCTGTGCTGGGTCAAACAAAAAGCCCGTCTACCTCAGTATCCTGGTTCGAACAGTGGCTAAGGGTGGGTGCCTTGCAAGAGGGAAATGCTTTTCAACTTTTCCTTGCAAAAATTATTTCCTCCACGCCTCTTCTTTAGAGAATGACAGTGGGCAGGACAACTGCATAAAAGCCAGTAATTAATGTTTTGTGCAAGTTAAAAGAGATCCGGATCTTGCTGATATAACAGTGTTGTTGGCTTAAGTGCCAGTTATTTCTGCTGAGAATGTTACCTAAAAATGTTGCACGAAGAAAACAGTCTAAATTTAGACATTATTCCAGTAACTATATCAGACTTCACAATCTGTCTACTTTTGATGTCTTCTAGCAGATCACAGCACTGCTTTGTTTCTAGTCTGACACTTTGTTTTGATTTTTAAAACCTAATATGAATTAAAATAGCAGGTGCATAGCAACACCTCTTTAGAATGAGGAGCGTTTGATGCTAATAAGCATGTTTAGACAAGACTTTGCTGAGCCATGGCTTTAATCTATCCCCATACAATACATATATGATAAAAAACAATTAACCCCTTAGCTTCTGGCTAAAGGAGTGTGAAAAGCATGTATAAAATATCAACACAAAACTTATAGATTCAGTGTGGTCACTTGAATAATATCACTGTAGCCTGTATTTTTAATAATAATGCTATCAACATTAGAAAAGCTGCACACGATCTGATGATAGACTGATGCATCTAAAAGGAACCAAATACTACAGAGAAGGATTTGAGTACAGCATAAAAATGGAAGAAAAATGTGGGAACAGACACAGGCATACTGCTGTTTGCATCTAGTGGAAAATCAAAGGCTCACTGAATGCAAGGGTTAACGAAGGGATTACAAGAATGAACTCCAGGCAGCCAGTGGATTCAATTCCCCTAGATTGTTGGGACAACCAAAAGCTGCATATCTTTGTCTGTTGTAATTGCTTTGTTCATTACCCTCCTAAATCCCCAAAACAAACAAACAACAAGCTAAACCTTCCCCTCACACAGACCTAGTCTTGCTATTACAAAGGTTCCGCTTGTAAAAACCACTCTTGACTATTTCTGTGCTTTTAAACGTTTTATCCTCTTACCAGGTTGAAGGTCAACAGAACTCACAAAGAAATTATTGTAATTTGTTTCACTAGCAAAGTAGTACTTTACTGGAGACGTATACTGTACCAGACTATTATAGTGAGTGCTTCATATTTAACCTGAGTCCAGTTTAGAATTCCAAAAAGACAGCTTGGTTGGACTTAATGATCTTGAGGGTCTTTTCCAACCTAAATGGTTCTATGATTCTATTACGGATTTCTGCTACAACAAGTTCAATTTATCATTTAGTTTCTCTTCCAGCTTCTGGGGCAAATTCTATACAGCAAAAATTTCTCTCATATGTTATCAAATAGTGCAAATCTTTTTGCATTCCTCTCCAGAAGTTTAGTGGTGCATTTGTGTCTCCCAGGCCTGCTGTGTAACTTTCTTCCCTACTCCGAAGCCAGTAATTCAGCAGTTACCATCCTCATGGAGCTGCAGCTTTAGCTGAGGGAAAGTCAATAGGCTGGGTACCATTTGAGGCCTGGTAAGCTGCCTCTCACCCCACCTTTTCCTCATTATATGGTGCCTGAAGTGCAGCCACCCACCGGTACCACCTACTAGCCATTTCAGAGATTAGTAGTCAAGTTCCTAATTTGTTCTTCAGTTTGTTCCGTTCTGCAGCCCTAAGGGTCCTCCCACAGAACCATTACAGTTAGACAAGGAAAGCAGACTGATGACCAGGACATGAAGTGGAGCACAAGGGAAAAACTGTGGGTTTTAGTCGCAGACCTCTTTGTGGAGAGTGAGTCCGGCATGGGAAGTTGTGCTGTATAGATTGTGTCCAGCAGTGCAGACATCTTGCTTATAGTGCCAAGACTGCAAATGGCAAGCTGTGGAACTACTGCGTCAGCAGAAGTGTCCCAGGTCCTTCACAACGGAGAAATTTTCTGGAGATTAGTCAGATGTCTGGTGATTTCAATACCTCTCAGAAAACCAGCTCAATAAAGGAAGGAATGATTTAATGTCTAGAAATGAAGGAGGCAAGAGTGTTAATTATACTTGACAAAGTCTAATTCTACCACAAGAAGAATATAGAGAAGTGTTTCTGTTATTATCTTAACGAACACATAATATAAATTCCCTACATCACTGGAGTTTCCAGTCTCCTCATGGCTTCAGTACTTGAACATTTCACGTCTCTCATTCTGAATCATCAGACTCTACGCCTTCTAATAGAAAACACCAGCAAAATGGAAGATCTTAAAGAGAAATCCAACCCATGTGACAGATCAGGAGAATTTCTAGAAGCTGCTTATTAAATTCTGTTTTTTAAATGTTGTTGGTCTCAGATATGACTTAGTGTTAGAAGTATAACTACATTCATTCTCAGCAAGGAAACAGAATTGCTTAAGTGAACACTTCCCCAGAGTTTTCTTCTTTGGCAATAAGATGTCTTGATTTAGTTTCCGTTTGGATGAAACTGTTAACAGGCTGCATTTTGCACTAGTGTCTACTAATCTAGTAAATTTAGATGCACTGCATGCGTATTTTACATGTGTAAGCTTATGTATTTCAAGTCAGTGAGCTTAAACTGTGCAGCTTAATTAGAGGAATGAGCCTCAGGTTGCTTTGTCAAAACATTCTTTAATTGCTGGATTTTAGGATTATTGGATTAGAAGATTAGATGGGATGCCTGGAAATCTTAATTTGGAGCATCTATTATAGTAAAGTAAGACTCCTCATGAATCAGAGTTACAGTGTATCTATAAATCTCATAGTTTGTATAAGTTGCTGTAGTATTTGTTCAAAGATATTTTCCTGCTAGGACAATAGGACACTAACTATGTTTTCTCTGACCTCCATTCTTTTCTAACACCTCTTTTAATTTTAAGGAACTTATTAACTTTTCTCCATGAGAATCAGTTGCCAGCTTTTATGTAGCCATGGGTGTTACAGTCACTCTGAGCATGGTCTGTGAATCACTAAGCTTCCTTATCCATATGTTCCTAAAGGAATCCTGCTATCGACCAGCCACTGCATGGCGTTCACCTTGTAGTGTATGTTTATTACTTAATTATATTATGATCAGTAAGCACAACTACATTTTTGTGGCATTCTTACCTTTACAAGACATACTCTGTTGTCAAAGTGTTCTGCTTTGATTAAACAGTGTCTCTGAGTCTCAAAGAACATGGTAGAATACAGGCTCTCCTCTTTTTTCCTCAGTGTAATAGAAGATAAGAAGCAAGTGCAGAGTCTTCACACATGGCACACAGAAAGTCGTTCTGTCTTTCTATCTTATCTCGCTTCCTAGGGGATTTAGTACTTCACTCCTAAAAATTTCTGTGATAAAGATTTCTTCAGCTGCTGGTGCTTTCCCTGCTTCGTCCGACATGTTGTATACTGCACATATAGGTGTGAAAACCACAAGAGAGACTGTCTATATGCTGCATATATGTGTGTGTGTGAGTACAGAAGTAATGCCACAAATATCGTTTGCAAAATAGGGCTGGAAACTGTGGGCTCTGGTTCAAATCCCTCTTAACAAAAATACAATGAAGTTTGTCACGTCAATACTGAGCAGAAATGTCTGGTGAATTCTGCTGGGGGTTCTGCACCTATAGGTTTAGAGTCCAGATAGTTCAAATGGGACAGTTGATGTAATAGTACTCTCTTGCTCTTTCCTGAGATGGTTTCGTAAGTATTAGGAAGATTACTTTTAATTAGTATATTGAAGAGTTTCAAAAGTTGTTACTAATACTTTGTCATCAAGTTTTATGAAGCAAACAGAAGAGGACTTCTATTTACAAGCAATATGGAGAATGCTGAGCTAGCCCTATTCACAGACCGTTAACGGAGTTGTCATCGGCACCTCAAAGCACCATATTCCCGTGTCACTTACTATTGCACTGCTAAAATGACAGTATCCAAAATAAAAGCGAAAACATCGAAGTGTCCCAGTATGATAAAGATCCTGACTATCTGAACAGAGGATCAGTACAGGTGTAAATCATATTCTTATTTTCTGGAGTTAAAAAAACCCAAAACAAACGAACCAAAATGAAATCATCTTTTTAAATCAACTGGTATTTTTGTCACTGATTTCCACAAGAGCAGAGCTGTGGGGTTTGTGATCTGACAGTCTTGTCAGGATTTAACATACCTGAATTAGCAGAATTATGTGTAATCATAGCTTTCCTATTTTCAAATTGAAACGGTAGGAATAAAAAGATAACACTCTATAACTTCCTTCTTTGGTGACAGAGCTCTATCAGAAATAAATATTTTCACTGAATTCCCACTAGTTCCAAAATTAATGTCTGAAGTAGCACAGAATTCTCCAGCTTCCTTTAAAATAGTGATCTGTGTTTCTGTTTAACGCAGGGACTGATACAAAATGGTTGTACTACCAGATAGCATAAAATAAGGAAATCAATAGCTTAGCAGATGTTCAGTGGGATACATTTTCTTCTCTGGTGGGAGTGCCTGATTACTACTGTTGAACTGAAAAGAAAGTACCTGCAAAAGCCCCTTGCGTGCCTGAACTGAAGAGGCAGTCTGACTAAGCCTTGTCTAAGAGTCAAAAGCAGGGGAGTCTCTACCCCTGACAAGAAAGGGAGCTCTAGTGTAGGCCAGGCCTTTTGGCAGCACGGCCTCTCAGCCTGCTAGCAGGGGTTGCAATCTTCAGGTTCTGTTTGCCCACATTTTACTCCTGTGTAACTGTACTGTCTTAGAGGACATTCCCCACATGCATCAACTGAAGTTTGATCATAGTACAGCCTTTCTTTAACTACACATCCTCCCGAAGCACTTATTTCTGGGACACATTGCAACGAAACTCACATACAAAAAGCTAGGACACATAGCCTGTAAATGAGGACAGAAGTGGATATGAATCACTTCCCACCCTCACACTCACCCCATGCCCTTAAGTATAACTATAAATTGGAGGCCTTGAACTCAGGAGAAATCTCTGGCCTGTTCTGAATTGCTCTCACAGGTGAATATTCTCCCCAAAGAGCATGATACCAACCACACATGATTTGTGGGTCAGTAGAACCACTGCTAACTTTATGTCAATCAATCCTTTTTGTGTGCCACTGGCTCTGAAAAGCCAGTTGGCTTTTTTGGCTGCTTTGCCTCTTACGAGATACACAAAATATAATTCTAAAGGTTTTCGTATTCTCAGAGATTTACAGAAAGAAAGAAAATTGTAGAAGGTTAGTGTGTGTGAATCCTGCCATTTAGATTATAGAAAGATTGTTGTAATCGAAAATATCCTTGCCAGAAACAGTTTCAGGTTTCTTTGGTATTTATAAATCCTTTGCTAAACAAAGTAAAAATGAATGATAAACAAAATCAAGTTTCCTTTGAGCCTGATGTTCTTGCAGCTGCACTCCACTTCTAAGAGTAACCCTTAGCAATTAATTTAGAATGACACTGGCAAGCAGTCCCCACACTTTAATTAACATCTTTTTGACAAGCTCATAATCCTTCTAGTTAATAAAGTCTCCCTTAAATTACTGTAACTCTGATTTCACTTACCATTGTAAGCAATCAGCATCAAATCTAGGGTACTTTACAGTACTTTGTCATTTCAAATGCTTTTAAAAAGAGAATTTACAGTTACGTTTTACAGAGTAGAAACAGCACTTGATGAAGGTCACCCTCAATCCAGTGGCAGAGCTAGAAAGAAAATCTAGGTTCCTGAATCCCCTTCTGTTGTTCAATTGATTAAGCAATGGTGCTGTCTCTTGTCTCAGTATCTTGCAAGGAAAGGATTAAATCCTGATTCCAAGTTACATAATTGATTCTTTTCCTTTATGCCAAAGTCAAGATCTTAGAAAATTATAGTAAAATATTGTAACCATAATATAGAGAATTATTGTCTGTAAAAGTTACTTAAATAATAACTATCAGTATAGGACAACTTAGGGGCCAGCTTAAATTTGTGGTCTTAATATGTGTCTACTTTTGAAAAATTTGGCCTTAAAATTCTCTGTCATTTTTACCCGTATGTCTCAAATACAGAACCAATCTACATGAGGATGTTATGCAGCCACATTATTGTGTCCTGTGGAATAAGAGATAGTACTGTGAATTGGAAAAGGTGCCAAGATAGAATCTCCTTTGACCTCTTGGTAAGTCAACAAGTTTTATATAAATGTTCTGAAATGTGCTATATGTGTGCCTGTTGCGTATGTGTACTATGAGGAAATAAAAAATTATTTACTCTCTTGAAACCATTTTCGTATATAGACACTATAACGAGGCAATTTTTTATATGTAAGATCACCTCAACCTTTCTTTCTACTTTGCCTACAAAATAAACTAAGAGTTGCAGAAGTTACTGTCAGGCTTTCAGTTTAATAGGCGTTTTTTTCAATATTTAGAAAACTCCAACTATCAGAGTGTAAAGTCTTAAAGTGATTACACCTACAGAGAAAGGAGATATTTTCTGTTTAAAGCTAATCAGTGTTTTGTATCTAACAGACAACTGTAAGAAATATCTGTCTGAGCACTGGATGACTGTACTGTAACTTACAGGGGAGGGGAAGGGAGGGGAGACTGAAGCAGGATTGTCTCTGAAAAGAAGTTTTGCCAAGTGAGGATATAACAGTTTTAATGTGGTGATTCACAGGGATGGCTTGTTCTAATTTTTACTTTTCGTGTAAGATGAAGAATGAGGTGAAAATGGGGTATGAAAAAAACAAGTTCCACTTCTTAGTCTCCTCCATCTTAAGTAAATGTAGAAGCCTAATTTAAAAATCTGTCTTGTTAACAAGAACTAAGATAATGGAGATGGCTGAGAAAGGTCAGTGATGCTATGAGACTTAATTGGGATCCGGAGGCACTCCAAAGCTATTTGTCTAGGACATGTAAAACTGAAAATAACATGTCCCAAACACTCTCTAGAATAGTAGTAGCAACAGGCATCAGCTTGTACGGTGACTTCGGGATATTAACTTTGCACAAAGGAGTTATTTCGGTTTGCTTCTTTGTTCTTTGTCTTTTCTTCAGTCAACACTGGGGAAAAAAAATTTTAAAAAGACATGAGACAGAGACTAGCTAGTGAGGAAAAGTGCAAAAAATGTTTTCAATCAGCAGAGTATTCCTCAGCTGAATTTCTACAGTTTTTCCTTAATTGTTTGCTGCCTATGTCAGTATCAGCTGAGTTGGAGGCCTTGGTGCTATGGCAATTCCTATGTTTCTGTGGCGACGATAATTCCATCCAGAAGCCACAAATTAGAAAATGGTTTCTTACAATGAAACACCAAATGAAACACAACATGATCTTCCTCCTTTCTCATGCATGTTAACTGTAAAAAGTTTCTTTGTCTGGAATGTGGCTCTGATTACATTTCTCTATCCAAAAATAAACACGGTGCAAAAGAAAAGGATATAGGGAGGGGGGAAAGCCTGTCAATGGGCCACCCTCAGGAAAACCTCACAAGATCTACTGTCTATCTGTGCAAGCCAGGGAAGAGCTGAGGAAGTGATCCCAGCTTGGTGGTCTTATTTTTAATTAAAACAAATGAGGCACTTTCAGCTGCTGCAGATAAATATTTGATGAAAAGAGACAGGGACAGATGTCAAAAAACTGTAGTAAATAAAGAATAAGACCAGAAGAGCAAATGTTACAGCAGCATTTTATATACAAAAAAAACACAACCCAAACCAAAAAACCCCAAACCAACAAAAAACTAAGCCCCCTTACTTTACTGATTTCTGTCAAATATCTAATTTTATAAGATCATTCCAAAAGTGGGAAGACCATTTCTTCATATTCGTTTTGACAAAGCAGAATAAAAATACAAATGCATATAGATAAAGAAAAATTTTAAAGTCAATTTGTTACACATTATGTGCTTAAACAAAAAGGTTACTTCTTGGGCCATTGATGAGAGAGAAGACTTCAAAATCATTTGTATACTTCCACGAGAGTTTATGTTGATTTTAAATTGACTAATAGAGTTGTGCTCCAAAATATATGTTAAGGATGCACAGTGAGAGGGTGCCTACCAAAATATAATAGAAACATCCATATTGCAATAATCCGTTGTAATATCTGTAAGTCATATCCTTTATGAATGGTTAATTTTACAAGGTGAATGTGATACCATTCAACCTTTTCCTGTAGTAGCAGTTTTATTTACGAGTACACTTGGATCTAACTTCAAACTTCACCTTTTTCTTAGTGAGCATTTACAGCAGATGACCTCAAAAGGTCCCTTCCCACTTCAGTTACTCTATGACTTGATAGCATTGCGTCCAGATGTAGTTTACCTTTTAGCAAATTTATTTATACCGTTCTATGAAAAAAATGATTTAATGGAATTAACTTAAAATAGGCCATAAAAGAAAGCCGAGTCATGAAATAGAGGAAAAATTTCAGTAGTTGGCTCTTTCAAGGTTCAGGTCTTCATTGTTAGCATTATACTGGCATTGCCTGCTGCTTTAAGGTCTGATCTTGCCACTCCTGGGTAAAATGGATATTCCCATTGAGTCCAACATGCATTATACATCTGAGTGTGAAAGAAATGATTTTATAAGTAGACCTTACAAACTGTAGAGGGAGTGTGAACCACAGGAATTTAAATGGAAATACTTAATGTGACACCAACATTTAAAAATAGCGTGGTGATTCAGGACATCAGGAGCTGGATAAATTGGTATAATCCAAATTCCAAAAATATAAATACTAGAGTTATGAATGAATGGAGTTCTGAAGTATATACCTGACTCTGAAGATGGTTAAGAAGAAAACTTAAAAAGTTGATTGACTGCAGTGTGTAAGGGTCTACATTTGGATACTACAGAGCTGTGGAATCCAACAATAGGCACAGGTGAAAGCAGAGCAACATCCAGTAACATAAGACAAAAATCAAACAAATTCAGATGAGAGATAAGGAACAAATTCTAAACACTGAGGAGAAGTAACCCTAGACTGCGGTGGACTTTCCATAATTGGAGGTAATTAAATCAATATAGAATTCTAATGACTATGTATTGGTTAAACTGAGAAGTATGGACCTCTATAAAAACTACAGGAGGTACTTCTTAGCTTGCAAAAGGTCAAAATAAGTTATCATAATTGTCTCTTCTGGCCACAGCACCTGCAAATTTGTAGTGTTCAGTATAACATGGTATCCCAAGCCTCTTGAGGTTTTCTGAAGCTGACACAAAACTCCTAGTACATGGGTGACACAAAATACCTGCCCTTTCCAGTGTTGTGAATTTCAGACAAAAACATGGAGTGATAGTCTCAAGTGCAAAACAATCAGACAGGTAAATTTTAATTTGAGGATCAAACATAAAGAACTCAATAGCAACCTTGCTTGGCACAAATTTACTTGTGATCTGGTGGAACCAACCTGAACCCAACAAGCTCCCAGAGATAACAGTTTGTCAATATCTCATTTCAAAGGCAGCGTGATAACTGGAAGCTGCCAGATATATCACGTGAAAATCAAACTTGCAGCAAACAGCAAACTTTCTGATAAAGGCCTGAGCCTAATTCCATTGAAGTCAATGACAAACCCCAGCAGCTTTCAATAGAAGTTGAGTGTGGCTCAAGGTGAAAAACAACTCTGAGAATGGTTACAATCAACCCAGTCCCCAGTTAGGGCAGAAAAGAATGTGAGAGGATTCTTTACGAGTGCTGACTGGGTTGAGAATTCACAAAGAGTGAGTTGCGAGGGTCTCTGACCCTGTGCACGTTAAGGGACCCCTGCAGAAGCCGATGGCATTTGGCAAAGTCAGCATGTCCCGGTTGGCGTGGCATTACCACGCCTAGCTGAGAACTCACACGGAACCTGACAGCGGTTCCCCTCTTTATTTAGCCTCGGGCTATCTGCACGCTGTCAACACAAGCTGCAGCCAAACTGTTGTGCTGGAGTGTGAGCACACAGAGTGTGGCTGATGAAGAGATAAATAAAATAAGTAGGTGGGGGGGGCAACAACTTTGCCTCTGTTTGCTAAACAAGTGTGAGGACTACAAAATGTACAATGCCAGATCTATGGCATGTCCGCTGCAAGACATGAGAGAGGCAGGGAATTGATATATATTGATATATATGCTGCCTCTGTATGTCTCCGAAGCTGGCTGCAGCTAGAATGTGATTCAGCCTCAGACCAGCAAAGGTAATGGCTACACTGGATTCACATGCACCAGTCACAGACATAAGCACTTGAAATACCCATACACCAATTCTATGCTATGTCCAAGCAGTATTGTCATTTACACAGGCAGGAAACGAGCAACTTTTCTAAGGAACTTCCCTTCTATTTTTCAGAGTGCAATGGAAATGGATGGGAGACATGTTTGGTGTTCCTAGTCATCAGCGATGTGTTTTATAGAGATCCACTTCTGTAAGGACTTCTGTGCTGGGTGAAATATAAGCAAAGAGGAAAAACCAATTTTTTTCCAATTCCTTGTTGAAAAAGGTAAGAAGGCCCCATAATAATAATCACTCCTTCCTCTCATTTATGGATGAAGTTAAGGCAGACAGAAATGAAAGGACTCACCAAGCTTATTCCGCACAGTCAGGATTTAAACTCAGAACTTCTGAATCCAATGACAGTGCCTCAACCACACAAACATTTTCTTCTCTGTATCCCCCCCCAGTCTTAGGCCATGTGGCCACTATTGGTGAAATGAAAAACAGGTGCAGATCCATAAACAGATGGGAGAGCAGTCCTGGCTGATCTCTGGAGGATAATACAGGATTGTTTTCCAGCAAAGAGGATTCCAAAGAACCACAGAGGCAGCACCCCTGCCCTAAAACTGAAGCTGCTCTGCCTCACACTGAACGTTATCTCCACCAGCCCAGTAAGTGGGGGTTTTGAGGCATGGTCTGTTGTCTGTCAGCAGAGGACACTGCCTTACTGACCTCTCAGACTTGCGATATTGACATCTCTGTTTTTCAGGCATGCCTATAAAGATCGTAGAAGGCTAATTGCAATTCCATTCTTTGCAGTAACTGCAGCCAATGTTTCTAAGTTGCTGAAACATGAAATTTCTTCCCTTGAGTAGACAACTTTGGAATGTCTAACCTTCAAAAAATGCCATTAGTCATATGCAGAATCTTTCTCTGGGAAAATCACTAGTGGTATGGGACAAATCAGCCAGGTAAGATGAACAAGGTATTTGTTTTTGATGCATAAGGACAGATTTACTTTTGATTTCCAGTTCACGGGGAGCTGAAGGTTTATTCCACAATACGTGGTTAAACAAAGAGCTTGGACTGCTTTCTCACTGGGAGAGTGATGGTAGATAACTAAAAGGGCAATTGCCCGGTCCTAAGCACTGGATGGAGCGCTAGGCTGCAGAGTCTCTGCTCTGTGTGACCCCCGCATGTGTCACTTGTCACATCAACCAGAAGTATTAGACAGGCAGTGCTCAGTTTCCACAGATCTGCAGTGCACACATCAAACCCAAGGACAGCATGTGCAGGAAAATGAGGTATGTTTCATCTTAGATACTACTGGTTCCAGCCTTCTCATAGGTCTCTTTTGCTTCTTCCAAAACCACTCTTTTAGTGCTGTGTCTGAGAAAGATTAATTGTCCTTGCTAAAGCTGCTTTTACAGCAAAAATGCCCGTCCACTTGTGCCAAGGAGCTTGAATAAGACCTGACCATTTCCTTCGACTCTACTTAAACGGAGTACACAAAGTCTGATTTGCAACAGTAGGCCAAAAACACATTGGTAACATACATGTGTTCTTCTCATGCTAAACTGCAGATCAAATTGGTTGGGAAAATCTATCTTATCCCAGTTTTAGTCAGGTTTTGAAGGAAAACGTTATCAGTGGATGACACTAGTGCAATTTAACAGCAAAGACCACCCAGGACACTGAGAATCTCATACTGCTTGGCCTCAGGTTCTCTGATTCGTTCTTCTCAGCTTCGTGCGTGTTCTTTGAATGACAAGAAAGTCCATTTCCTTCATTTTGAACTTGGATTGCTCCTCCAGCTGAACATTCACAAAAGCAGCTGGTCCCAGAGGTGGAATGTTCCGAAACTCCGTTTGGAGCCAAGTACGTACATTACAGAGTCAGTCGTGACACCACTTTATAGAGAACAGACAATGAGTTTTGGATCTCATGAGTACCTTTACTCCCTGCAGATACGTTCCCTTCCCCCGTTTTTTGGAAACATCTCAGTCTGTATTGGAAACAGAGGATGTAATTTATTTTTATCACCTTCCCTGTCAAACTGGCCAACTGCCACAGGGCTCTGCTTTCAGATGTAGCAAGACACAGGAGAATCACAATGAAGAACCATTCATTTCAGGGGCTCCTTCTCTGTTCCCTTATCTTATTTTGAGGCTACCTACTGTGCTATCTTATCACTCTTTCTAATCCTGCAAAACGTCTCTGCAACTTGACCCCTCTGCAGAAAGAGCTGACCTGCTTAGACCTCCCTGCTTCTCTAGTCCTGCTCCCTTCCTTCGCAGAGCAAGTCGCTCCTTCCTTCATTACTTTCGGACTGCTTTTCAGTGCCTATCTTACCCCCTCACTCCTCCTTTTCCTAGCTCATTACATTGCATTGCATTTCCTGGCTGAATGTACGTTCAGCTGTGTGGCCTCCTTGGGGTATGCTTCATTTCTCACTGTCCAGCCTACCCTTTGATGTCTGCTGAAGAAGGATACATCTTCTTTTCCCTCTCTTCACATGTGCCTATTAATTACTCTCTTCAGAGAGACTGTTTACTGACTATCACTCTGTTTACAGTTGAATACAGCTAAACATTTGGTCTTCACAGTTCCCCCCTTCTACACCACCCACCCAGCTTCTTCCCAATTGTTGCAAAATAGATGTCCCCAAATCACTTTCTAAAGTCACAGATGCAACGTACTTACATTCCCACACCCAGCCTCCTGCTCTCAAACACCGTTTTTCTTCACTTACAGAGAAGTAAAGAAAGCATTGAGATTGGTATTTTTGTCTCCAGTTCTGTAGCAAAAAAAAGCAGCAGTGAGGCTTAACCATTTGACCTTTCTGTTGCACGTATTCCTGCCTTGGGTATTGTACAAAACCCAGAAAGATCTGTAAGCATAAGACTTCTGACCTGTGAAGAAATAATAAAACTCAGTATGGAGTATAGAAGTATTCCCACTGAAATAAGAAGGGCTATCTGTGCATGAACAGTGCATTTGCCTTCATGGCATCAGGGGCCTTTGGGCAGAGGGAATTGGGGTGGGGAGGGAATAAAAATTACTCTAGCAAATGTGTAGAAGAGAAGGATAATACGGTTATAATGCAGCAGTTCTGATCTAAGAAGAAAATTCCTCGGATGTCCTTCTCATTCCATATGGAGCTTAAAACATTACAAAATAATATGAAATAAATTTAAAACAAATGTGGGGTAAATAATGTTTTTTCCAATGAACAGATTATTGTCAATCTTTTGCCTTAAGACAGTATTTGGGAAAAGGAAGGAAGCAGATACCTGAAAGAGTTTAGGAATTGATTTATGACAAGGTGTATGAAGCTCATGGAGTGCAGGCCTGAGCAGGAAAGAGTGAGAGGAAGGCTGTCGGTAGGAGGGTCATGCACTTGCACAGTTCAACACTGGAACACCTGAATACCCCAAACCATTTCATTTCTGTTTTGGCACTGCGCCTTTGCCTGTACGGTTCAAGATGGTTACATTTCCCATGGGTGAGGTTGCCTGCTACTTTCCAATTTCGGCTCCTGTTTTTAGTGCCCGTTACTTTGCATCTTTTAACCATCAGAACAAGTTTTCCATCCTGAGAATCTGGGCTGAAATATTTTAAGATTTTTCAGCAGGAATAATCCAGCCTTTTTAGTAATTTGATTACGAGCTGCTGGTTTGTGCATATTCCTTTTTTGTTACTGAGGAAATTTACTGCCTGTAAATTTACTGCTCACGAATTAGAATGCTAACAGAGTCTGAGATGTGTTTGTGGGTCCTTGTATCAGGAATGTTCCTTTCCACTGAAAATTGACTAAAAAAGCTACTGGTTTAATAAGCATAGTTCGGTATAGGCTGGTTAGGTTGGGGTTGAAATCACGCTCACCTCAAGGCAGTGTACCACCGTGTGCTGGAACGGAGAAGGGACTCAGGGACTCGCGCTCTGCCCTGCCCTGCTGCTCCCCTCCGCGTGCTGGGGGCAGAGGCAGCTGCTGCTTTACCTACAGGAGGCTGCTCCAGCACCAGACCTGGAAGAAGCAGAAGGCAGCGTGCATCTGGCTGGAAGGACAGAAGGACCGGACCTGGAGCTGTGAGCCTGAAGGGACAAATCCTCAGGGGTGGGCAAGTGGCCAGGCAAGAAGTGGCACGGGTAAGGGAGGCAGAGGTGTCTTTGACACTGAGCCGTGGATGCAGGAGTGACCTAGCGTTGTTGAATCTCACCAGCGCTCTTCATGCTGGAGCGGTAAACCTGCACCACGCTAATCATTCCGTTAGTTAATTAGCAGAGGCACGTACCTGGAAATAAAAAGTTTTAAGCTTGCTTGTAACCAGTACAATCTCGAGACCACATCTCATGCAATGGAAATGGGAGGGTGTAGCAGGGCAGGGAAAGAGGGAGGAAAAAGGTCCAAGAGGCCTGTGGAAGCATGTAGAGACAGCTCAGTTTACACGGCCTTCCAGGTGAAAGGTCAGCAGTTACAGAATCTAAAGAATTAACCAGCGTGTAGTTGTGGTTATTTTTCATCAGTTATCTTGGATCTGCAGCATAAGCACCCCAGAAAAACAGACAGCAAAGTCTAATAGACACATCATTTTTGGTTTCATTCACACTGATACCGCTGATACTTCTGTAAATGCAGAATCTGTATTTATATCTAAAAACCTTTATAATGAGAGCTTTATTAACACATTAATTATACTTCTGTATAACAGGACCATGATGACCAGCTGGCTGCAGATAACGACAGGCACTAATTTATATTGGGTTAGTACCTCCATAGTCTGCAGGCTGTCGCTTTTTTTTCTTTCCCATTTTTAGCATTCTTGCCCTCTTGTGCTTGAATTTTATGATGCTCACATTTACTGTTCTCACATGCTAGGAAAGGAATGAACATTTAAAAAGCTTTATGTTTAATTACACTTTCAGCTATTCATTAGTTACGTAAACAAATTAAATGGACGTTTAATTAAATGTTACCCTTTTAAAAGGGTAAACTGGAATCAGAGCCCGTAGACTTAAACCCGATGTTGCATGTATTTATCTTAAATAGTCAGGTAGGCTTAGGGATTAACGTACTTTAGCTGTTATGTTCATAATCAGATACGCTAGCACTTATGTCTTTGTAGCGTACAGAAGATCAGTTAAGATGTGAGCTCTTCTGCTAGGTACTGTACTGAACTTAAAGTGTATCTGCAAGACTTCCTTCCTTTCTTTCTCACCTTTAACAGAAAATAATGTGATACCCTCTTCAGCTTTTGCAGGTGTGAACTGACCATTCTGATGACAGTCAAAAACATGATCCAAAATTTTCCCCTACCTCATTATTTTATATTTATATTTAGGAGATTCCTCTCCTATAGTGCAAGTTTTCAGTATTTTGATACAGGGACTTCTGTTCTAGCACATTGAGGTTCTAGTCTGACTGAATGAGGCTGATACAGTAAATATCAAGCCCGCAGATGCCCCAAAGAACCCATCTGATTTTGAAAGCATCTATTTCAGTGGTCAAAGTCATTTTGGATTAGTCTGAAGCACCTAAGCTGGATATGCAGCAAACAATTGGCTACATGGTGTTTTTCCAACAAACACACAAACTAGAGCTAGTGATTACTTCTGCTGCTGTGATAAGCTAATGCTTCTGATGCTGTTCATCTCTGCGCGTTTATGCGTGCTGGGGAGTAAAACGTGGAGCAATACTCAAGGCGTTTCACTCATAAGCTGAGTTTGTAACCTTGTGTTTGGAGAACTTATTTTTATAATGATTGCTACAGACTCATTAACATTCATCCAATTTCTTTAGTTGTATTCGAATGCAGAAGACTAATCTTCTACAATTCCACCATAAGTTTTTTTTTTCTCCTTTTTTGCATCTTGGATAGAGAGGATGTGCGTTTAATGCAACATTGTGTTAGAACTTCCATAAGCACAAGAAACCACCTAATTTACTTGTATATAAATAAGTAATCTACCAAACTAGTAAATCAGTCTGTTTTGGCATTTCCAGAAGTCTTCCTTAGCCGTTACAATACAATGAAATGGGACAGAAAGAGACTCAGTACAGAACTAGGAAAGCAGGGCCAAAACCCCATGTTACCAAGTTGGCAAGACACTTGTGTTTTTGTACAAGAATTTAATGTTATATCTGTTTACTTTGAATAATTTCCTCCTGGATTATTTTTTTAAAAGAGCTGAATTGTTGAGTTTTCCAAAACAAATTAACTTGGTGTATAATTCAGAGCTTTGGCTCCGAAAGCTCCAGCTATAGGATCTGCGTAGGTTTCTCATGCTTTAGTTCTGAAGTCCGGGACTAGCAGAGGTCTACGTCTAACACTGACTGAATTTTGCGTTAAATTGTGAAGAGGTTGAAGGACTTGTGACCAGGAAGTATATGAAACCAAGGCAGCAGTACTGCAAAGATGGAGAAGAGGAAAATGCCGTTTTTCTCTCTCTGAAAGAAGTGACAAACTTGTAGTAGGCCTCATTGAGACAAGGGGAGAGGAGTGATGATAGAAGGTCAAAGGCTGGATTTAGAATTATTGCTGGATCAGGTTAGAATTGAGAGTGTGTGCTGGGGAGGGGCAGCTCTTCCACAGCTACCACACAACACAGACGGCTGACTCTCACCTCTCAGGTTTGGCCAGACCACGTCAGAGATTTGCCTGTGGTAGGGGTGCTGGCATTTTAGAAAAACTCATCTGTATATGCACACTGCAAAGTCTTTTATGATGTAAACTAGATCTCAACATATCATCCTTAGCCTTTCTAAGGTTGCAAAGGACATTATCAAGAGTTGGGCACTATGCAGGACACAGCAGCCATGCTGACTGACATCACATTCAGGTAAGTATCTTAAGTTCACATATATAGTGTTTCTGTTTGCTTTAGTCTCAGATGTGCTTTTCCCAGGGGTATTTATTTAGAGTTGAAATAACTCAAAGCTTCTACAGAGTCCGCTTGTTACTTGAGGTTTTTGGTTTCAACAGTTGTGGACTAGGAATTGCATGAAGATTTCACCACTGTCTGCGCACGCCTTGGACACGGTACACTTCCGTTTTCTTCTGATTGCATTTGCAAACAGAAAAACTGGAATTAAAATGTTCACATTTTCTACAAACTTAACCTACAGACTTCCCCCCCCCTTTTTTTTTTTCATAGAACCTATGTAGACGCATCAATCAATTCAGCAGTAACTCAGCACTGAACTTCAACGCACAAAAGGGGCTTAGATCTCGGAAGCCTCTCGAGGAGAGGCGAGGTAAAGGGCCAAGGTGTAGCAGGAATCCGCTGCGGGACCAGCTCCTGCTCCCCCTCGGCTCGCTGGGCATTTCTGGATCTTCCCGTGGTGCAGCAGCAACTCTGCTTGTCCCCCCAGCTTACGCTGCATAGCTTGAGAATCTACGTTAGGTTTTATTCACATAAAGGCGGAAGCTGTTGTTGCTGGTGTTTTTCAAGCAACACATGACCTATGAGGAGAGAGAAATTTAAAAAACTCACTGATTTACCATGTTAAAAAAAGATGGCACATTTATTGCTACATAAATGTTATATACATAGTGTTTTCTGTTACATTGACAGAAATTTTTTTGAACTTCTTGCTGCTGGTTGGAAAGGTTTATCAGCAATACCTTGAAATTTGACACAGGGTACAAATCTGCAATAAACCAACAATGGAAACTGGAGAACAAGATGAGAAGCAATTCATCTCGGACAATTAGCTCTTACAATACTCCATAGGTACTACACGGTATGCTAGAACCCTACTATGGTCTTACAATGCTATTGTAAATTTCTGATATTAATGAACAGGTTATGGTAAATAACCCTACATTTTTACTACCTAATATAGTAAAATAAAGTAAGAAACTTTTTACTGAAAACTTTTTCGATTTCAAAAATCTAGAAAGAGTAATATTTAGAATTCAAGAAATTTTCTTACAAGATTATTGTATAAAAGACTAGCTACAGTGAAAAATAAGCCAAATGTTTTTTCTTTCTATTTTATGAAGGAAAGCTTCTGGGCATACTGCAAAGTCTAATATAGCCAAAAAGACAACAAGCTTAGAAGGAAAAAGGCCAGGCAGTGGCACGTGATCACTTTCACACGTCATAAGCAACAAATCTGTTTAGCTGATAAACACTGAAATGAAGAACAAGGCCACAGATATAATCAGGTGTTATTTGATGATATATGCAAATTAAAGTAACAGAAATGAGTCCACTAATTCCACAAACTGTTTTGTTAGGAACCATCCAAAACATGAGCTTAAATTCATTAGTTTATTTTAACAATCCATCTTTTGTTCTTTCAAATTAAATGACTTCATAAAAATTCCTGGTTTGTTCCTGTTTTGTGTGTGAACCAATTGCCAGTGATGGAAGATGCGCTATACAAACAATCGCTCAGACAACCTTGGCTTAGGAAATTTCCTCCCATGGTCACTGCAGTGGAAGACACT
Source organism: Pampusana beccarii (assembly GCA_013399365.1). Lineage (NCBI taxonomy): Eukaryota > Metazoa > Chordata > Aves > Columbiformes > Columbidae > Pampusana > Pampusana beccarii. The sequence goes on from VWYH01001021.1 coordinate 112,532, forward strand.
TTCCATGGAAGTTCAAAGGGATTTTAACCATTTCAACACACCCGTGACAAAGGAATACTTACGGACACTGTTCTGGTGGAGAAACATTTAAAGGTTTAATGCTAATATGGCTTGGGAGGGGGGGCATTTGTTTGCATTTGATTCACACTTTTTTTTTTCTCCACTGACAAGCCATACGAAAATGACAAGATAATTAATGTATACAGTAAGGAAAAACTGGTGACCATTGCTCTTATATTCCATTACGTAAGTAAGCCCACCTTACTGGTGTTTATATCATCACACTACCTGCCACGGTGAATTTAGGATTTTAATATTCACCAAAATTACAGCCTGAAAAACATCTCGTTTGTATTTTAATGCATTTTGTGCTTACGTACAGCTAACACTTTACATGTACTATATGTAGTACTTACTGCTCGGAAAACAAAGCAACTCTAACAAAGTAGATTCTCCCCACCCAATTTACACTTCACGTTACAAGCTTTACTATGAAGCCTAGAAGCCTAAAAAGGTTTTGTTTATAATTAGGAAAAAAAAAAGTTTGAGGAAAGTCTGAGGGAAAATAAAAATCACGTTTTAAATCCAAGAAACGTTATGGTCACAGTACTGCTGCTCCTGCCTGCAGCCTTCGCGAGGCCTCTCAGCGGCTGGAAGCACCGCGCTCGGTGTGGAAGGGTCACTATGGCCATAACTGTTCAGATTACCAGAGACCAAACATAACATAAAAAAAAGCTATACCAAGGAATAGTTTCCTATTGCATGGAAAACACTAGTCATATGGCAAAAGGAGAGGAAAGGACAACAAAAGACTTTTCCCTTCCTTTTTTAAGACACTAATAGGTATGCTGGGAATGCTACGGGTCGACGGTTGTCACTGCTTTGTTCTCTGAATGTGAACAGCTTTAGTAAATGCTGGCATCCAGCTGAAATTTTATCAGCTTTTAACATGTTAACTTTTCCCTTTATATGTAGACCTTTACAGTTCCATAACAATAAATAAAATTTGTAGTTACAATGCATTTGTCAATTCAGTTTAGGCACAAGGCAACTTCCACAATGAGTGGAGAGATCACAACAGTCTCTGATTGTGCAGAAGCGACACACTGCTTGCAACAGAATGATATGTTCAGAGTATTTCATGGGCTGAAATTCCGTCTGAAGATCTTGTATCTTCAATCCTGATGCAGGTGTTGACCAGTAGCTTTGATCATAAGATTGCATTTGGGTTTCTTGCTTCAAGTGTTTTCTTCTGTCAGGTTTGTGTCTTCATATAATGTTAGTTGTCTGTGTCCTTGTGAAGAAAGGTCACCTTCTGTGTATCCTACCAATAGTTCTGGAATTCTAGAGAGAAATTCGGCAGAAGAGAGGGATATTAGGAAAATAATTGGTAAGAGGCATAATATCAACAACTAGAGAACTAATTTTAACTCTATCTTAAGGCATTTTCAGTCAGTTAAGTGCAAGAGAAAATCACATGGAGGGGTCTTGAAATCCTTCTTCCCAGAGATACCTGTACCGAGCACGGTCTGTCGAAGAGCTGCTTCTCAGAAACATTCTATTTCCATTCTCGGATATGAGAGAAAGAAAAATCTACAAATGTCAGACCTTTGATCTGTGTTTGACTTTGTTCTCTAGGCAGGGGACAGGTTCTAATTTAATCGCTACTGCTGGGGGTCTGCATTGCATGTACCTCAGGAGCCTGTGCAGCCTTTTCCTGTCCACACCACACTTCAGTCACCTTAGAGCTACTGCCAGCGAAAAAGCCAAGATATAAGAAACCTTTTGAAAGGTGTTCGTTGTATTAATATGGCAAGAACAGTAAATCAATAATTATCTGGCAATTTAGAAGTAGCCTATTGCTCTGGTATGACATAAAACCAATTAAAGAAATTCAAAGCATCTTGTTTTCCTAAAGAGAACACCCATTTTGTTTATGAAGAAAGAAAAGCTGCCTACAAGGGATGGGGAAAAAGTACTGGCTTGAGTAAGGCTTGGCTTAAATGCCATTTTGCTGCTTTCTAAGGAACACCAGGAATAATAAACTTCCATGGGATATATTCTGCTAAGATACACGCGTTTTCCTTCAGCTAAAATAGAAGCAAAAGAGTCTATATATGCAACAACAAAAAAACCTCTCCAAATATACATTTACTAAATTTGTGGATTAAAATAAGGGCATTGAGCCCAACCTCTTACTCTTTTTGAAAGCAGCAACAGTTCTACTGTTTTAAAAGACACGGAATACCCACAATTTTTTCTTTTCAAAATCAAGTTTTTCCCAATTGCTTAAAAAACCCAACCAACAACACATAAAATTCCCCAAAGTCTCATATTCCTGTAAGGCCTCCCCATCTGCACGTTTTCAATGACCTATCGCGTACTGAATACACGGGGCTTTTGGAAACACTGATTTATCTTGTAAAGCTGAAAATGTTACTCTTAAAATATTAACTATCGTCACTAATGCAGACTGTGAATTAAGGTAGCTGGCAGTCTCTGTCGGGAAGTGATGCGGGTTCGAATGACTGGCCTAAAGCCAGACAGCAAAGCTCTGAGATGAGGAGTCCCTCTGACTGTTTGTGTCAGCACTAGGAAACAATACAGGGATTTTTAAACGAACTAATGTGATATTTAGACCATTTAAAGATGTATAATTCATTTCTATTGTGCCTGGCTCATCTAGCAAGCTGTTAACTATTCCTGTGATGCCGTGCCAGGAAGGCCACCTGAGCCAAGAGATGGAGCCGCTGGCAACAACGCAGGGAAATTACGAGACTTCAACAACAATTTCTTGGGGTTTTGTTTTATTATAAAACCAGACAAACCTACGTGCTTGTGCTTATGCTCAGAGATAACGAAGCACTGAGCAGCACAAGGAAGCTGGGTGCTAGTGGCAGCTCCGTAACTAAGAAGAAACGTACCGAGATCTCCCGGATTTTAGCCAAGAAAAAGCAAGGAGAGCCGCGAGCCGTACCTGGCTGGTGTTCACATATGACCCATAGGGTTGGTAGCTTCACTCAGGCCAGGGTGGCTTCCTGGGTGTGGTGTTGGCGGCTCTGCCGATACGGCAGAAACTTTTTCTTCTTCCCTTCTCTTAAGGCAGGCTGCTTTAGGGTTTAGGTTTCGTTCTGTAACAGAAAAAGGATTCTTAACATCACGTACACTGATAGCAAGGGGAATATCGGCACACTGAACCGCTGTAGTAAAAATAGCTATGCAGCTTCCCTCTTCTGACTCCTTCTGTGCCTGTGTTACAGTGCAGGCGTCTAAAGCTGCAGACAAGCACTACTCAAAATCCTACCAGGCATCCCCCAAACTGGTACTTAAAAAAACCCAACCAACTTTACTAGCTGCCTACATACACCTCCAAAAAACTCTAAGAAAGCACCTCCTCTTTGTCACCAGGAGTTGCTAAAGTGCAAAATGAGAACTGTCTGCAATTTACAAGGTAATAAACCAGCCATTCATGTGTTTTGTTGGTATGCTGAAGTCATACCAACCCTACTGACATCACGCTACTTCTAGCAATGCCACTGCTGCTTTCTTCACCTTCAGTATTCTCCTGCTGTTAGAAGAGGGGAGGTAGAACACCCTAAGTCCATAGATCTCTTCATACGCTCAAGTCTGTGAAATCATCTCGTGCCCATCGTGCTTAAATCAAAAGAATCTGATGACAGTCACACAGAGCAGAAGGATTATATATTTTTTTAATAAAAGTATTTCCTCTCCCATTAAAGTCTACTTTTTAACAGCCAGTTGTGCACTAGCTGTCAGGATGTTTCCACCAGGATGCTTCTACTTCCCAGTGAGCTTCAACAGATGTAGATTTGGATCTGATTTTCAACCAATGACACAGCTGCTAAAAGTCAACCGCTTCTGTTCTTCCCAAGGCGCTTCACGAACCAAAATCTAAGGCGTAGACTGCGATGGCCCGGGACGAGAGCTGCACGGTGTATTGTACCAGCGCACGCTGAGCTTCAACACTTGGTATTTCTCTTCCCTCGCGCTGCGCAGGCGCCTCCCGAGTTACCGCACTTTGTGACCCCTGCGCGTTTGACCAGAGTAGAACCTCACCAATCTGACAGAGGCAATTCCGGACAGATTCGCTATTTCTGCTTTCACCCGAGTCACAATCAACAGCCTCCTAATGCATTTCCTAAGGATGAGTACTCTCCAGGAGCCTACCGGGAAAAAAACCTGCTAACTTCTCTTAATCACAGTTTTCTTTGTTTAAACATGGCTTGCCTCGAAGTTTTAAAGATGATTTAATTATGTGGGAACTTTGAAAGGAAGTTAATTTACAGTGATTCAAGAAACAGAGATAAAAACGCCAGCCTACAGTTAGAGCTTCAAATCCAAAATGGTCATTTTGAATGGCACCAACCACAAACTGAGACGCAGGCCGTTGTTTATGGAATTGTGTGAGGCACTGGTGAGAGCTCCCGGGGCGCCCCGGCCCCCGCTGCCACAGCAGGCGCAGCACAGAGGGGTGCGGGAGAACGGGGAGTGCGGGCACAGCAGAGAGGGGTGCGGTAAAACAGGGAGTGTGGGCACAGCACAGAGGGGTGCGGGAGAACGGGGAGTGCGGGCACAGCACAGAGGGGGGCGGTAGGACGGGGAGTGCGGGCACAGCGCGCTCCTGATGGGCTGCGCGGCCTCGCACGCCGAGCAGGAGCGAGCGGCAAACGTGAGAAGGAAAAGCTCCTTCCGCACTGCCTGGAGAACGGGTCCGGTTTAACTGGAAGTGCATTTAGAAGATTCCTAGAGACATAAGGTTTGGAAGCGACCTCAACCCAAGGCAAAACACAGGGGCTTTCTGTGGTTTACAGAATCCCCAAAGCAGGGAGACGGACTTGATGGTTTTTAAACACTTAAAACCATGCTTGATTAATGTTATTCTGACTTCTTCATGATATTGAACCTTATCCTCCAGACCATGGCAAACATTTTCAGACCAAAGCAGTTCCCAAGATGAAGTCTCAGAGGCGGCCTTGACCCCGGCGCTAGCTGTGCCTCACCGGTGGGTAACTACGCGCTCCATACGCCTCTGAAGAATTCTGACTGGACACAGTGCCCTTCTTTCTTAAAAAGGGGTCAGTAAAGCCCTGCCCGAAGACACAGCTGCTCATCCTGCCTCCAAAGTACATCAGCTCGCCTTAAGGTATTCACTTCGGCACTTTCGATAAACTTTCAACAATTGCTTTGATCTTTTGTGCAAAATGCAAGCAACGAATGAGGAGATGGAAGTAAAAACGAGGTACACGAAAAACCCACATTGACATCATCCAGTGACAGCAGCGATTCACACGTGTAGCGCATTAAGCAAGTACGACCACCACCACCACCCGCATCTGAAGGAGTCTCCAGTCCCGGATGCACCTCCATGGGTGACACCCCAAGGAAGAGGCTGTGTTCGCTGCTCCAAACCAGCAAAACGTGGGTGCTCACCCCTTCAGGTGCCCGCTACACCGAGCAGGACGGTTCCCGTTGCAAGGCACCTACAACGATCATCCAGTCCTCTGCCCGACCAAAAGGGTGGAGCAAGGTGCCTCAGAACTATAACAGGTCTTAGGTTTAAAGCAAGAAGAAAAGTCAAGTGCAGCTTCACCAACACACAGGAGTAGAACAGCTGAAGAACAACACATGATTCCAAGAACCATCTTCCCCGAAGAGAGTAAAGTGCACAAAGAATTCTTCTTCTGCACCTACCGATCGGGCTATTCTTTCTTTCTGGGAAAGTTAGAGGAATTGGGGAAAGAAAACAAGCAAAACCAGCCCTGACTCAGCTGGTCGGCTTCCTCCCTCTAACCCAGTGTACCTTCAATGCAAAAACCTGAGTAAACACAGTTAAATTCACTGTAATTTAATATTTCAGTTATGTGAGGTTCATCTTAAAATAGATCTCTTATTTTTGCTAAAGCTTCTGTGCTACTAAGTAAGTGCTTGTTACAATTTACAGATGTGTCGGTATTTTAATTCATCAATTTACCTTGAAAACCTAGGTGAAGAGATGGCTAATTGCACAGGAAAAAACCCGGAGAGATCAAAGGATAAACCTAGTACCTCATCCCCCCCCTCGCCCCCAGAAGTAACTCTCTGCTCTTCCTGAAGGACTCCACCATTGCCACGCAACAGCAAACAAACTTCAGTAACCTGTGCATCCAGCTGTGCGGCCTTGAGGGGACCGACCCCGCTCCCTGAACAAAGGCGCCCTGCAAACGGCAGGGCACGGGGCGACTGACCTCGCACTTGCTGCTCCAGGCTGAGGATGACGGCCACAGCCTGGTGAAGAATAAGCAGTTTCGTCTGTGGTTTTTCACTCTTCAGATGGAGCTGACACATACGGCCAAGTTCTTTAAAAGCCTCGTTGATATCTCGCACACGCAAACGTTCTCTAGCGTTATTTGCCATTCTCCTCTCCTTTTCTCTTTCGATTTTCTGCTCGGGGTTTAAATCCTCATCTTCATTAGTACTGCTGCAAGAAAATATAAATAAAAGTATATTGAAATATCACTGGTATTTCAAATAAGTGATCCTGCTGCTGGTTCAAAATTTTCAGTTGCTAAAATTAAACCTTCTTCCCACTTAATCTACTTCATTTAGATAACTAAGGAAGCGTTGGATATCAGTGCTCAAGTATTCAAGGTAATTCTTGCTGTTCCCGCCTCTTCCTATGGGAGGGGCGCTGGCCACGACTGCCCCCCGCAGCAAGATCTGCACCCGAAATGCCACTTCATTACTGACCAGTGTTCCAATAGGTACGAGAGGACTCAGCCATCTTGTCAGCTGAAGAATACCCCTTTTTCAACAGGTAGTTTTGCTAGTTTCCAGTGTATCAGCTTATATGAAAAGGCATTCAAGTAATCTTCAATTTTATGTGCTCACTGAAAAGTTTTAGTTTTGTTAAAGACCTTCCTAGCCGATTCCAGAATTACTATGTCTTCTAATAGCCAGTGTAGAGCTAAGCAGTTATAATTAGCTCTTGCATCACTTCAAATGATTATATTAAGTTGCATAGCCTTTTTTAAAAATATAGGACTGTCCAATTAAGTCTAAAACTACAAAACCTCTGCTCTACTAAAACGTTGTTAGACACACGTGATGGTGAAGACTCTGCTGCCCGGGGCTGTAAAATCCTGATTTTACTGTTCTCTCGAATTTCCACGCTCGTGCCAGGCCCAGCAGGCAGACCCAGAAGCATTTCACCTGCTGTCAGCTCCAGGTTCTTGGTCTGGCGCTTGGGAAGGGTTTACACAAGGTATTTGGCCATCGCGCTCCCCCGCCTGCTGCTCCCCATCGCAAAAGTAATCATTTCAGAAGCGCAGCCCTGGCCCAGGTACAAAGCCTCACAAATTCCTGCCATCCTTCCACCTGTGCTGGGCAGGGCCCTATAAAACTACTGATCTGCACGGGCGGGTATCAGGCAAGGTACTAATGTAGGAGAACGCGTGCGCGTCAGGTGATTTTCCCAGAAAATCCTTTCTCTTATACTTAAATAGATACCGATCCTGTAAACTATCTCTTTCAGCTGCCTATTTATACACACACTGAGGTAACACAAAAACCTTGAAGAAAACGTCTCCAGCCGAAGGACACCACGCACAGAGCTGCCCCAGGTGGTGCCAGCGACCCACCTTGTTCTGCCTCTTGATGAGACCTTGATATCCTTCTGGGAGGACTCATCATCTGATTTCATGTCATCCGATGAGGGGGGTTCATGTATATTTTCATCTTTCTCCTTATGTTCAGACTTGATTTCTGTTGGACCTATAGCCACAGACTGGCTCTGTAGGCCACCTGACAACGCTGCAAGCAACCAGAGATCAGCGTGAGCATCACAGGGTGCAACACCCAAGAGCATCTCAAGCGGGTGCTGTCGATGGGAGGCCAGGGAAGATACCAGGGGAGCTGCACTCTGGCAATGGGAACAAGAGAAACCCTGGGGATGCTGCTGAACTGGACGTGTGTAATGGGTCATAAAGGGATCACAATTCATAGAGCAGCTTCATCTAAGACAGACACCGCTAAAGACAAAAGGACATTTAGCAAAGTAAGGAAATGTACACCTCGTGTTTGGGCTGCAAAACGAAGGGCAGAGCTACACCGACATTGCGGCTTGGGCTTCGGCCAAATGTGCAACACACACCTCCCTAAACGGTGCAGGCATGCTAATGAACAAGCTCACTTCTGTTTTCTATAGCCTAAAAACTGAGGGAACTGTAAACACTTGTGCGGAACGGCTTCCTTCCAGTGGCCAGACTGAAATGTGGGCGCAGCTCGCGCTGCAGCCCCCACAGCCCTTTGGAAACGGCCGCAGCGCTGCCAACGGCATCGCGGCTCCTCGAAACAGAACAAGCGGCTGTGCCGCAGCCACCTGCTTAAACTGCACTGGACAAGTCCGACACGGGGGTGCTCTCAAAATTATTGCAGGAACCCCTAACAGTAGCGTTTTATAGGATTTGTAACTAACTTTTATTTCTCAACATTATCTATGTCCCCAGCCCCTGTGTTGATGCAGGTTTACCAACATCTACAGCCTCTGGATTGCTGCAGACCCTGTTGAGCGTTTCACATCGCTGGAAAGTTACCTCTGTAGCTTTCTTGTGTTTTATGATTCAGTTCTGAGCTCTGAGCAGACACCGTACTGGGAAGAACTGAATGGTTGCTGTTGAGGCTGACACTTTCTTCCCGATGAGTCCCAACCTAAAGCAAAGCAAAGCAAACATTTTCATTAAAGATACGATTCAAAGAAACAGCCCAAAAATAGACGTTTAAAAGATTTAAAGTATTTGCTGGATTAGTGACTGGAGTTAAAGTTCTGGCTCAGTAAAGGAAAGATTTAGTTGAGGATGCTGTTACACTGAACCACTTGACCACACCAGGCTGCCCCGAGCTGCGTTCCAAGCGGTGCCCCACACCTGTCCGGAATAACGCAGCAACCCAGCAGAAATCGTACTCTGTTTTCCCACAGAACACTGCAGAATTTTCTCCTGGATTTATACCCGAGAGGCATAAGGTTTTATTAACCTTTTGTTGCTTTAAACTAATACAACTGTCATCTCTAGTACTTATTTTGATCCTCAAAAGAAAATAATGGGGAATAATGGACTTCACCGCATGTGAGAGGTCTGTATAGTGCCCCATGCTCATGTATGCACACCCCCCCCCCTGCATTTATAAAACATATCAATAACATCTCACTTCTTGTTTGCTGAAACAGGATTAACAACTGGATCTAATATCAAAATATTATTTTATTTGCTTCAGTAATTCTCTCTCATTTTCCTCCTTTCTCAGCTAAATATTCAGTTTAGACCCATTACAGAATCTTATCACACAAAAATAATCCAGGCATCTAACTATTCTTACCACCGCTCTCAGTATTTTCTAGTCTACTTCTTAATAATAATAGATCACAATTGCATTTCTAAGCAGCGAGCACTGAGACGAAGAATCTTTAAAAAAATTCCAATTTTGCATAAACTGGAATTAATGATACTTACGTAAAACAGCTATGAGCGCACATATCTAGCTTGAAGAGGCAAATTTGTTAAAGACCTGCTGCTCCGTACGGAATACTGCTACCCACACAAACCTCCGTTAAAAAAACTGTTTGAAAAAGTCAGGGGTGAAGCTACACTGCCTGATTTGAATACTCTGCAACGCAAAGCATTTAAAGCTTTTGATTCCTAAGGACACAAAAGTCTTCTAAATATTTATAATATAGCCAACATAATACAATTAAACAGTTTAAAAACTGAACAAAGATGAGGGATTCTACTATTGGTATAGTTACAAAAATTGGCTACAGATGAAGCTTTTTATTGGAACAGTAGCAAACATGTCAACTAGAAGATTAAGCCTTTAATTAAATAGGTTTATTGCCTGGAGTTACACATGAGAACCACTGTTTTTCAATAAATCCTTCAATCCTAGTAAACTGCTGAGCTTTGAATCCCTCTAGAGTAATTAATGCAGCTTTTACCTTTCATGTCTTACTATGGGTTTTACCCAGAGAGAGATAAATACCCTTATGCAAGTTTATCCTTTGTTTAATACACACTCGCTCCTGTAAGCCAGCACGCAGGAACAAGAAAGGGAAGGGGGGGAACCCTGACAACCCACAACTCTTATTAGGTCATTCCAGGCTGCTATTTGTATCTATTGTTCTGCAGAAAATCCCTTCTTGTATACTGCGGAATATCCGCTGCTATTTGAAGTATGTTTTCTCTTCCTTTGTGGCTAACAGGCTTTGTTGGTGAGAAGTTCTACCACAGACAGAGCCATCCCGGCTCCTGCGAGCGTTGAGAATGCGCCGGGGTCTTTCAGCCTACGAGACAAAACTCTTCACAAAGGGAACGTGAAACTCATTCTCCACACCGAACTTCCAAAACCAAGCCCTTCCCTAATTCTGCCCTGCTGGTTGTGTGTTTTATTTTATTCTTCCGGTCATGCTTACTCCTAACACACGAGGGTGCTTTTATTCAAGCTACAGACTATTAATCACTCCAGGGCCAGGTCTGTTCCAAAACCCACTTCTTAAAAGAGGCAAACATTTCTTAAAGTTGCGTAAAAACCCGGCAGCTGCCAGAACCCCGGCGGCTTTTAAATCTACAACTAATCGAAAAGTGACAGATTAGCAAATCAGTTCTGATAAAGGTAGAAAGCAGATTAGAAATAAAAACTAAGTTCAAGTCCATGTTCCAGTCCTTTGAAACAGGCTTAAAAATTCCAAGCATATAATTTAGATTAACAAGATTTATACAGAAATCCTAAGAGCCAATATGTCACAACACTGACCACAACACGAATTTTCATCTCTGATCTATGACGTACTAGAGAATCCAAAAAAGGCCAACCAAAAAACCCCAAGCCAAAAGACTTGCTGCAATTCACTGTATCCCGTACCAAGGCCAGGAGCTCTCTTTCCTTTAAACACAACTTATCGGTGACTGCTTCAAGGGACCAAATCGGATCTTTAGTATCTTAAAACACCGAGCTCACAAAAATTAGTTTGCTTTTCTTTCCCCCCACTCCCACTCCACAGAAAGAGGCTCTCCCCATCTGCATTTCAATGGAGCATAACCTTGGGGCTCCTTTTAAACCTTCTGAAAGGCATTTTCACCATCAGCTCTGGCGCCTTCAGAACAAACAACCCCGTGACGTGTTTTATTACTTTTATTTGTAAGCAATCCTCTCTCAGCCAAATGACTTCCCAGCGCTCAGGGGGGCGCAGGGCCAGGGCAGCGACCCCCGTGCAGCCCCGCAGCTTCTCCTCGGGCTCCCCCAGGTGCCCGGGCACTCAACACCTGGGCAATCCCTGCAGAATACTGCGAAATACGGCGAAATACGGCAAACCACGGCAAACCAAACCACCCGCCCCGCCGTGTCCGCCGGCGCTGCCGCGGGGGCGGGGCAGCCGCGGGGGCGGGGCCTCATTTGCATACAGCTGGCGCCCCGCCCCCGGCCGCGCGCCCCGGCCCCGCCCGGCACACAAAGGGAGCGGGCGGGCCCGCACCGCACGGCGCAGAACCCGGGTTAACACCGGATTTGGTTTGGAAACATTCAAACCACGCACCTTTGCGTGTTTTCTCTACACAACGGCAATCTAATATATATATATTCAGGATTCTCGGCAAATCAAAGTGATAAATCAGTAAAATCGCAGTTTGAGAACAGCACTCCTGTATATAAGATACTGTAATTTACCAGGTGAACTGTACTCATTTCTATACGTCTCAAGAAAGATTTGCACAGTCTGCAACCACACTCAGGCTCGGAAGTTTACAAAAAATGAGTACAGGACTTATCTCAGTTGATTTAAGTGATAACATTTGGGATCTGAAACCAGAAAACCAGTTAAATATTTTTGGAACTCAACAAAAACTGGACAAACGCGGTGAGCGACGAGACGCCCGCGCAGGCGGGAGAGCCGAGCAGCTGGGGCAGGACCACCCCCGCCCCGCTAACGCGGGGCCTGCAGCTCACGCTTCGGCTTTATCACTCATTTTGAACTCTTCGCAATGAAAGCTTTTGAGAATTTGGAAAAAAAAAAAAAAAAAAGTAATCAGACTTTGTTCGTATTTGCTACAGGACTTACCTAAGCATACTAAAAATACAGGCACGTTTCCAGCCATACTAGCCGGTCAATTCGGCAGTGGTCATTAATGTCATTTTAACTAAGGCGAGCGTAATTAAGACAGCGAAAAGAGCGTTAGAACGGAGAGCTGTACACTGCGGGCAGCTCGAAGCCATTCGGGCTGCGCAGCCCCCCCGGGCAGGTGGACATCACCCGCTCGCTTTGATTCCTGTTTACCTGGAACAGGCCCTGTGACTTAAGGATCGAGTTCCATCCTCCACCGAGTGCCAGGCCTTTTATTTATTTATTTTTAATCAATTCAGGCTGTTCTCTTCCCATTGTATTACAATGACAAATAAAAAGCAGCTTGAATAAGAACAAAAAGAATATTACTTCTTAACTTTTCAATAATACGCGAAATAAAATACAAATCAACTTCAAAGGCCACTTAGCAAATATTTGATGAGTTTGAGATATTAAAAATCTATTTGAATAAGTCTAATGGCCAGCCCAGCTAAAAAGAAAACAAGGCCATTTGGAGAGAGCAGGAAATGAAGTCAACTAGAGTTTTAAAATAAATCTGGCTCAAAAATTAAGCAAATGTTAAAATGAAACCATGTCTGGTTACACTAATTACATAAAAAGGAGTTAAATTACTCATTTCCTAGCTCCTTCTGCCAATATCGTCTTCTTCAAGAGAAATTCAATTTATTTCTTTTCTATTTTTTTTCCTAAAGAACAGAAATGTTTGGTATAAAGATCCTGCTGCCCTCGACAAGGAAGTTTCATTTAGTGCTGAATCCCACTGACATTTCTTGACCAAAAAACGCTACGATCACATGAAGCAAAAATAGGCAAACAGCCTTATCAATGTTGACATTGCTCACTACGTTAGCCAATACTCATTACTTTCTCAAAATTGATCAGAGGTCCTCTGAAGTATTTTTGATTTCTGAACAAAGTCTAGATCTTATAGCTCAGGTTGTGCGTCAAATTCTCTGCTCTCCTGCATTTAATATCTCCAGAAAAACAAACAGTAAGTACCGTTTGAAACCAATTGATCACTGAATACTGTAAGATTTACACCTCATCCTCGGAGGGCACTGCTGCAATTATTGAACCCCTCAGGTCCCGCTGCGCCAGATGTGCCAACCCCTGCTCTGTGCCTGGCTCAGGACTCCAGCCTAAGTGGCGCTGAGCTCCTGCAGTCGCGGGCGATGCCGAAGGGCGCTCAGTGGGACCGGGGGGAGCCGCGGGGGGAGCCAATGGTTCTGATGTAACAAAATTAAAGTGAATCCAAGAACTTCTTTACCTGACTCACTTTTCAAGCCAAAACTGACCAGCAAGGATGAAATATTTAAGCAAATACTTTTTGTTCATTTTCCTAAGCAAAGTTTAGTTCTAACAGACAGCAAGTATCCTGCAAGCAAAACTGCAGATCAATCATTAGATGACAAATGAAGTCTATTCCACACTGAAGTTTCACAACTACATTAAACTACAGCAGATCAAGGAACCTTCATTCATTTTGGACAGAAACTTTCCACTGTCGCCTATTTTAACCAAAACTGAGTTGATCCAATACTTAGCATGGCTTAGCGATTTTTCTGTACATTTTGGCACTATCTGGCTTGGCAGTATTAGAAAGTCCCCCAAGTCAGCTAGAGAACAGTTTTGTCACTGCAACTTCAGCCGCTCACTTTACCCCACAACATTAAGACCTAGGAAAAAAGTTTTCTCTCGTGTGACTGAGTTTTAGTCCACCCCAGAACACTGTAAAACTCTCCCTTTAACAACATTCTTTAAATATGAAATATGAGGCAGTATTAAAAAAATTCTAAACTATTTCTGCATCACTTCCTTCATTACTAAAAGTAACTGTGAACTTGTGTAGAAACCTAAAGTTGGATCTGCACTTGGAAAGTGCCCCCTCCCCAGAGCCCCCAGCACACGCAGCCTGTAGAAAGTAACCAGGTCTTTTTGATGTTTACTGCAGTGGTTCTGAAATTAATAAAAACGGACGTGTGACGTGCAAATGGGAGAGCCTGGAACTAATTCTGCTTTATAGAATACAAACCCTTCAGCAATTGGGGTACCTAATTATTTTGATGATAGGTGAAATTTTGCCTTGATCACGCAGTGCCCAGCTGTGAATCTGTTTTATAACAGAAAATTTCACAGCATGTAACTGGTCTTTAAAATTACGCTGTAAACATGCAAACACATGGCACCACTAAAATAAGCATGTTTTAAAAAGCACTTTTTCCTTTCAGCTCCTTTGAGAACGGAGGAATGAAAAGGAAGCAAAAGGGAAGTGAGCAATGCTACAAATAGATTTCGTTTACCGGATAATGCTTTTAACATATTTCTGAGCTATGAAAAGCTTGACTACATTTTTTCAGAACAGCTCACATTTTTGAAGAAACTAGAAGAGATGGATTGAATTATTTCACTCTTCTTGGGGATTAATGTAAAAGTTGTTTCCTCTTCATTGTTACTTACACTACAGCTGTGCTCAAACTCCTTTTCATTTAGGAAAAAAAGTTTCAATTTCGAGCCTGCGCACACCACGGTTCCACATTCCACCAGCTTCCTCCCAGCCCTCTGCCAGCATCTGCTGTTGAAGACCAGTTCCAATTTACAATAAACAGCTTTTCCAGACCAGAACACTTGAAATTCAGTCCTTCTTGACTGCTTTTCCCATTCAATCTCCCTATTCACCATTTCAAGGAGAAAACTGTTCTGCCAATTATTACACATCTGGAAAAAATGCATGTATAAGCTGAAACGCTCTCAGCAGAAAGTTTCAGCTTTCTGCACATGGTCACAGCAGGATTTTATGGGCCACTGACCAGGCCAAAGTCTAAGTTTTCCCATCTTCCTCCTCCCCCTCATTTCTGCCCACCCCAACCCTCTAATTGGAAACCCATAGCAGGTGCAAGTTCTCTGCCATCTTCTCCTCCACAAGAACCTCGAGTAGTTTCTTCCTGATGAATATTAACCTCACAGTCCAGTTTTAACTCGCTAGGCTCTACGATCATTTAAACGCATCGGCTGTAATGGCTTTGCATACGTGCACACACGTTTAATAAACGTCCTTACCATTGATGCTTGTCTGGTGGTTGTTACGAGGCTGGATGCTCCATAACTTGAGTTCAGGCTTCCAATGGGCCCGTTGTGGGATGGTCCCAGTAAACCGTGGATGTCCCCGTGGCCACCGGAGAGGCTCGTGGAAGGCCCCACAGCGTGATTCCGCAGCACGTGGATGGCATCGTCGAGTCTGTCCAGGCGATCCTCCATTCGCGACTGCTGCGGGGGAAAGCGGGACAGGAACAGCCGTTACTGACCGGACCTGCAGACTCGGCGCACCGTAACAGCTTCTACCTCGGAGCTATTAAAGATAGAAGGTGAAATGCGGTATCGAAAGACTCTGAGAGCACCTACCAGCACCACAAACAAACAGGAAAAAGAAGGTATCTGCAGATTTTGCTTGAGATAGCACTCATTCCACAAATAGGTGGCAGCTTTTGAAGTGAAGCTTATTATAAGGTTAATGTTACTTAGCTTCTATTACGTGGCATGAACAAGAAAAAAGGAAGTGCTACAAAATAGGCTCTCTAACAGAGGACAAGGAAGAATGATGATAAAATCGGCCTCACCACATCGGTAACAATTAAGAGAGGCAGTGGCTTTTTGAGAACCCGTATTACAAAAACACTGGCCAAAACTTTAACATTTTCTAAAACGGATCGTTAAACAGACTAGATATTTCAGAAATAGAAGCGAGTTCTGCATGCTACTGCAGAAAAGCCTTTAAATTACTTTTATTTAAAAAAGGACCAAAAAAAAAAAAAACCCAAAGCAAAACCAATTCTGATGCTGCAGCTCTCTAGAAAATGAAATAGCAGAATGTTGGAGTCAAAAGATGGGTCATACGCTACACTACATTTTTAACGGGGAATCCGAAGGAAGCATTAATTGAAACACAAAAAGGCACCATCTAAAGGGAAAGAGTACCTCACAGACATCCTTTAAGAAGGACATTGCATCTTGCAAATGCTCGTGAAGTTGCTGTTCAACTCGATTTTTCTGGCAAAGTCAAGACAGAACAGGAAGCAAAGCACAGGTTAAGATTAATTCAAAAAAGAGGTGAGGAAACAGCTGATGTGCATGTCAGCAATAAATTGTTAGTGAAGTTAATGCAACAGAGATCTGATTATATTAAGATAAGAAAAGGCCAATATTTAACACTGCAGTTAGGACTCTAAGATGTACATATCAACCGTATTTAATTGCAAAAATACCGAAGAAAACTGATTTAACTTAAATTCATTCTTGTTAGACAGAAAAAATGAAATCACATCTGTGGAAACCAGAAATATTAACAGGTAATCAAAACCTTCCCTCAGATTTTTCCCCTTCTTGATGCTGTATCAGAAATTTCAGAAAGAAGTCAGTAAATTAAATGCTCTGCTGAATATTCAAAAGATGAAAATTTACAGTGCTGTAGATTATTTCCTGTGCGTTTTTCTGTGAAACGTTTCATTAATTAATAAATGAACATTCCCCAGTGACAAATAATAACTACAAATAAAAAAAATATTAATACTTTACTGGCAGCGTAACGCAAACAGGCCCAAGAGACTACATTGCAGGGGCAGAGGGGGAAGGACGAGCAAATGCGAAGGCATGAAGTCTTTATCTTTTCTCCAGACTGAACTTTAGATAAGAATTAGCTATGGATTTGTGAAAAGGTACCAGAATCTCATAACAGCGCTTTAGCACCAGCTGTCCTCAGCACAGAAGCCTGATGCCCGAGGAACAGATGGTGAAAGACACACCCTGCACGTCTTATATTGTTCCGCTGAACAGGCCATTTGTTAGCGAAGAATTCATTTGTAATGCTATCCTACTGTTTCCTTTAATGAGATGCAGGATTTACACAAAACCAAGCCTTCGACCCTGAAGTAAAAAGCACTGTGTTGCTTTCAACAGTTCTTACCAAGGAGTGCAGAGAGTTTTCGTAGTTGGGAGACGAGGGGGCTTGTCCTCCACTCCTAGACCACTGACTGGCACCTGTCAAAATGGGCTGGGTTAACGCACAGATTGATGCAGCGTCAGGGGAAGCAGAGACACAGTGTTTCTCAACATGATTAAACCAACGTATTTTGCACACAGGTGAGCTAACGTGGGTACACAAAGGAGGACAAATTCCTTCACCCTGCCTCACTGAGGGATACTTCTTAAATCCTGGCATCTGTCAGGTTAGACACGTTATCAACGACAAAGCAGCAACATCTTCAAAGTGCTTCGACATCAGAAAAGTGGCCTAAACACACACACGGGATCTGAAACACCTCCCTTCCGCCAGCCTCACCGTTAAAAGATTGCGGAATTCTTCCTTCTTCAGATCACGTTCGGTATATGTAGGTATATCTTTAATAGTGTTAAAATATACAACAAGCATATTGAAAGAAATCAAACAGACACTGAAACAAGGATAACTGGAAAACAATCCTTATTACACCTTTCTACTAAATAATATCTAGGTTTTAAGTCTTCTAAAACCTTTCTTTATCTTATCTAGTTCTACGCTGTACCATTTTAAATCATAATGCATTCCAAGTTTAGAAGAGTAAAAACAAGCCATTCCCATTTGTTTTTTTCAGATATATTTAAGGTAAATTGGCAGATAAAGAATCATTGACCATGCAATGAATCGACAATTATATATATATTACTTATACACTCCAAATTCAAATACATATCTATTCCAATGACATAAATATACCTAATTACCATGTAAAATTTAGAAATAATTATATGTGAAATGCAATAAGTAATAAAGTAGTACTTTAAAAAATCCCTGAAGTACTACAACATGTATTTTTCTCACCAACCAATAATGCATTTTTTATAAAGATACTACATGAAATTCTATGTCCATTAGAGACAGCTTCCTTTCAGCCATACAAATGTAATAATAAAGCAATTACATTAATAAATTATGGACATACAATCCAAAGCAGCTCATTAAAGGAAGAGCCTGTGGGCTTGTTCCTTCAATAAGAGCCAGAGCTGTACGTCTGGAAAACTGGGAAAAGGTTTAATAACATTACAGTGCCTTTGTTCAGAGAGCTGCAAGTAGTTACCTTTTAAAGAAAGGGTTTTATTTAACAAAAAGAGTACAGATTGCATAGCTATTAAAATACCTAAATATTTCCTTTCTAATTAAAAAAACAATAAACCATCTCAAATTTCATAAAAGCCCAGAGCTGCCGTAACTGTGCCGCATTTCTCTTTAAAAATACAACGACATCAACGAGTAAGTTCATAATTACCAGTTTTCACTTCACACAGCTACTCCGGGTCTGGATTTGTAGTCTCCTTCCGCATTATTCTCATTCCTGAATTTGGGAATAATGCTCGGAGTCCCACTTATTTTTTGCAAAGAATTAAAGAGGCAACTTGAGAATATTTTGGCTCGGTGTAATGTTCAAATTTTTAGCTGGTCAAACCTCCATTTTTAGAGACAAGACCATAGTCAAGGGCTTAACGAGCGCTCAGCACTAACAGCACTGAGTGTACCGCTTCCTACGGCAAAGCACCAGCTGAATATTAAGTAGAGAGGAACCGGTTACAGAAAAGTGGGGAGAGAAAACTCAGCTCCTGCTCTCAAGCGAACAACGGGAGCGCAATCTGCAGTTTTCGATCACACCTCTGGTAACGCTCGTGCTCCTCCCGAGCGGTGCCTGCGCAGGTTGCCAGATGGCACCGACTCCCCGCTCGCCTCGTCCCGCTCCCCCTCCTCCAAGTTCGCGCATGAAATCCACCCATTATGTTAAAAAGCATCCTGGCACCGCAAGCCCCGCAATTAACAACCGCAGCTTTTAGTGCAGCACCAACACAGCGGCACGAGAAAAACAAATAAGCCAGGCAAGGGTCAGGATTTGCAGGGGTCACCACAGCGATCCCGGAGCGCTGCTCTTCCTCCGGGAGCGCCCCCAGCGCTAACCCCGGGCCGCCCGCTCACACACGCCCTGGACCGCGGGCGGCAGGGGCTCCTGCACCCCCACAACCCCCGGACCCCTCCGACCCCGCCAGAAGGATTCTTGAAACACCACGGCTCCCGCCGCTCGGATCCGTGTAGAAACTTCACATACGGACACACAACCATGAGAGCTGTGCACGAAGCCAAGCTCTGCGCTTGCTCATGTACAACCAGAAATTAAGTGAGGGCGGGGAGGATGAGGCACACTATTGTCTCATGATGCTTGGGGGTTTTCATCATGTTGTTCTCAAAGCTTTTACTTAATTTAATAAAAAAAATTTCCTTAGTCCTCATGCAGTAACAGAACAGCCAAACACGAGCTGATATACTTAAGCGTCTCCTGAAGGGACTCTCTCTCAACGCTTTAAATGGCAAATAGAGTGTTCCTACTGTAATTTACAATTAAAGGATAGGTAAATTATGACTTAGTTAAATATAGATGCTAAATAAACAAAGAACTAGCTGCCGAAGAGGAAAATCATGATGAAGGCTAAAATGCTCCAAAATATATTATTTTAGTATGCATAAAACATTTGTTTTATCCGCAATAACTTTTTGGGTCAGGACAGAAAATGGCTACCAGGAGTATAAAATAGCAATAAATATACTAGTAACTACTTTACATTGTGCTTCACTGTGTTCTTAGTGACTCATCTGGGAATAAAGATAAAAGTCCAGATTCATAAATGAAGGTAATTAACTACCGGAGCAATTTACCAAAGGCTTGATAAATTCTGTACCGCTGGAATTACAGGAGGTGAGGTGGGAGGGTGTAATTGCAAAGCAGATGCCAAGTTTGCGCCTGAGAAGGATTTCCACATCACTTGCTTATATGTGCTACTTACTGTCTTAGCCATCAAAATCCAGAATAAGGAACACAAAACAAAGAGCAAATTCTGGAGAGTTTCACATTTGATGCAGGTTCCAACAGACAAAGGCATCAACAGCAAAGAGAAAAGCCAAATTCTAGGGACCTGAAATCTGTATTCTAAAACCAGAAGTCACCTAGCGCTTTCACGCTGTGCTGGCTTGGCTGGGATAAAGTCAATTCTCTTCAGAACAGCTCGTACGGGGCCGTGTTTCGGAGCTGTGCTGCGAACAGCTTGGCTGACCCAGGGCTGCTTCAGCCACTGCCCAGCAGGGCCCCCAGCAGCCCAGGCCTCCTCTGCCCCTCACCACGCACCAGCGAGCGGCTGGGGTGCACGAGCAGCTGGGGGGGGACACGGCCGGACAGCTGACCCCAGCTGACCCCAGCTGACCCCAGCTGACCCCAGGGCTATTCCACACCGCCTGACGCCGCGCTCAGCAACGCCAATCGGGGGAAGGAGAGGAAAGGGGGCACATTCGGAGTGATGGCGCTGGACTCCCCAGGTAAGCAGTGCGTGTGACGGAGCGCGGCTGTCCTGGGGATGGCCGAACACCTGCCTGCCCGTGGAAGGGGTGAATGAACCCCTTGACTTGCTTTGCTTGTGTGAGCGGCTTCTGCTTTACCTATTTAACAGCCTTTACCTCGCTTTTACTCCTTTGAGCCTCTCCCCCAGCCCAGCATCCAGTAAACATGAGTGAAGTATGGATGATGAACATTTCCAAAGTGACACTGCATATACAGATACGCATGTTCACACACATACACGAATGCATTTTACATGTAATAACTTCACTAATTTGTGCATCTCGATTACAAAAGCGTTCAGCTAAGCTCATTCTGTACACCTTTCAATATACGCTGACTTTATTATTTTATAAAAAGCAAAACACCCTTGCAAAAAAAGTGCCCAACAGCCAGAAGCCCGCAAGGATATATTAATCAACAGAGAACGGGAGAACAGACTGCTGTATAAACGTTAAATAATTTAACAAATTGCACTATCGGAAATAACAGGGTTAAAGTTACATCATCTTGCTTGTAATTCCAGTTCTTCGTTAAACAACAAATTTAAATCAATGGAGCTTTCACAGTCCCCTCGATATGGAGAACAGCTGTTCAACTTTCGCCAGACAGCTGAGGCACCGTGCCTGTGAAAGCTGCGCTACCACCAAGAGCTGCGGGCAGCTGCCCACCGCCCAGCTCCGCACCGAACGCTGGGCCCACGGCCACCCCGCAGACGCACAAAGCACAGGTGAGACAGGCGGCCGCAATGCGGCGCGTTCATTTCGAAAAACACCAGAAATCCCTCTGCCGTAGAACGAAAGCATCCATGAAAGATACGAATGAAAAGCTATCCTGTGTAAAAATTGGGTAGTCTCATAGTCTACTGTATTTTCATCAGAGGGAATACACATCTGCTGTGTTTGTCACTGAAAGCTGCTGCAGAGTTCTAACATATAGCTTTAAAAAAACAAACAAATCACTCATTTCTCTCCAACGGTACAGATCTTTATAGCTGGGATAGTATATGGTCATTCAATGTTTTCAAAGATTATTTTAATAAGGTAATTTTCAAAGCCAGTTGCCAGGATTTAAGTGAATGCTCATAACAAAGTATTTAAGAATCTGGATTTATACATCTGGGTTTCATACAATGGAAAAATAAACAAAATATACAAGTAATTATGCAAGCAAGCTACTGCTGATTTCACTGTGGTTCCAACCAGGATGTTTTCAAAACAACAAACAAGTTATTGACAAATGGCTAGGGCTGTACCTGTAAGAGGCGATGGTGATCCAACTGGTGTTGATGGATTCGAAGGAAAGCTACTGCTGGTATGATCAGGAGAATAAATCTACCAACAGACAAAAGAGACTGTATCAATAAACATCATAATACACAGTAAAAAATAGCTATTAGGAATCCCTTTAATCCTTCTAATTGTCCCTCTTTGTGCTGGATTGACCAAAAAAACCCCCCAATTTGATCCTTCAGTCACAGCTCTGATTTATGACACTCAATGCTCTAAAACGTCCAGAGAACTTCCATTTTCAAGCTGCTGTCAAAATAAGCACAGCCTGTATTTGATAGCGACACAAGTATAAATGGATCTTCCTTCTAACAGCAGCAAAAATTACAGCCTTTTTTATCACTGAAGGGGAGTGCTATATGTAAGAGTTAACAGTACACCGATAATTATAATAAACAAAACTTCAGGAAAACACAGAGGAATAACTGCTTCCCAAACTTCAGAGAGAGAAAAGATTTTAGCACGCAACATACGTTATCTTCTAAAAATTAATCCTTCACAAGAGAAGGATATCAAGAAAGCATTCAGCTCTAGTTACTATTGGTACCTATTAAACAAAAACCATTTGAGATTTTGTTGCTCTTGCTATGTATTGCAGCACATACAATTTTTCTTCCTCCTCCTTACACCAATTGCTCCCATAAGATATTAAACCTCAACTTGCAACAATTCACTCCTTCTATTAATCTAATCAAAAAGTATTGACAAACAACACATGCTACAAAGAAAATGTATTTAAAAGAACAAGCCATCTCAGAGCATAGTAGGAAATTCATGCATTGTACACAAGTATTGAAACACATCTTGGGTACCAGTGTGGGAACTGCAGAGAGTTCCAGATGGAGAAGATACTGAAAACTAAAATGATGTCAGAACAAAGGCCATGAAGCTTCCTTTGAAACTGTTTGTTCACCACCACTCTACCTGCTGGCTTTATTTTGCTGTATTTTATAAGAGGGAAAACCTACAATACACCAAAGCCCCAACTAAAAGACGAGGTCAGAATTCATTCTGCATGCAGTCCCTGGCCGCTGTGCTGTTAAATGACCAATGATGAACAACCCTAACACCTTCTGCCAGGCTTAAACGGTAACATGACTCATTTTACTGCAACAAATGAGGCTCCTCCTCCTATCAGTCATGGTCCATTCCGATCAGCGGGGCGCCAATATGCCAGGGTCTAATGAAAAGGCTCTTAGACAAAAGCTGCACAATTGAGAGCCTGCAGAGCCAAGCCTCGGAGCTGTTAGTCCAATTTTTTAAACACTACAGTGTACATTTCAGTTAGGCTTTGTTATGTTAATGTTATTGAGTCTAAAGCAACAAAGAAACTTAATTCATGAATTACTTTTAGAAGTCAACTTCCCTACATTTTCTTTTCTTTTGTGAGCGGACCAGTGGCTATTTAACTACGAGACCGTACAAAGGCCTTTACCCTAGTTCTGAGGTAGGAATCAAAACATAAGTTATCACAAAGAGGTCTGATATAATCAACAAAGTTAAACAGTCCTCCTGTTTGATCTCCTCTAAATTAAAGACCAAGTGTTTTGATTTGGCATTAGGCAATGAAATAAACCAGATGTTTCTCCTGCCACATAACCCTCCATGGGCACAATCTTAAAGGGTTATTGTTTGGCAAATGTTCAGGGAAACACATTAGAAATGGCACGAATACCCAGATTTTCTATTCTTTCTATCTATACTAGTTCATTATCCAAACCAATGCATAATCCACAGGGCTTTGGGAACTTTGTGTAAATACTTTCATGTACAATTCTCTTTCTTGCCTACCCTGAGATTAAGACCACAATTATCCAGGCTTAAACCTAAAATAAAAGAACCTTTGCAAATGTATTATCTGGCCTTACATGTTTAATCACATACTATTCTGTATGGTCCTTAATACCTAAACTGAAGAACAAATGTCGTATCCTCTGATGTTTCGCACATGAAAGGCCTATTGTGAGATGTACACCAACAGAACTGCAGAACTGGAAATTCCTCTCAACAGTTGCAGCGCTAGCATTTAAACCCCAAACAGACAGGCGTACAGCGTTGCCCTTGGTGGGAAAGCGGGGCGGGGGGGGGAAGTCAAGACAACCGCAGTATTTAAATAAAACTTTGTTCAAACGGAACGATATTCCCGGCTCTCCGGCCACCGAAACCGGCGGGTTCAGCGGCCCCAGGGCCCGGCTCCCTCCCCGGGCAGCCGCGGCGCTCCGTGCCCCGCGAGCAGGGTGCGCGGGGAAGCAGATGGACGAGGAGAGGGATTTGAAGTGTGCAGACTATGGCATGCACTGATAGAGCAGATGGAATGCATCACCATCAGCTATGACAGAAATGATTTATGGAATGACCTGGCTGCTCCTGCCAAGCAACAACACGGGATGACAGAAACAAGTTTCTATGACAACCAGAGCCCACCCACCAGTTAGATTAAACATTTCTGCCCTGACTTCCACTCGCAATGTATTTAGAGTTTTTCCTCAAAACATCAGCCTGCCTTTCTCAGCTATTGACTTGGGCGAAAATACCTGAAAGGATGAGAAAATATTTTAAAAAAAACAACCAAAAAGAGCACTGGAAAACACACCAAGTCCCACAAGCCTAACTGGTCAGTGTGTCAGTCTTAACAACAGGAATTCTGTCCAGGCTGCAAAAGTGCAGACATCCCAGTACATCTGCAGAGCAACGTAAGCACTGCTATTTCTAGGAGTCCAAATGATCCCAGCTCTCCTCTGACAGGTCTCAAACAGACAAAAAGAGTGTTAACTGCCCTCTGGACTCATGAATTGTTATCTACTGCTGAATCCCCCAAACCAGCAGGGACAGGACAGCATTTTTCTCCTCAAAGCCAGTAGGTCAGAGTTCTCCTACCCAATATGGACATTACAGACATTATCAGATCTGGTAATCTTTTAACATATGACCCTCTGAGGGATGCAAGGGTAACAGGATCTGCACAATATACACATTTGCCTCCACTGGTATGAGGCGAAGGATGCAGAAACCAACCCAGGAATGGTCTTTCAGGGCTGCAAAGCAGTCATTTCTATCTTTTTAATCTGACTTAATCTCTCTATTTACTACGTACAAGAAACAAAAAGTGCTCCCCCAGGCACTACTCCTAACTCTGCAATTTCTGCTATACAGTATCAATTACTGTTTTATAAAAAAGTACATCTGACTGTATTAATGCAAAAAATAATTGTTGGATGAGTGCATATGCAAACAGAGCTCTCAGTAGACTGAAGACAATTGAAACATTTTACATTATCTACATTATTCCAACAAGAGTTAAAAGTTTAAACTTCATGCATATACAGCATTTTAAAGGCTGCTCCATAAATTACAGCTACACAACACAACATTCAAAACCTCTCAGTTTTATAAGGCCACTGAGAAAACATTTCAAGCCTTGAGGCAGGATCTGCTCTAAGAGTAATGTTAAAAATATTTTACTTTAACTAGAACACTACAGAAAAATAAAAAAATCAAAACCTACACTTTTTACGACTATCTTTTCCTTTGTTTAAAAAACTTTCTGAACTATATCTTCCCTAAATTTTTCCACCACATGAAGGAAAAAAAGGAAGTCAGAAAGAATCTTCTACACATCAAAGCATTTTCCACTTGCTTTCTATAGGCATTCCTCTAGTATCTGATGTTGTATAACAGTGCATCATTTCAACTTCATACATGAAAACCCCTGATTTGATACTGTAAAATGAGTGAACACACAAATAATGGATGCAATGATCAAAACACCTCTTTCAGATCTGAATATTCTAACTGCTACTTACAGATGCCAACGCCTTTCCAAGCGCATCACCTGTCTGTGAGCTTCCAGCACCATTTCCTCTGTTTCCTGCAATGTGGAAAGCAAACCCAACACTTATTTTTAAAGCTGAAATTTTATTTACTTTTATTATTTTATTCATCACGTACAGTTGAGCAGCCACTTTTAAAATGGATATTCTAAGGAAGCCAGTGTCAACAGCATCAGTTCTCATTATACTTAATAATTTAATTAAAACAATTAGATTTAAAATTAAGATGCTCTCCTCTTTAAAGTCAAACACAGTATCACCATGATAACCTAAGGACCAGCAAGTGAAAGCAGCTAGAAAAAAGACTGAAATTATTTTCTAGGATCACAGGTAAACTTTAATGGATTGAGAAAAGAAAATCAAAATCAGAAAATCATATTATTGCATCTTATTTATAAACTGTTACCAATGAAGTGCTACACATTTCATTAATTCTTAAAGCCAACGTCACTGAATAGTTCCTTGTGTGTCTCCTTGCTCCCCCTGCTCTAATTCCCCGTGTTGTACTCATCTTTATTTTACAAAATCCCTGAAAAGCTCTTCTCCACCAAGCTGTCACCCCTGCTCTCAGCCGCGTGTCAGCAGCTTTGCGAGCCCTTTTGCTCCACACACCATCAAGGCAAGAGGAGGTCTGCAGCCCTGCCAGCTGGAACACAGAAAGGGCCTGAATCCTCTGAAATATTTTCTTTACTGTAGAAGACAGACCCTTTAAAAGTGAATCTCCTTTCTCAAAAAATTGTATTTAATACGAATGTAAGCCATTCACATCAGAAATCCAAATCCTGCAACACTTCCTGTTCCAAGTTTGTGGCAAACGTGGATTTTCCAGCCTGAATTTCCCATGCTTAAAGGTCTGAGTGAAAAAAATGTTCCTAAATCAAAAGTAATGTACTCAGTCTAACTAAATTCTGCTTACTTAAAACAAAGTGTAAATCACATCAAACCAACAAGAGGTGTCTACAAGCATTTAATTCCTATGGCTATATCTTAAGATGTGCAAATACCTGCAAGGAACAGATGATTATCCTATATATTCAGCTTTTTAGGTAAGCATGGAAAAGACTAAGCCAGCCACCATACTGGCTACTCAGTCATCTCTAAATCAGTTAAGAGAGGAATTTACGATGCAGTTTATCAAGCTCCCCAAAGAAACAGTCTTCCTTTCTCCTGCACAGCACGTTGGTGATAGAGCAGCTCTGAAAACTGCAACACCAGAACTACCTATACGAAGTGTCACAGTGGTACAGCATCCCTGATCTACAAGCATCCCATAAATTAAATCTTACTAATTGTGTGCATCATGCAGCCCTACATTTCATTTTCTTATAAAGTTTTTAAAAGGTAGGGAGAACTTTTTACCCAGAATATTGTCTGATCCATTGACAGGTGGAGTGTGCGAGGCAGCTACATAAGGTGAACTGCTGGTACTGCCACGATGGAAGCTGGACATCGGAGGAAGACTGGCATTTATATCTGTAGGCGAGACCGAATGCGGGGGATAGCTCTAGGGAGAAGAAAAACAGACATAAGACATTAAGTAGTCTTTAAATAAATGTTGATATTTTAAGGTACCAAATATACAACACCCAGCTCTTTATTAAAGAGACTCATCTATCCTCTGAAGAGACCACCACACGGCCACAGATTTTTTTATTTATACAACAGACATAAATAAGAGGACACAGAAATCTAACACAGTAAGTTTTTGATTTCCGACAACTGGGTTTTTAACTGACGTACACGAGCAGCAAACAAGAAATGAATTCTTGTCAGATCCCCACATCCAAGTAGAAACACATCACCCCGTGCTGCACATCTTACCAAACGGTCGTGGGCGTGCAGGCTGCCGTAACTGCCGGACTGGGACATGTGGGAAGAGGAGCCCCCCAGCATCCCACCATAGCCAGGCTGGCTCATGCCATTGGACGAACTCCAGAGGTCAGAAGAATTGTGGGTCCCATCTTTTTTTTTGTTGTTGTTGTTTTTTAATAAAACAGAAAACAAGAAAAATACATTTAAAAAAGAATGATACAGGGTTCTACTTTAATTTACAAAACAATTTTTAAACACAGAATTCAGCTACTCAGGCTAACATCAGCAGGGAAACGGTGACAAGTTTATACTGTGTCTTCTATTTTCATGCCACCACACTGTTGCTATACTCATTTTTAAAAATAATTATATATTAAAAAAAAAAACACCAAACAACAAAAAACCCCACAAAAAACCAACACCCCTCCCCCCAACCCAAAAACCAACAGAGGTTTTATAGCTGAAATCCAATCCAGCCACAGCTGAGAAAATACCAAGTACTTCTGCTAATTACACAGACCTTCAGTAAGGCCAGATTTATATCAAGAGGTTTGATAAAAATTCCAAACTGAATGACACAATAAAAAAGGGGGTGGAGGGGAGAGAAGTTTGGCTAAGCAGAGCTCATCATAAACATACAGTGCAAAACAGCTAATTATCTAAAATAAGCAATTTACAGTCTAAAAGACTTAGTACCACAGAAATACAAACCCATTTCATAATAGCAGGTTCAAGTAACTGAAATGAGTGACATAACTGAATGACATAAGCCTTAAACCCGTGTGTCAGTGCAATTTTCCCTCTGTAGCACAAACTGAAGCGTTCTGTCAATTCCCATACCATGACTATGCTTTCAGTATGCTCCAAAACCTCACCAGGCTACAGTACGAGCTCACAGTATGACGTGAGGCCGAGCACATGAATTCCGCTCTCGTTTTGCTCAATGCAAACCCCTTTCTTTTGGCATGCTGGAGATACAAGCATTTGAGAACTTAAGACTGTTAGCTGATATTGTACAGTCAAATTCCAGAACAGCCAAGAAGCCCTCACCTCATTTTTCTCTATCACTTGAGTGTGCTGCTCTGAAGCCTCTACAAATCAAAGGATGGGGGATTCTGTCCATCTGGCCTGGTGTATAATACCCTTAAATTTCAGTCAGCAATTAATGTCATGAGAAAAACTTTAAATCAACAGACAGCTCCCTTCATCTAACTGTTTTAAAAGTATATAAAACTTAATCATAGGCTCTAGCACAATATGTTACCTTTATATTTCCTCATTCAGTACAAGACTGGCTGACCGCAGATTTCTGCCTAAAGGACACCCACCCATATTCTTAAAAGCCATTTTACCCACCTTGCATAAAGAAAGTGCTAGCAAACATACTGCTTGGTGGCTTGGGAGACGGGTAGCTTGGAGATTCTCTGTTGAAATCATCAGAACTCGGGGATGGTGCATACACCTAAATATTGGAGAGCAATAAAAGCAGGTTAGTAATATTTGGGTGTCGTGCTTTAAAAAAAAAAACCCATAACAGCACACAGACACAGATAAAAAGCACAAATAAAAAAAGAACAGTGTAGCAGGCTGCAGCATTTGTTGCCCTTGTTTTATTCGCTTTTTAGCAAGTTGCCACAGTACAGAGGAACTTCAGCAGAGTGATCCTACCAACACACTTTCTGGTGTGCCAACTCAGCCAGGTGGCCTGATAAAAGCCTGAATGCTGATTTTGCTTTCTGAGAGCACGGCTCGCACAGACTTGTTGCTCAAGATGAAAAAAAAAAAAAAGGCAAGATAAAACAACTGGGCCCCAAACAAATTTTATTTTAAAACAACTGTATGCCTGTTTGAATGTTTAATTAGCTGGCATCCCAACAATCAGAAAGAAAAAGAACATCCAGTGACAAATGGAAAGATTTTAAAGCAACCATTGTATCACCTATTCAGAAAGCTGCACGCCTTTGTACAGTCATCAAAAATAAATGTAATGCAAGTCCTGAGGAACAATCTTAAAACTGCCAACATCAAGAAAATTATTTTCACGCTGGCCTAGCATTAAAGAAAACCAGCATCGTTCGTTTTTCAGTGCAACACCACATTAGAATGGCCATTCTCAACTTGCAAACAACGAATTTTCTTAAGTTAAAAATTGTAAGATGTCAGATAAACACGATTAGAAGTCTTTTACTGCAGTCACTCTGAGAAGAAATATAAAGCATATTCAGGAATAAATAAGTCAAATCAACGAAGGCAGTATTCACAGACTCAAGAACTCAACATCAGCTGCTCTAAGCAACGTTATTTCTTCATAACACTGTTTTGGTCCATATACTGAATATTGCAGTATAACTAGTGTATATTAAAAACATTTTTTTTAAAAGTGCAAATTTAACTAATACGGCAGCAAAGCATATAAAAATGTAACGCTGAAACCAGAGCATCCTTCTGCTACAAAATAAAATATGCAGTATTTTTATGTTTTAATCATTCACCTTACTTGTAAATGCATAAGGCTTCATAACGCATATATTAAGAATAATTTTAAAACTTTAAAGCCTGCATAACGCAACTTACAAAGCGTACTATGCACTAAAATTCAGCAGTTAATATTTTTATCCCTTCCTACGCAAACAGAGGCACTCGTGTGTTTCTGCCACATTCACGGCTCCCTTGTCTTTTTGCGATGCTGTTTACCAAGCAAGAGAAGGGCCAGGAAAACCAAGCCGGCCAACAAAAAAGCCCAAGTTCCCGCAACGTGAGAGCCATTGTTCTGACACGGGGATTTAGCAAGTGAAGTGGGCAAGTCCCGCGCCATTTGCATCCCAGCAGCCCTCCTCCCTCTGCCCAACGCTGTCGGAGCAAATGGCCAGGCATGTGTCTGCAGACGCTGCGGCGGCCACAGCCTCCCACCCACCCCACGGGCCCCAACAGCACCCACAGCCACCCACCCACCCCACGGGCCCCAACAGCATCCACAGCCACCCACCCACCCCACGGGCTCCAACAGCATCCACAGCCACCCATTCACCCCATGGACTCCAACAGCATCCACCAAACGGCCACAGCCACCCACCCACTGCTCTGGAGCCCCATCCACCCCACAGATTTCAATAACATCCACCCAACTGCCGAACGACACAACCAGGACAGGGGCACAAGCAGTGAAGCCAGGCCATAGTGGTCCATACGAGCCGTGTAACGCAAACGGCAGCAGGTCAAGAGACACCTGGTAAAAAGGAGTCCAGCGGAAACCTTGCAAGTTCTGGCTGCGTGCTTGTTTTAACGTTATTTTTAAAATCAAAATAAATATTTATTTTTTTAAAAACACAGAAAGCCTTTCGAGGAGCTTTTGTTCAATATTTTACTTGCAAATTTTCAGTTTATGGAATAAATGTAAAATAGAGATGCTTACCAAACCTGAGTGACAGAATGACAATACGTTATAAGGAATGTTAACAGTACATATGTATTTACTATATATGATGAATGCACGTATATTCCATGCCTCAGACATATTTTAACAGAAATGTCACTCTGTCAAATGGTAAATACTGGCACTCATAAGACTGCAAACATATTAGGCAACACTGGGCTTAATTTACAAGTTCTCTGTTGTGCGGAATAACGCGGCATATGCTATAGCTGATGGATAATCTATCACTGTCACAGGACAGCAGTGGAAACAAAGCTTTATGACATTTAGCACTGCCATGGAGATGTACACTGATTAATGCAGAATCACCTACAATGACGAATTATACTTCTTTTAAACTGTAACATTACCGATGAGATTTGTAAACACAAGCTTCAGTATGAAATTTTAACATTTTACATAATTGGGCGAGTTATGAAAACTGATTAAACACTATAAGGGAAATTAAACAGAAAAAGTCCTACAAACGTATCATTTACAGATACACATGTACAAGCCATTAACATAATAAAAATGTTATGAATTATATTAATGTAAAAGAGGCCCTTCCAAACAGCTACATGAAAGTCCTAGCACAGACACATAACTTTATATAGTTTCTGCTTGTTTTGGTATCTTAACTATAGCTTGCAAAAACATAGCTGCGATGTTATGAAGCTGCACTTGCGCCAGTCTAGATTTTTCAGATCAAAGGGTTCTTGCGGCAAAACACAACTGATGTGGTCTCAAAGACTTCATTAACTCCAGATGTGGGGAAATAGCCAGCCAATTCCACAAAAGGAGCAAGTCTCTTTTAGTTACAATCAGAACTACCCACAAATTAAAACCAGGCCTCTGATGTCATCTGATCACCTGCAGATGAGCGCCAGGTTTTTTTTCCGGTTAAAGACCTGATCGTAATTTTTATGTTGCGTTGCTACAAACAAAATTTAAAAGCAAAAGGGAAAATTTACTGAGATTACCCCACAGTCCACGAGATGCAAATACAAAGGTTTCAAACGACTTTTCTAGAGGATGACGCTGCTTTCAGGTCGGAAGCGGCAGAGCCCAGCGCCCCGCGGGCCCTGGGAGCCCGCCCTGCAGAGCGGGGCCGCGCTGGCTGCGCAGCGGCTCCCGCCCCACGTCCCGGCTCCAGGGCTTGCCCTTCCGCCACAGCCCAGTAACGCAGTCACAAATATGACGTGGCTGCTCAAGGCGGCCTCTTTTAGCCATTAAACCGATAACGGTGACATCCAGGAGGCACCAGACCAGTTTTTCCTGGCTGACATTCCCACCAAGACACGGAATACTGTGAAAAGGTCAGCCTGTCTGCAGTCTCCTTGGAGAGGGCTGTCTCCAGCAGGTAGACACGAGCCCATCTTCTAATCCCCCGAAAGCACCGCGCCCCAAGGCACCGGATCTGTCTCCACCCTCACAAGCAAAACACTCTCCGATTATGAATGGGAAATTCCCTTCTGATAAATGCACGCCAAACCCACTTTTTTTCACGTGGCTTATCAAGCGGATGACTCGACTTTTTGGGAGCTGTGCTAGAACATCCATCAACCCTACCGCTACAGAGCTTCTGAAGGGTCGACGGCCCCCGGGGAGGGAAGCAGGACAAATGAGCTGCAGAGGACACCAAGCCGCAGGCCCACGTCAGCCTCTTCCGCACCCCGACCTGGTTTCTGTCTCTCCGGTGGGAAAGGCACGATGACAACCGAGAGTTTTTCTGAGGGGTAGTGACGGGAGCTGACTTCAGAACAGAGCCGAGGAGATATTATCTGTGCTACATCAGGTTTAAGCAAAAGAAAGGCATCACCCAGCCCTCAAATCTGCCCTGGTGATTAACACGCATAATGAACACCATCATGAAAGTTACCCGGACCCAACGTATCTAAAACACATCAAAAGATTACACAGTCTCCTTCTGTTTACTAACACGAGTGCCAATAACACGAACACTACTTTGAAGATCTGGGTTTACCAAATTTTATGCTAAGTAAAATTTCCAAGTCTCATTCTATAAATGCATTTAATAAACATAACAGCGAGAATCCTCCTGTTGGCAATTTTCCTGTAATCTGATCTGTTTCAAATTCTTAAATATTTATCAATCTTTATATCAATGCTAAAAGTAGATTAAAAAAAAAAAAAAGAAACACAAAGCAACCAAACCTTACTTCCGATGAGCTCATGCCATCTCAACACCAAGGATCCCATCACACACACTGTTTATGGAATCATGTATTATGTTACTCAATTAAGCCTAGTTACTAAAAACTCTTGGAAATTCAGGAAAATGCTTATCAAGCTTCTGGAGCCAGAGAAGTTTTCGAAGCCAGTAGGGATGGATAACCTATTCTGCAGCTTGTAAACTCTAACTAGCCCACCTACATTCCATCAGCATCAGTCATGCACTAAGCAAGTGCACACTGACGAATGATTTGTACATGTGGCAAAATTTCACTGTGTATTATCTTCAGGTTTTGTGGCAATAGCTAATTCTGCTAAAAGGCAGCCCTGGGAAAAGGAAACTTGTTTTCATGTTTATTATATTTCTAACAAAATCACACACCAGAACGTCAGCAATGTAGAACAGCAACTATGGTTTTCCATTTCCTCTTTCCAGCAAGACAGAATCTGCCAAAACAACAAAAACCCCACCTCCCCTAAATTTTTGTTCAGTTGGTATTCAAGCAAGATGATAAAATCAAGAGCCCTAGTATACAAGATCAGTCTATCATATCCTCAATTATATTTTCTGTTTCCAATACCAGGTGTAAAGCCTCATATGTTCTAAAAACTCTTCTCACAACCCAGAATGAAACTAGAACACTCCTTTAAGAGAACAGAGAGCATCAGTCTTGCCTGCAAATCCAACTATAATTGTTAAGGATGGTATAAAATTCAAACTCCTTGAAGTCACTAAACTTAACTCCATCTGAAATAAACGTTTTTGCAGTTTAGGCATGCTATACAGGCCTATTTGGGTACTTTTGAAATGCAGAATCCCACTGCAATGATCCACAGCAGAAATACTTACTAGCTGCTTCTCCAGCAAATGACAATTTCCAAGTCATATTAAAAGCAACAGGCCAATTTACCAAAAAAAAATGATTTTAAGTATATAGAAAACTTTTGGTCTGCTATTTTGACTTTATATATGTATTTTTTTTACTGTATCCTGAGGCAGAGAGGGGATGAAACAGAAGGTAAGGCATCAGGAACACCACCAGAAATAAATATATGTATCTAGTGCTTGAAGATTCTTTTTCTATTTCATTTGCTAAGCAAAATCTCTTCCCCACACTCTTCAAATGATGCTGTTACTGAACAATGCACACAACCAAGTCTTCAAAAATTCCTAATTAAATTAAGATTTTAAGGAAAGAAAAAAATGGAGAAGCTGAAACTAATGAGCCTGTTTCTTAACCTGTTCCCCGTATTTCAGAAGGCTACTCTAGCTGTGGTAGGAATCCCCGCCAGCAGCATCGACCGCGGGAAGATGCAGCAGTAGATAAAACACTATCTCTTGCATTCGTTCATCTCTTCTCTGAACTCAGTGCCACTCTCAGTTTCTGTATCTCCGGCACAGACTATTATATTTCTACAAACAGACTTCAACACGCACGTGATTCTGAAAGCAAACACGCTGAGCAAACGGGGGTGTGTTACTCTTTGGTGCTCACATTTTGAGAAATATAGATCGGTCCAACACAGCACCTGATCCCCTCCCTAGCTGCTTTCATCTGCCCAAGGAAATGGACATAACCTTCACTTTAAAGCATCAATAAAGCTTGCTGCAGACATGGCAGGGGACCGCTGCTCAGCAGACTGGCACTTCAGCCCAGCCGGCTGGAGCAGGGCAAACCCTCCTGGGCTGGGGCTTTGTAACTCGTGTGTTTTACTGGGGTGGGGAGGGGACGGAAAAGGGTGAGGAATGAGGGGGGAAATCCAGCTGACCAATGTTTCCCACCTCTCTTTATTCAATGTCCACAGCCGCGTTCCCCTAGAGATTTTCCACATGATCTTATATTTGTCCTGACTTACAAATGTTAGCTTTGACCTTGCCTAAGTTGCTGTGGGCAGCATATGGTACGGAACAGCTTTAATTGTACTTTCCTCTCTGTATACTAACTGGCCCAATGCTAATAAAACCAGAATCGAATCTTTCTCCGTAGCACCTGATTGCTCCAAAATTTACAAACTGAAAACATTTGACGATGATGTTAAAAGACTCAGCACATTATGTATTGCTTAACAGCTATGGAAAGGTGTGCTGTCGTGTCACTGGAGCATCAGGCAGCATTACTGAAGTGTTTCTCTGTGCTGGAACTGAGAGCGATGGCTGCAAGACAGGCATTTTCTCCACTAAAAATACCCAAATATACACATGTATACCCATAACTGTATGCATTTAGTCATCGATAGACACGTACCCATATATATCTGTATGTGAATGCACGCACAGGGCCACATTTAGAACTAGCCTTTTACACTCTCCAAATTCTCAAGAAAACAAACCACACAAAACAAACACCAAACCCCAACATTTTATCAAAAAATCCCACTATAAGCTAGTTTAGAAAAAAAACAAATCACAAAGTACTACATATATACAAAATACACATACATGGTGGGGGCTTTCTTCTCCTTTTTAAAACAGGCATTCTAGAAATCTACTGGGAAAAAATGCAGTAACTTCACCTTGGAAAAGGGCTCAATAAAATCCCAATCTATGCTGAGAAAAACAAATATTTATTCGATAATAAAAAATATTCATACATAGAGTGATATACCAAATGAACCCATATAATGCGCAGAATACAAGAATAATGTGTAATATATTTACAACTAAATTCTCCTATATAAAATCAAATATGATCAATTCTGTTCCTTAAAATTATTTACCTTGGTGATAACTGACACAATTGCAATATACATAAAAGGAACTCTACAGTGCATTTAGAAAATAAGCAATTTCTTTCTAAACTTGCAGGTGAACTGAAAATCTTTCAAGTCTATATGTCATTCTTTATGCAGAAACGATATTAAATTTCTATTACTTACAAATTATTTTGGTGCAATTGCATGCCATAAAATTTAAATGAAAGGGCCCTGCTGAACGAAGTAGTTTGCTTAATTATTTGTTTAAAAAAATAACAAAATCAAAATGTTTAAAAAGTGTAATTTAAATTTGTGCTATTTTTTCTGTCTGAACATTTTTGAAGTTTTTTTTTAATGGGGGTTAGGTGCTTTTATTTTAGGGGTCTGTAGCATAGTTACTGAATGAAAGAGAAGAAAAGGTAAAACTTTAAGGATAGACGCAATTTTTAACTATAACATTTTTTTCACAAAGTTCTATATTAAAATTTTGTAAGCCTTCCATAAACTGGGACTAATTTCTATATATCAACAGGTAAAGGACAAAACAAAAAAAACCAACCAAAAACCAAAAATCAGGAAAAATCTTCTAGCTCAGCGCAAGTACTTTGTCTTCTTCATGAAACTCATTCAGGTATTTTTTCTTTCTTATTTGGTAAGGCTTCTTGAAATACGTATTTTTTAATAAAACCTATTACACAACATGGTAAAATTTTACTCCTTAGCAAGGTATTTGTATTAAACCACTACTTTCCACTTTCATGTGACCCTCCTAAAACATACAGAAATTATAAAAATTGAACTTCTAGCAGTAAAATCCCCTGACTTAATTTTTAAAGTTTTAATTCACGTGCCAGCGCGCACATGACCACCTATTGGGGAGCTTAGATGCCTGGGTTTTAGCTTAACATTAAGCTTTCTTCTGGTTTACAAATTTAAGAAGTTGAAAAGAACAAAACACGTTTCACAAAAAGTTTAAAACACGTGTTTTCTACATATAATTTCCTGCTCGCTTTGTGCGTAAATAAATCAGATTTCACATACATCAGCAGGTATCACTGAACGTCAATATCCAAAATCTAAATAAATTCTCAAACTCAAACAATAAGGGACATACTATCAAAAACTAATTGGCCAAACAATACAAACAAAACCAGTAAGACATCAAAATCAGCGTACGTACTGGTCTCTCATTATGGAAAGGTTCATACAAAGATTTGGCACAGACATCAAGATGTGGGCTGCAAAAACTGCAAGGCAAACCCCACCCCCCCCAACTTCCCATATCCTCCGTCTGTGTATTTAAACTAGTAATTCAGCACAACTTGCAGAATTCCTAGGACAGAAAATGCTAAAAGCTATTAAGATGTTAAAAAAAAAAAAAAAAGAATAAAACCTTGGGCAACATGATATAGGATCATCATATGATTTGTCATCTATTTACTAACTCTTCGAGCTCATAAAGGTCACCTCTGACCCGTAACAGGCACATGCTATCAATTTTCAAGCCATGCTCTCCTACAGTACCAGCACTTCCATCTACGATATGCCTGGAAATACTTAATAAGATCAAAGCCTTTTTTCCTGCTACAAGAACAAAGAGAAATGTTGTAATAGAGTGATCTGTGCTCTAGAAAGAATAAAATCAAAACTCCACGCAAGTTATATTCCCTTTGCTTCAGGGGTATTGTATAGTTAATTTTACTTAAGTCTTATATATATCTTCACATAAAACTTCAAACAGATTGTTTTACCCTAGGAGCAGAGATGAAAGAAAAATAATTTCATATTTGAAAGACAGCTGGCATTTATACCAAAGGAAATGAAATAGAGACCAAGCAATTTTACTCATTCCACTAACCTCTCCTCTAATATCTTTTGTTGTTCAAGAAGCTCATACGCAGTGTCTTTAATGAATATAAAGAACCATAGTTTAATTATCACTTAAAAAAAAAATCTTGGCAAAAAAGTTTACTAATGAAGGCAAAGCTCACACAGACCCTCGAGAACAGAAACAGCAGTAAAACAAACACACAAACCAGAAAAAAATGTCAACGTCGCTATCTCCCGTTTTCCCATTTAATGTTGTTTTTATAACAGAAGCCAAAACCACAGAGCATAAAGAGACTGAAAAACATACACTGGTAAATTAACCGTTATATGCTAATTTTTATACATAAAAATCGGAACTGCTGTCACATGAGCTGATAATTTTAAAGTATCAACCACGAAACAGAAATATCCCGCTCAATTTCCCCAAAGTTAACCCACAGGGAGCTGACTCGATCCTGACCCCCCCGCTCCAGCGGCCGCAGCACTATCTCGGTTATTTCAAAGTCACCCAAGCGGAAGGGCCAGCTCCGGGCGGACAGGGCGCAGGCCCGGCTGGGGAAGGCCGCTCTGCGGGCCCCGAGAGCAGAGCCACCGACACCCCAAGCCCGCAGCCCAGGCGGCGGCCCCGCGGGGCGGGCGGGAGCGGCGGGAGCGCCGCCTGGCTGCGGGCTGCCGGACCCTTCCGCACCCAACCGCGGAGACCTCCACCGCCCCGCTGCACAAAGCGGCCGCGGGGCTCCCGGGCAGTTTGTTCTAAACGCCGCTGCTCCCCCGCTCGCTCCGGCACCGCCGGCGGGGAAGCGGCCGCCGCCCGGGAGGTGCCCCCCGCCCCGCAGGAGCCGCGCCGGGCTCGCGGGGGGCACCCCCGCGCTGCGAACTTCTCTCGGCCCGGCGCTCCGCCGGCCCCGAACAAAGCCGGCCGCCCTTACCGTCTTCCCGTTGTAGTAGTACATGAGGGAGTTGCTGCCCACCCCGGGGACGGGGTACGCGCAGTACATGGCGCGGCGGGCGGCGGGCCGGGCTGCGCTGCGCCGCCTCTCGCCACCGCATCCACCCGCCCGCGCGCCGCCCGCGCACATGGAGCGAGCGCCTCAAAGGCGGCTTATGCAAAGCAGGACTGAACCATCTCCGGGCGGGCGCGGGGGTCGGGCCGCGCGAGGGGCCCCCCCCGCTCCTCCGCCTCTGCCCGCGCCCCGCGGGGCGGCACGGCGGGGGGGGGCGGCACGGGGTGCGCACCCACGGGGCTGGGCACACCGGGAAAGCGGCGTGCGCGCCCGGGAAACCGCCCGGCAGCAGCGCAGGGACGCGTCCGCGGCGAGGTGATCGCTACTTTTCGGTGTAATTAAATTAGAGCACTTGTGGCGGTGGAGACGCTGCTCGGCGCAGCTTCCAGCCCCGCGGCCATCTGCCGCTGCACGAAGTTGCTTCCAACTTCGGCAAACGCTTCCCAAAGCCACGGGGAGCTGCTGGGCGCGAGTCCCGCGGGAAAGCGGGAGCACCCCGGCTGCCGAACCCCCCCTAACCCCGCAGCCGAACCCCCCCTAACCCGGTCCCAGCGCCCCGAGCCCGCCACAGGCTGCGTGCCGAACAGGGGAGCCTGCGTGACGATGTGGCCCTAACACAAAGACAACACTGAACCGTGGTGCTTGGCTTTAAAAACGAAACGGGAACAAAACAAAACGGGAACAAAACAAAACACCACCACCACCACACACGTAAATATTTTCCTTTGATGGAACCATCCAAAATCAATCTTTAACATACAGTATATAATGATGGTCCTTCAGAAGCATGGGCCCTGGCTTCCTTTACATTGTATAATACATCTTTTGTATGAAAAAAGCAACTCTGTGCCCATAAAAGAGAAGGGAGAGAAGAAGGGGAGAAACCCCAACAACCCTGGCACATTACAAAAACATGAATGATACAATATGGCAAATGGACTGTAACTTCCAGCACAAAAATCCCCCAGTGTTTGCACATTATCTATGCCTGGCAAGTCTTTTTGCTTCCTTCAGTGAACAGCAACATTTTAACTAACGTTCACTCTTAATGAGCTGTACTTTTTTTACTTTCTACATATGAATGCAGCTGGTTAGTAACTGAGCTCCCGATAACCCAGATACAGATTTTGATCCAGGAAAAAAAAAAAAGTTAAAGCAAAACTGCATTTCTCCACCTCTGACTGTGTCAGCTGCCAATGCTGTGAATTCTCCCTGCCTCCCTCCTGACAAAAGCAGGAAAATACTTCAGGATAAGGAAAAAAAAATGGGCAAAGTTCAATTCAGCAATTTACAGGGAAAGCAAGTTGCAGAAATTTGGTTCATTGTGCCAAGCAGCTTGTGTGTCAGGGAAATCTGAACTAAAAAGATCCTCGAGGCTGACAAATTGACTGCAGTGGAATACTATGGTCAGATAAAAATCTCGGTGGGTCTTCTATATAACGTCTATTATCTCAGGACATAACTACTGTAGTGTCTGTAAAATATACAGAAAATACACGTACTGACAAAAAATATTCACACCTCCCGCTTCAAATGCTTTTTCAGTTAACTCTTCCAATCAATCAGGAGACTACTGTGCTCAGAGTATGTTGGCAAATACATCCTGACATTTCCACCAGCTTAAGAACACTTGCATTTTTACTGCAAGTCAAACTACATCCCCAGAACTACAGGGTGTTTCAAAACGGTGGACCCAGATTCAAGTGGTAAGAGTTTCAAATGGGGTCCGTCTTTTTGAAACGCCCTGTATTCAGCCATGCAGCTAAGCCAATGATATCTGAACTGAACTCCACTACAAAAGGCGCAGCAGCAGCTGCAAAAAAGAACATCACTGTACTTCAGACTATTAAACCACCAGGCCCGCAGAGTGACTTGCGGCTTCCTTCTTCCCCCAGGGACCACAAAGACCCATTTCAGTCCCCGGAGAGTCAGTAAGAAGCTTTGATTTGCAGCTCACAATGCCATTCCTTAAAGCTTCTCGCTATCATTCAGGACTCTACAGATGAGATATGCTAAAAGATCTTCAGATCTTTGCATGTGCTACTTCTCATAGTGCACTAGGTTAAAATCACTAATTCAGATTAACGCACAACTTAGGAAAAAACCCAAACACTGGAAAAGGCGCTTTCAGCTTGCAAGACTTGAAGAAGTATGAGAACCCTTTTCTGAACTCTATTTCTGAAATAATTCAAGCACAAGCACACAAACTCTTAAATCATTAATAATACTTTGAGTAACTGGAGTCAGTCTTTGAACTAAAGACTATCACCAACATAGTTGTAATTGCTTCTGTGTCTCCACTCACACATGCTCAATTTTCAAAATAGTTGTGTTTGAGACGAAGAGCATGATAAAGCCCCCTCTCAAACAACGAACATTTCCCACCTGTATTACACAAGCGATTGGAAAAACGTTAAAACATACAGCACAAAATCCCCCTAACTTTACTATTTAGTGTTGGGAGGGGGGCTTCTCTGCATTTCAACTGCCCTATATTTGCACAGAGCAACATATAGGTGATATTAACTGGTAATATTTACTAACACAATTAACATTTATCAGTACAAGGAAATTATTGACATCGTTCACCATCACATGGATAAAACAACAGCAAGAATATGATCCATAAAACTGAGTAATGCCACTGCAAATGCTGTCTGTCTGTAGACAAACTACAGACTGGTACCTCCACGATGAGTCAATAAGTGAATCTGCTCCTGAGTTACTTCCCCACAAATCAAAGGGATGATGACTTCATTTTACAGAAAAGGGAATTTGTTGTCCTGCCCTCAGTTACACCAGCGGGAACACAATTTTAGTGTACAAGACTTGAAATGTATGTACCTGCTGTACATCTACTGTATGAAAACACTGTTTCTCACAGGACATTTGCTACCTCCATTCACTTCACAGGATCAAGCCATAATTCCATCAAGCATATAAAACTGTAACCCACAGAAGTTTACTTTCACCAGAACAGATGAAAAATAAACCTAAAATGGAAGAATTTGAAAGACTGCCCAAAAAATTGTGATGCTGTTACCAGTAACTATTTGCAGAACTACTACCAGACAACTACTCCAAAAGCTCGTGAAGCCCAAAGTAAGTTTTTGTTTTGTGGTTGCAATTTTTATAATCCCCATTTAAGCCAAGCAACAGCTGCTCTGAAATTTGTTTTCCTAAGAGAATCATGTTACAGTGAAATGAATCATGGCTGGAGCAGCGATACTGTACCGGGTGCAGTTGTTTGCTCCATTTTTCCGTGGTGACAAGTCAAGGGTTAATCTTCTGACTCAGCCTGACAAAACAAGGCAGCTGGAGACAGGGCCAGTGTTTTAAACTTGATTTCAGACAGACATGCCGTCAGCAGAGGAGCCCTGAACTGACATGCACTTTGTAGCCCGAATTGTTTCCACTCATGACCCTGTACTGCGTGTCAAAAACAATAAACTGCCTGTTTCTAAAGTATGTAAAGAGATTATGAAAGCCAAAGCAGAGTGAAATACTGACCTAATAATAAACCAAGCTACTTGTAGAAGAATGTTTTCAAACATCGCTTTAACACTAAGAGATTTTATGAATGAACTACATGTTCTCCCTGAAAAGAAACTTTTATGTGAAATACATTTTCGTCCAACTTGTCAGAGCCACAAAGCAAATACACAATAATCATACGTAACCCATCATTTGAATTTATAAAAAAATAAACATAATTTCTCCACATCACTGAAAATTATACCGTATGACAGATAATTACGTAACTGTCTCAACGGACAAGGGCCATCCTCTGGTCAAACGTATTCCACAACGAGATTGAAATATCAAAATACTTTTAAAAAGCTATTGCCTTTTATCACCGTTTTATTATTTTAAACGGTTCTACTGAAACACAACAAGCAGCAAAACCTTTTACCATGTGCCGCTAGAATTTTAAGTTCCTTTTTCACCGACAAAAGTAACTGTGATGCATAAACCCCAATATCCCAAGTTTCCTCATGGAGAGCCGGCTTCCGTCCTTCTGGAAAAAATGGTAGCTTGGTAAAAGCCCAAACGTGTTTTCAATGGGGATACCAATTCTGTTGTTCTAACTAATTTCCATTTAATCTCTTAGGAGCTGAGTTAACCCGTTATCTTTGGAACGAAGGCAAAGGCAACTGCCCTGAAAGTCTCCCCTTTCATCCCCGCTCTGCCCAGGGCTGGAACTTACTATCAATTCCAACCATACTTGACAGAGGAGCAGAAGTTCCACACGTGATTAAATTCTTACCAGTTCTAAGAAACTGGAACCTGAACGAGGGAGACAGACCTCAGCTGGTGCCCCGCCGAAATAAAGGCAAAGAATGGGGAACAGAGGATAAAAGACAAATTCACAGAAAATTTACCCAATACGGAACAAGCTGTTGCTAATTTAAACACACACAGAACTTTAAGCTGCTCCTCTTGCAATAATTCAGAACAACAACAACTCTAGGCGCCTTAGAGCTCCCAGTATAACTTATTTTACAACCAAATATTTATAATGATTAACTACAGCAAAGGCAGAGTTGGTTTGGGATTTGTTTGTTTGGGGTTTGCTGTTTGTTTGTGTTTTTAATTGGAAACCACAGCTAGGAAGTTTCTCTTTCTGTAGTTTTCCAAATAATATTGAATTTCAGATGTTTAAGTTTTTACAGAAGTGTTTTACTAGAAC
The DNA here is from genome assembly GCA_013399365.1 of Pampusana beccarii. Lineage (NCBI taxonomy): Eukaryota > Metazoa > Chordata > Aves > Columbiformes > Columbidae > Pampusana > Pampusana beccarii. The sequence goes on from VWYH01001021.1 coordinate 155,812, forward strand.
GGAAAGAATCAGGAAGAAAGTGCTGTATATCACGTTCTCCAGAAACAAACACAAACCAACCTATTTGAGGAGGTTTTAAAACTTGTTTCAAAATCTTTCAAATACAACTTGGATTGGATATTGCTCAAATTCAGAAAGTTTTATTATTTTGCTGAAACTATTAAGCACTTCAGGTTTGAAAGCCTCTTTATGAACAGCTTAACTATCCATATCTGCATTAAAAAGGAAAGAAACATGTTTATTATCCTGAGGTGATAAATTATCCCATCAGAATCCAGATAATCCCAAAATGTCTTAAAAACCTACCCAATCTAAAAATGTGTATAGACCTTAAAGAATTTTAAAACCTGAAATGAATTAGCAAGGCTGTGTTACTGAAACTTGCAGACGACTACCTGCACTACAAACGCTTTTACATCAACTCAACATGGCCAAGAAAATTTATTTGAAAAATTAAAAAGTGATTAAGGGGTCCCTCTGCTGGCCCAACCTTAGTAGCATTTAACTTTTATTTCATTACTGAAGTTTGTGTTTTTCACTTTGTTCCCTCCCAAACCAGGCAGCTCCACCTGCACTGGTGTGAGTTCCCTGTAGGGGGCTCCAGAGTCAAAACCTGAGCCCAGCCTAACGTACAACACACACACTTCTGAACGTATTAAATATTTCAGTGTCAGAGAAGCGTCAGAAGACCGTGCATCAAAAGGCAGAGCGCTAGCTGTGCCTCAGCATATATTTCCTTGCATCTCCCCCCTTCCTCTGTACTCCAGCCCGCTGCTCAGAAAAATTATTTCGCAAATGGAGCCAAGAGAGCTATCAAAAGCCGAAGTGCAATCCGTCTGTCATACGCAGTCCGGAATCCACCTACTACGTCCCTACAGGAAGAAAAAATGCTCACATCTAATCCTCGTTATCACTGCAAATGGTACGGAATCCCGTGACCAAACCTCCAAGACTGTACAACTTGCTTTAAGTCTCGACATCACGAAACTGCGGCACTACAACGAGACAACTTAATTCAATTTCTCCAACTTCGGTGCGTAAATACTTATCTTGAGCTGAAATTTCATTTAAAGATTACGCAGGGCTTTAGTTTTAGTACCACTCTTTTGAAAAAGCAGGCATTTGTGTCGTGCCGACTCCTGGCAAACAGCACGGTCACAGGCAAATCGCCGGGCCACAACTCGGGCTGAGCGAGCGGCTGCAGGGATTCACCTCGGTTCAACCGCACATCGAAGTCCAGCAACACAACACCACTCACTGCCTTCCCAGCTGACTGCAAGCATTCTAAAAGCCTTCCCACCACAACCACGAGTATATCATCACGCAAAAGATACCAGACAGTCTTCAAGAAAGCTTTTATCCTTATTTATTGTTATAAAACACCAACTACTTTATGGTGGTGGACACATTAATCTTTGAGGCAAAGCAGAAGTTGCAGCAATTCCATATAACTTCTCCCTAAATACCATGAGCTGAAATTCAGTCATGTTACTTTTTCAGATATTTTTAGAACTATGTGCAGATGTAAGGTTCTTTTATGCATATCTACACTCTAAGAGCATCTAATACGCTCGATATATTGTGGAAACTTCAAAAAATGAAGCATATCCAATAACTACAAACACAGAGAAATAATTTGACATCATTATATATCCCTGATATATATACATATATATATATGTGTATGTGTGTGTATATACATATATATATATGTGTATGTGTGTGTATATACATATATATATATGTGTATGTGTGTGTATATACATATATATATATGTGTATGTGTGTGTATATACATATATATATATGGGATTTTCACTGAGAATATCTCTCAGTTAAGCAACCTCACAAGAAGAGAATTAGTTTGGAAAAATGATCTGATTGCCATTTAAAAAATGCTATTAAGAGAGGGTTACTGAAGTGTTCCACCCTAATTCAGTAAGAACTCGATCTGAACTCTCACAGCAGGACTTTGCATGGACTGCTTAGTTGTTTAATGACACCTAAACGTTCTTGTATAGCAAAGAGCAGGTGCGATGTTATAATCTGAGGTTACTGCTGTTTTCATAGAGATTTAAAATAAAGGCCGTGTTGAAAAAACCCACAATAATCTAACCAGAAACCAGGTCTTTTTGCTAATAAACATAAAATCTCAAAGAAACATTTTTACTTGTTTTGCAACAGAATTTAGGGGTTGGATGTTTTATATTTTTGCTCGTGACATTTGTGAGCTTTTTGTTCAAGGTCACAGATGAACATGTGCTTTAAAGGAGGATAGAGCAAGTCTCTATAAACTTTATCCTTCGAACCGTGTGACCAAAGAACAAGCATAAAGCAGAAGAAGGGAAGATGGAAGACTCAGCCATAAGGAAGAAATGACAAGTTCTGTGATACGTTACCCGTAAGGACTTATTTGCTTAGTTTCATTATTTAAAATTGCCTTCTAAACCACAGCACAGCATCAGATGCAAGGGTCAGGCGAGTTGCTGCTGCCTTTGAGAGCGTTACATGCTAAAGAGGAGAATGACGGCTGAACATCGCACTGGACTGCGCAAGGCAACTCGGAACAACTCCGAACAAACTAAATGCTGCTTTTTACATTCGGACACCATTTCTGGCCAGTGGGAACAAATCTTACCAGAAAAAAGCCCCACTAGAAAGCCACTTAAACACAGCATCACAGTCAGCTAACGATCACACAAATACCCACCCAGGATGCTCCAGAGTTTTCATTTAGAGCCACAGACTTCATAAAAGTATTCCAAGGACATTGCTTTACATGTTGAACTTGCGAATATTGAGGGTAATTCTCGACAAGTCCACTGAGCACAGTGAATGTTGTATTATTTTTAATACAATCTAAACATTAAAGTCTCAAAAACTAGGTTTCAGATAAACAGAGGACTGGGTCCTTTCCACGCCACCATTTCAAATAATCTCCTTTCACCCTTCAGAAGGGACGGAGGAAAGAGGGAGCACAAAAGGAGTAAGCTCTATTATTTTTCTTCTTGTACCACTGATATCTTCGAGACATCTCTTGAAATGTATTTCTCAGGTTCAGTCTTAAAAGACTAGTACGATACCAAAAAGAAAAGTGCCTTAAATGTCTGGGAGGTAGTTCTATGCATGCAAACCCAGTTTTCGCTAGCCTTGCTTCATAAAGAATTCTTGCAATATATTAGAACCAATGGACTATATGCAAACTATAGAGGTGATGTATGAGGAAACCCTATATAATCAAGCTATAAATTGTCTTAAATATATTGAAAAACATAATGAGTTTCAATTTAGAATGAGATCTCTGGCATTATAAAATATTCATTTAACAATCTATCACTATAGTAAGTGGTAATCTAAAGCTTAATACTAACTGATAGTCTCAGTTGGACTGTGGAAAGTCTAAAATACTCAAAAGTTACTAGAAATGGCACTACACAGAAAACAACCAGATATTTGTGCCTGTGTCACAGCTGATTTTCTGAAACAAAAATCAGCAGACATTACATATTTCAGGTTATTTTTCTGATATGAGACTAATTAAACGGCAGAAGAATGATGACAGATATTCACACTATTTTTTCTTAGAACTATGACCTCATGATACCTACTGATTATGGTACCACTAATAAATAACAGTTTGAATTTTTTCCGACTACACGTGTAACTCGTATGTTTTTGCTCAGCTCATCCACCATCAGAGGGGAACTGCCCTGCCCATTTCCAGTGAGCCTCCTCTTCTTGTTCTCCTGCAGACCGAGCCGCTCTTTGAAATCCTGACGCTCTGCTCTGCCCCTCCGCTTAGTTAGAACTGGTTTCAAGTCACACAAGGGTATTGGTTTCTTGGCTTAGTTAAAGTAACTCCTCGAATCGGAAAAATTCTCAGAAATACAACAGTCTCCAACATCTGAGGATAATGTAACTTGCTGAACAGTATTTTTCCCCCGCTATAACACAAACAGCACATCATAATCTTTCTGTTCACTCAAGCATGGCATGAGCTAATAGTGAGAAAAAATAAACCACCGATTTTTCAGCTTCTGTCCTCCCCACGAGGCTTTAAATTTAGTAGCTGTAGTTCAACATGAATGCTTGCATGGCAACGTTCAAAGCGTTTTGGGCACTGACTCACCACTTAGCAACTTGCGACAGGAAAACTTAAAAATGCATTTGCCTGGTGCATTTAATTTTTGCAGTAAAAGGATAAGTTCAGATGGAGTTGCATTCCAGAAAGTAACTAAACAATTCATTAGCACTTTTCTCTGTAACTATTTTTACTGTAGGCCCTGGTAAGAACACATGAAGACAGATAAACCTCAAAACAAGTAATTTCAGAAAATACCGTACAAATCCAAGAGAAAAAGAAAAACTAGAGGAAGATTTAAAAAATTATTTCTTAAAAGACTTATTAAATTACAGTTATCTAGGAAATTAAATTACTGCTGAGTATCTGATGACGTGGTAGCCCTACACTAACACAAAAACATCACAGAAAAGTATTTTAGAAAATTTAAAAATACAGGTTTGCAGACATTTACATAATTATCTACTCAATTTAAATTTCCTATGATACTCTCTGAAATTTAGTTGTGTGTCATCTTCTGAACACATAATATCTCATATAACTTTTTTTTTCTTCAAGGCTCTATTCAGTGCTGAAAGCACTGAAAGAGAGAGAAAGAGTACTTAAAAATTGCAGCATGGCAATCATCGATCCTTCGCAGGAGCTGCACTTTATTGCGCGGATTGGTACAATGTTGATGCAAATAAAATTTATCAGCATTCTGTTGTCTCCACTCTTTTTCACAGAAGAAGAATTAAATGAAAACCATTTGAAAAATACTGCTTCTTAAAATTAAAGCCTGGTAAGAGATATGAGAGAAATTTTTCATGTGCTAAATATGCTCCCTTTACCTGGCTGACACTACTAAATATTAAACATGTAATGTAAGCTTTATTACTCGCGTAGAATTACAGTAATAAATTACATGAAAATTGCACTGCTATGTATTTTGGCTTCTCTGACACGTTAAATATATTTTTGTTAATCTAGCAGAAATCATCTGCTAGACCGTAAAGCCACCCTACATAACACGGAACTGTTAAAATGTAAATTGCCAAACTATTTTTAGCTGCTGCTGAAGGGGAAAAAGAAAAGGGGGGGAGGAGGGTGGGAGGAGGGAAGGAAGAAGAAGAATATTCCTGGCCTCGGGAATAATGATTCGAGGCATTGTGTTCATTTTGTTTATCAAGCAGCTCTTCAGCCTCTAGCGGGGCCCGAGTGCTTACGCAAGCGAAAGCTCCGAGCCAGCGTGCAGCTGCAGGCTGGCCCCAGGTAGGCCGCAGGTTGCGGCACAGCTGCCCGGGCAGCGCGCCCCGCGCCAGCTGGAGGCGGCTGACACGGGCCCGCGGCTCCCGGCTGGGCCGGAGCGCCCCGAGCTGCGCGGAGAACAGCGCGGGGGAACGCGAGGCCTGGGAGGCGCCACGCGTACTTCAGACTCCGCACGGAACCAAAAGCTCGGGCCCGTTTTGCTCCCGCTGTGTTAGTGCTGCGTGTTCCATTCGGGCTCCCCAGCCCCGAGTTTATGACTCATCCCAGTGCACCTGCGCCCATGTGTTAAGCGCTGCCAAAGAAAAGCCCAACAGCCATTTCCACAACAAAGAGCGGGGCCCCCCCCGCCTGCTCCGGGCAGGGAGCATCATCCTGCCCTCCGCTTCGCTGGGGATTTTGCACTGCACGCGGATGTTCAAATGCAATACGTTTATAAACAATTTTCTTCCTTTTAAGAATAAAGCATATTTAATACCACAAAACACCCTTATAGCATTAGATTATCACAGCCATTAATGATTTTTCCACCAAAACCCTTCCAACCTTTTTCATCAAAGCCCTTTATTCTCGAAGGATAAATTTTCAAGCAAAGAGGGATCAACAAACTAGTTGCTTGAAAGCTTTCCTGATGCTAGGCTGAAGTTAGGAAAGGCTTAATGAAGGCTTTAAAATCCACCAGGGCTTCACAATGAACATCTGACTCGGTGATTTATGCATATTAATAACCTCAGTCCTACTGAGGCAAGCTGAGCTGTACATGTCCTCCGAATCTTAATGTCTTCAGCTCCACTGGGATTATTACAAATGTAAATTTCTAAGATTCTCAGCTATTAATCTCTGTCTGTCCTCCTGTTCAGCAACATAATGACTAATTAAACATCAAAAGACCTGTACAGGAGATCTTCTTTGACAGCTCCTGGCCCAGCTCTCTTCCCAAGAGAGGAATTCAAATGACAGGGACAAGTGGGTAGGAGCATACGAGCAAGCTACAAATCACTGCTGTGAAATCTAAAAATTCCACATCAAATGTCTGTTTAGCCCTCCAGAACCACTCCCAGCTCCCTGCCTAGCTGCTGTGTCCAGCAGACAGCCCAGCGCCCAGGTTAAGCCATCTGCACGCGTGCCAGGGAAAGGCGCAACCGGAGCCCACTGTGTAGTGTAAGTAAAAAATGTGGTACTTACAGAAGAAGGCAAACCAGGGGGCACCTTTCTTACTTTCTTTGTCTGTAGAGGATCTGTGCGCAGAAAAACAACATTTCATCAATATCTACATTACAGATGCAAAAGAATACATAGCTATGCTATTCAGCTCTTTCTTTCTACGATGGAATTCTTATTTTTCAATTACATGCATTCTTTTATTCTGTCCCAATGAAATTTGTCTTTCACATCAATGCAAGAACGTGCTGAAACACGTAACATACTCATGTTCTCCTCTAAAATAAAGCTTTACTAAATAACCCCATTCATTGCTTTCCATAAGGAAAGCTGCTATTCCTAAGCACACCGACACTGAAGGGTACACTGATGCCTTTCCACACTTGCTAAGAAACAAAGTAAGATTTTGAGACACATAAGCAAGATAATGAGACTTAGTAGCAAGAGCAATGTTTTCGGTTTTTGTACTTCAGAGTAAAGACAGAACTATCAAAAAGGAATGTATGACATCTATGACATACTCTAAAAACACTAACACATGTACATTTCTACCGCTTTTAGACTATACCAAGGTTGTAAATAAACAGCAAATCTAATGGCCTAGTTACGTTTTTTAAGTAATAAAGGCAATACAACGCAAATTTGCACTTAAAAGTTGGAGGTATGATGCCTGCTTCCTTCTACCAATAGTTATTGTAACATCACAAAAGTATCCAGCAATTTAATTACCTAAATCAAGAATCCGCACCCGTTTAGTCAGCTGCTAATAAAATTAATCTGAACACCATGCAAATTATCAGTTAACTGATGTTCTGAAGATGAGTATCTGGCAAGATTACCAGTTCTACAGTTGACCGATTGAATCTTCAATTAAAATACAAAATTCCTATTCCTCTGTTTTCATTAGAACATTTAATCACAGTTTTATTATACGATATGACAAGATAAAGGTGAGAATATCTGCTGGATATCTTTACTCTGATCATTCCCCACAGCACACATTCGAAAGGAAAATAAAAGGACTTCTGGAAGAGACATTTAGACTGCATTGAAAGTGTCACCTGGAACGGAACACTGGTTGGTTCCAATGGACTTCAGTAGCAAATTTAGAGAGTTTGTTAAAATCCTGGTCAGGCAAGTCCTTTTGGGGGATAAAATGGCCATAATTTGACTTGACTTCAAATTCTCAGGCAGCAGTTCTGTAGCATTTAACTAGTCAATTTAAAAAAATAACACTAAAAAATCAGACGTGCTTTCTCAAGGTATTGAAAAGAAGACTCGAGATAAAGGTGCATTTCCTTTTCCTGGAATTTCTGGAAAAACATTTCCGTAAGTTTGTGGCCATCACCTGCCATGTCCCCAGCTACAGTCCGCAAAAAGAGGAATGTCAGACCGTTACCAGCCTGAACAGGTTTACACCCCTTGAGCTGCTCTTTCAAAGAAAAAGAAAAATAAATAGGAACACTACTCTAATAACACTACACTTAGCTCGATTTTGTTGAGTTTAATAACACCTGGAGCTTACCAAACTCCAGGTACTTTGCACAAGAAGCTAACGTAATCCCATATTGGAGTATCTAACAGAAACCAGACAGGGTCCCCGAGGACTCTCCCTCTACCGCCTGCTTGCACCCCAACCTCCCCCACACAGCTCCCCCTCTGCCCAGCACCCACACCCACGCTCCGACAGCCCCCGCACTCAAAACCGTCACAGGTCGCTATTATAGTAGTTTCTCACTAGAGCCAGTTCAATGGAGGCTAAAACTTAATGATGACAATGATAATAACTTAAAACCCCAACTGACTTCTATTAAAGCTCTAACACCCTTCCAAGTGGCAAACAATTTCACTGAGCTTTCCTCAGGCTGCTCTGTTCCGAAAGAGAACCGAACAACCGCTGCATTCGATTCTCGCGCTCTGAGGAACGTGAAGACTTACAAAATATTTGTAAAGAGAGACAAACCCAGATTCAACAGCAGATGTCTTGACAACAAGTAAAGTTAAACAATAATATTTTTATAATTGAAGATTTTAAAACAATTTCAAGCATGTTCGGACTATTTTAATGCCTACAGAGTTTGTAGTTCTAGTTAATACTAAAGTTACTTCAAGAAACAATCTGCATTTGATGAAATCCTATTTTGGGTAAAGTATGGTTTAAGTTATACGGTTCCAACAAACAAGATTTTATTATGGAATAGAAGTGCAATACAGAATGAAGGGCATTAAAACCCCAAACATATAACTAGAGTAATCCTAATGACATAACATGCTAACACTGAAATATGGTAGCTTTTAAACTAGAATATCAGGTTACAGTCTCCCTTTTTATAACGAAAGAATTCTTTTAAAACCTGCACACCCAATTACTTGCAGTAGCCTTATAGCAGAAACGATGGAACAGCTGGCTCATCCTGGATTTCCTAATTCAACAGACAGTCTTCAGAGCTATGAAATATTACCACTGACTATGACCAATCGGAAAATTCCATTTATCTCTAAGTATCTCCAGAATAAAATATTAATACTGTCACAGGATTATAACAATTTTTAAGCAAGTTCCTGCCTGGATATTTTGCAAGGTAGTTTGATTTTAGGATAAACTACTAGTCTTCAATTGCTAAGAAATTTAAAGACATGTTGAAGCAATTACAATGAACTATATATTGCCCTGAATAAAGTTACTTTTAGCATATAAAAGGATAATTGTTTCCCCTTTATGTCTTTCCCCTACTAAATAATGGTAATGACCTCAAGGTCATGCATTTCCAGGAGTTAATGATGGCATGGGTTAAGGGCACTCAGCTGGTCATCAGCTCCTATCCATCTGTCATTATTGCTTTTGCAATTAAGGGTTTTATTGGAGTTTCTTGTTTGTTTTATAAGCGATACTGACCAGTGTTGAATCCAAACTAGCGTCTCAAAGAAAAAAAACATCACTAATTCTGGTTTAGTTCTTATATAGCAGTTTGCTGCAATTTGAATTGCTCAGTACAGAGCAATCTCCAGTACATAAAATGAACTGTCAAAGAAAATAATAAAGTCTGCAGAAATGCATCATGAACGAAGGTTTAAAAACTGTCTGTATCACTCACCAAGAGCTGGTGAATCATGAAGCGGTCTCCGGCGCTGATTTGTGCCAGAAAACGGGTAGTAGGGTGTTCCAGGTTTTCCCGAGGATGACAGCTGACCTGGACTTCCAAGCCCCATATCCGACCGGAGCAGACTAGACTGCAACATATACAGAGAAAAGGAAAATTAAGCTCTATAATAACTCAGCCGTTAATACGCCAGGCTAACAAACTGTTAACCACACATACTGCTTTTGGCATTTCTAGGAGTTTACTGAGCTTTCAGTGAACTTCTTAGAGTTCAAAAAAAATGTTGACTTTTAAAAATTGGTATTCAGAGAATATACTACAGCATAATTCAGAAAAGCAGAGTAAGTTTGGCTGAAAAACCATAACCATTTCGGTTGAAAGCATCTTAAAGAATCAATTTATAATCAAATTCTAAACAAAAATCATAATACTTTGTTTAGTTTGCAATGTAACACCTCTTCCATTACATAATACGAACATAACTGATAAAACTGCCAAGAGTTTACAGTGTGACATGAGGTTTTAGCACATACTTAGAAATCTAGACTTATATTACATTCATAAAAACAAGGAATAAAATCAAAAAAATCAAACACAGACAAAAGAGATAATAGATTAGATTAATGCACAAAACATAAAAATGATGACATTTTAAAACCTTCAAACTAACCACGTAATTGAACCCTACCCTTTTTGTTCCCTTTTCATGCAGGAAATACAAAAACATTCTAACCACCTAACAAGTGCATTATATATTGTTTGACCTCACGTTATTTGGATTTCTTCTATGAAACTGAAATGAATATTGGTGATTTATGAGAACAGAGTTTTTTCCATGGTTGATACTATGCTCAGCCTTGCTTTAGTCTGAAAATCCCCAGACTTGGAGCGAAACCCACGAAACTGTTTGTACAGAAAACACAATGCTACCAGGCACTAAACATGCATTTACCGCCACTTCATACAGCTTTCCTCATTCAGCAGCATCCATTCTGCGTCACACGGCTAAAGACACTTCGATTTTAACATTTGCAAAATCAGACTGGTTTAAGGTCACCATGGAACCAGCAGCCTTCAGAAACAAGTGATTTGATTTTTCATACATAGTGCACTCTTCCCGCTCCAAGGGGTAAATCACAGCTGCGGGATGGCAGGACAACAGCCACGCTTTGCCAACCCTCGAACTGCACCAACATCTCCTCTGCCAGGTGACGCTAAGGCAGAAACTGCCGACTGGATCAACTTTTATACCAAACCAAACCGGAGGTGCCACCGCGTTAAGGTTTCTCCTTCAGGCCCATTGCTCCCAAGCCAACTTTCCTCAAAGTTTGTTGTCAAACCAGCGCCCGGGTCCCAGCGCCCGTTGTCAAACAGCAGGAGCCGCCTTCTCGGGCCGCAGCAGCCCTGCAGAGCCCATTGCTCCCGGCCCCCCTCGCCCTTCTTCTCAGGCCCGAACACCCTCACTCATAAACAAATATCTTTTTTGGATCACATTGCATCACCCGAGCTGGTTCTTTCGCTGTGATCACTTGTGAAAGGTGAGGCTAACTCAGGGGCTCTCAGCAAGGTACTAAATCCCTTCTGACTTGCAACGCACACTGATTAGCAGGAAATCCAGAGTTTATCTAAAATTACAGACTATACATAAAATAAGCAATAACGTCAAGTGCGTTTTTCCAGATAATGGGTTTGCATCATATCAGTACTGAAATTTCTATCTTCTACTTGTCTGATGACTAATTTGAGCATGAAAATTTTACATTTTTATTGGAAAGAGTGGGATGTGAAAGAGTCACCGCGTTACAAACTAAAGCAGGGCCCAGAAGCGCTAACTATTTCTTACAAATCTATCACACAGTTTGAAGAGCAAAGTTAACAATGATTAAACATGTTAAGGCATAGAAATAAAGCTTCCCTCTCAACTCAATTTCTTCCTTCTTACAATAAAATTGTCTTTGAATGGGAATCGTTAATATAAAACTCATATTGAAATGAGATATCCTTGTAAGGAGTGAGGTGATCTTTAAACAAACTATACAGAAAACACATGGGGACAGAGAAATCTGGTTGTAGATTTCAAGATTTTCTAATTTTGCCTTTGACAAACAGTTAAGAGTTTATTGTTTTGCAGCAAACATGACGTTCACCAGAATTTCTGGCTGAGATAATACAAGCCTGAATTTAGCAAAGATGCTATTCTAAACATTTACTAGTGTTCTAGTGGTGAACATCATACAGACAAACTGGGCAGTGTCTTGTGAAGAACAGTTCCCCAGACCAACACTGTCCAGGAGAAGAAGTGAAACGAGTTCTGCACTTAGGCCAAGGCTTGACCCTCGGCCCAGGGACACCCAGGGCTGAAGGAAACTCCTTTGCGCAGTGCGCGGGGAAGGGGAGGAGGAATTGCGACACTTGTCGTCCCAAGCAGCCCAAGCTGGGTTCCCTCCACAACCCCAGAGCACCGAGGCCTGGAGGGAACTCGGGCGGTCGTCCGGTCCGGCCTCGGCTCGCCCGGAGCAGCTGTCAGACACTGTTACCCGCTACACCACGTCCACACCACAGACAAACCCCCCCTGCACCCAGCCCTCCCTCCAGCATCTCCTCCTGGTCATTGGCAGGGATTTCGGAAACACAACGGGATCCATACAGACACCTCCAAAAAAAGAGGCGGGAGAGTTCTGAGTTCCTCTCTTCCTCTGTTCTTTAAGGGCAGGGGGGAAATAACGAAAAACCAACCACCACCAAACAGTAAAAACTCTTAAATTCACTTTTACCAAGCCATCCCAAAAGGCAGGTGTCTATATCTTTTCCAAACTTAACCTCATGATATTTGCCACTCTTACTTCCGTCACAAGCATTCCAGTTCTTGACACTGCCATCAGACCCCAAATTTCAAAGCATCGTGACTACTACATTACTATATTTCTGCTACTGTGTAAGTAATGTAATACATGCCCAGTAAATCTCAAGCTGTGCACCACACTCTGAAGAAGTTTTCTGATCTATATTGTGTTTGGGTAAGAATTTTTAATTTAAAAAACAGAGAAGACCTTTCCCCACCCCTCTTCTACCATTTCCACATTCAAATGAAGCATCTGTTTAAAATTTTATAATTGTTCCTCAGTCTTCCAAAATAAAATAAAAATAGATGTCATTAGTTCGGCTTATTGATTTTTCTGCCTGTCTGAACCAATTGAGAAGCAATATTGATTAGGACTGATCCTTTCCTAAGGGCATCTGATAAAGAAAGGAATACAAAAATACCACTGAGGATAGCAAGAAAAGCTTTGTATTATCAGCACCAGGCTTCTCCTGCCTAAGTGCCCGAGGTCCCTGCACGGAGGCAGATCACTTACACACAGGGCTCGCAGCATTCTCCGCAGAGAACGTTCGCGCTCACTCCAAACCTCATCTGCCACGCACGGACCCAATTACTAAAGAATAATCAATGACTGGTTATTCTGCTGAACGCTGCTGAGTCCTGCCTGCATTATCTTCATATATAAATTATAAATTGCCTCTTTGGATTTTATAGGTCGTATCTCCAGCTTCAAAATAAGCAAGATTTTATTTAAAGGAGTATTTTACCTAAGAAATGTGTGTTTCAAAACCAACCAAAAAAAAACTTATTTTTTTTAAAAAGAAGGCTTTTATGACAATCAACTAAGACGACAGCCAGCCTGATTCCAAAGAGGACAGAGGAAAGCAAGTAAACATGACCGCTTTACTTTTCAAATTTATCTCTTTCAGCAAACCCAAGAAACAATTTTGACAGCCGCAGGGGAAACGGCAGGGCCTGACCCAAACCCTAAAGGCTTTTACAAGGGCCACTACCTAGAGAAACGCTTTAAAGAGGCCCTTGTCCTAAAAAGTATTCTCACAAAAACGAAACGCGGGGGAGTCATCTATTCAAACATTGCCAGGGTGAGGGGGGTGAAAAGAATCCTATCTCCATATGGCGGTGTTCGCATTTATCCACCTTTGTCACAGCAAACAAGTAGCTTTGTACTGCAGCTGCACTTCGTGCACACAAAGTCAGCTTCTGTTCGAACGCACCAGCTCATCCACCGCACGCTTACATCAAAACGGTTTGCTGAGGTGAAACGAGCTCCTTACTCGACATATTTTAAAATGGTTTTAAAATTGATTCTTTCAAAGAATTTGAGTATCAAAGTAAGAAAGACTTTGACTACTTTGGAAGTTTTCTTTTTTTCTTTAGAATCCTGAAGACACAATTTGATGCCAAAATACTGCTCTGCCTTCAATGAACTTCTAGGACACTGGCCAGCAGAATTTTAAAATGTTGGTAAACACTTCTTTGATTTTCTTACTTTGATATGAAAAAAGAAATGAGGACAAGTAAAGGCCTACAGATGTCCTTACGCAATATTCCTTGCTGCTCTCTAACATTTATGCTATACGTAGAGAGGAAAGCCAAGCTATCCCGAAAAATACACAAATGTCTTTAACGAACACACTCCGTACACTACACTACTGTATAAGAGGTTTTACCTTTTCAAAAATGTATTTGGCATAGGCAGTCAGGCTTGTGTTTCTTGGTCTAAATCTCATTCATGTTCATTTTTTAAATGCAAACGTACTAGCAAACACTTTAAGAACTCAGATTTTCTAGTGTAGCAATAGCCAAACTATGCAATAGTTCCATCCAAATACAACTGTGTGCCTTTATATTATTCATTATTTGCTATCAAAAGAATAATATGGTTGAGAATAAAAGCATTAGCCCATTATATGCAAGTGACTATGACAGGGCCAGCATAACAAGGCAGAGCTGCAGCGGCAGTGAAATCAGAGCTGGAACTCAGCAACTGCAAACTTGGGTCTTGAAACCACCTTCCCCACCCAATGAGCTGGTCAAGTAGATTTTCTTTCTCCTAGTTTTTTTGCATCAGCTTCCTTTTCAAAAAATTGATGCTTTGAGTCTCAGTAGTCAGGCTGTCCCTAGTTAAGGCAGAAAAGCTGTCTAAAGTTAAAAAAAAAAACCACCACAAAAAAGTACTTAAGTGCTTAGTAAAAAATCGAGAGCTTGGATACATTATTTTGCAAAAGCAAAGTAATATAACAGCATTCATCTAAATCAAATCCCTCCGTTATCCTGCCACAAAGTTGTAGACAAACTCACTTGGCATTTCTCTATTTCTCAGAATTATATAGAGCAGATAGTAAGTGCATTCCTTGCCTTACTATAAACTTGAAATGCTGCACTGGGTAGAGCTAAGTTTCACACGCATATCCTCTTATTCAGTGAGCCATTTGGATGACTGAAAGCACGTATACAACGTGTCTTAGTATAGACAAACCTGATGATTTGTATGAGCTAGTTCAAAAGAACCTAACAAAACGGAGACGTCAAACTCTGCTAAACCTGCAAAATCCCCCAGCTGTGGACATTGCTACAGTGATTGCAAAAGAAAACCTAGCACAGAATTAAAACCTTAACAAGTAATGGCTCTGTGAGGCACTGGCACAGTACAGACGTTTGGGCTGCAAAAAGACCACTCGCCCGAGTTCCACGTCACGCAGTTCAGGCCAAAAATACAACCAAGATATCAAGTGCTGAATTTCACTTTACTCTAGTCTCCAATCCTTGGGAACTGTAGTGAATATGCACTCCAAAATATGAGCTGAATTTGGAAAAACACTGACACGCGATGTAAATTCATTTTAAATTTAAATTCTGGAGATATGTTTGCAATTATCAGCATGTTGTTAAAGAATCCCATCCTGAGAATATCAAATAGTAATGTGCAATACAGTGTTACCATTTTGAGAACAAAGGGACCCTGAATGAGTAATCAATAGCAACTGGCAGAAAATGAGGCATTAATTATGACCCTCTCTAGTGTTTTGTCTCAAACAAGGTTTCATTAAATATATTGTGCTAACCTGTACATCTTCAAGCCATTACCAATAGATTTGATCAGATACATTTTTGGTCTGTTTCAAGAGGAACATATCAGAAAAACAAAAAACCACCCCAATATCTTAAGTGTTATACGATAACTTGGACATTTTTTCCTGATCAATTTAAAGGCAATCGGGGGTTGCTAATAAAACATCTCAGGAGAGGATCATCTAACAACATGCTGATAATTGCAAACATATTCCTCGTTTTCAAAAAATACTTAGATCTTATAATCTCAATGTAGTCTCTTGAAAATTTAATTATCATCTCCTATACCTAAAGTATCATGCAGTTTTGAGAAGATAATGACAGTCATCCATCAACTGCATCCTGCCAGTGTAATCAGGCTAATCTAGCTCACTGGAGTAAAAACCAGCTACCTAGGGTACTAAATACTGAAGTGATGCAATATCATAAACAAATTAACAAACATTCACTTTCACTGGCTTCCCAATTAATGTTAGCACTGAAAAATAGCAAGGTATCAGTATATTCTCTTTTTACACCAAAGCTTTTCTGGATCACCACGAGCTGCCTATTTGATGTGTATACCTAAGCAAAATCTGCTGGTATGGCTAATTCTGTTTATGTGTCAATGTAATGAAACCCAGCACAGGGACAAAGGAGGGACAAGGAAGAATTTTATTCAGAATTCCAGATATGTTTTTTTGAGCAATGGGAGGAGAAAAGATTAAACGCGAAGGGAAGGAAACATTTTTTTATTCCTTCTGCATCAAAATGGCTTTAAAGCACCCGATTGAGACAAATATTTCGAACGAGTCTTTTCCTTCTCTTTTGCAAGAGTGGCTTTCCCGCACCGATACCGCGTATTGGCGAGACCACAAACCCTGCCTTAGCTCCAGAAAGCGGCACCCCCGGCCACGCTGGCTCAGCCCTCCCTGCTCACCCCCGGGCAAGGTGCTTTTAGCTGCCTGAACTCCAGGAAGGCATTACTAAGCGCTGTGATTACAGGTCAGGCTCCCCTCCCTGTGCCTTTGAATCTTTCCGCTACATTATGAAAACAGTAATTTGAACAGCTTCTTTACTGTGATTATACAAAAGCAGAAGGTTTATGGAGAACTGCAAAATGTCAGAAGAGAAGCAGCTGAGGGGTTATTCATCTACTTTTTAATTTTTTGGTACCAGCCTTCCTGCTTTTCTCTACAATTACGAGCACGAGAAGTCACATTATAATAAAAGATTTTATGCTGAATCTTATTTACAGAAGTTCAGACTATAAAGGATATAAAGCTCAAACCATCCTTGCATCTGTTTCTCCCTCTGCATCTTCAGCAAAATGATTTCAAAATATTTCAGACCATTAGTGGAATGTTTCGTGTATATGGTATGGAAGCTGTGCATCTCCCCTCCCACACAGCCAAGAGAAAAATCTCACTCACTTTAAGCACCAAGTAAGAAAATGCGTAACATAATGAGGGTTCAAAATCATTAACGTACCACCAGATATTTGTTAGGACTTAACATGGAGGACCCGCGTATTTTCAAACATGATCAAGTGAAAGCTAAGTCCAGTACTAGGGTGCTAGTAAACGCATAGAGAAGCACCCAGCTTCGAGGCAGCAAGATTAGCTGGAGACAAATAGTAATCGGCCAAAGAAATTGTATCTGTGCTCCCTGGTGTAACATGCTTTTTGATTCCTTATGCAGCAACGTGTAAGATATTTTATATACCTACTGACTCACAGGATATTCATTACCCTAAATAAAATCAAACACAATCAAAAATTAAAAGGAGGGAAGGAAATTTGCCAACCCTATAGAGTGTGAGAAAAAGAAGAGCGAGGACAAGTAACAGTTTGTCTGCTTAAGACATTCAAAACGCTCCCATTTTATAAATAGCATCCCTCCCCCAACTCTAACTAATTCCTAACACCTGCTACCCGCTTCATTCGGGGATGTCTTCCCTGATTAACTTCAGGTGGTCACCTCCAGCTCTGCAAAGGGAAATGTAGCCTGCGCACAGTACATCTTTACTTCCTAAAACACTTCTGCAGGCTCCTCATCTGCTGAGAGACAGGAGATATTTCCCCAATAGCACAGTAAGTAATTCACTTCTAATCAATCACAATCAAGAACAAGTTAATATTGCTTGATTTTTACTTGAGAAGTAAAATGGAGCAAAATAAACTCAAGTTTGGATGTTCCATCTGCCCTTAAACTATATATCCCTGTCCCCATCTCGTCCTTTTAAGACGGGATCAGCTGGCAGAGTCCGGAGTTGCTGCTCCCGCTAACATTGTGTCAGCCTTGCCTTCAGAACCCGCGTTTCTTAAAGATTGATAGCTCAGCTGCAAAACTCTGCTGTCGGGAGACACCTGAGATCAAAGCTGTCAGAGGAGAGGAGATTAAAAAGAGACAATTTACAAAAATAAAATCAGTTTGTCAGCTTTAAAGTTAGATTGGTATTAAAAACCCCACACATACAAGCCTTACATTTTTTCTACACTTCCATAACTCAGTATTACTGGGATTTAAATAGACAATATGTTCTCCACTGTTTCTAAAACCATGTGACGATGGAAGAAAAGCAACTAGTGCCACTACGTGCAGTCTTTCTAAGGCTCCACAAATAAGAAAGTTCCAGAACATCACGTATTTTCTGCCTCATTTGAAAGATCCATCTAAAGCACCTTCAAACACAGTGCCAGAACCCGCAGGAAGAGCTTTCCTGTTGCTGTTTAATAGAGATGTTAAAAAAAAAAAAGAGGAGAAGACCTTGTGGGCCCATAGCTGATGCAATATGACCTCTTCTACTAGCAAAGTGAATTCTGCTTTTTTTTTTTTAGAAAACTACAAAATGGTAGCCCCTCTATAGCACCTATGCAGTTTTATAATTAGCATGCTTGAAGTATAAATAATTTTCCTTATTGCACACAACTACATTGAAGTGTATATTCTGTATACATCTATTTTTCAGAAGATCTAATTTCAAAACCTGAAGTTTAATTTAAAAACAAAAGGCCTGAAGGGATCCGAGATGCACTCGATGGCTTAGCCTGACACCCTCCAGAGTTATCCACACTCCAGCATCCCTTTTGCCACAACATTACTTCTTCTACTGTCTGCCACCTGGGTGTGACCTAAATATGTCTATTTCCAATCATTCCCGAGACAAACTATCTACATTTTTCTATTAATTTAAACCCTTTCATTAGTTCCCTATTTTGTTTTAAATCTTTTCAATAACATCACAATATCATAGGAACAGATGGCACATCCTCAACACAGAACAACTATCTAATTATTTCTCTCAAGGATGCCAAGCAGGGATAGAAGTCTCAGAGACAAGCAATAAAGAAGTTTCAGGATACGAACAGAATTCCTGCAGGAAGAAATTAAAACTGCAGAACTCCGAATGTGTGCAAGGGGGCTCCAACAAGCAAACTGCAGACACACATCAGGTTGCCCAAGAAGAAACGATGAAGCACTCAGTGGCCGTGCACAGAAACACCCAATCTATTTGTTCTACACAGCTATCCATCACTTCAGTCACCTTCCAGCAGACATCCAGTGCTCACTGTTCTGTGACACGTAACGCCGCAGTAAAGCACGTTGGTGATGCTCCCGTACAGCGGCCCTTGCACTGAAGTGCTGACTTGTTCAAAACTCGGCCAAGCAGTGCAGAGCAGAGCTGTGCAGCACAGAGCAGCGCAGAGCAGTGCAGCGCAGAGCAGAGCAGAGCAGAGCAGCGCAGAGCAGTGCAGAGCAGTGCAGTGCAGAGCAGCGCAGAGCAGTGCAGCGCAGAGCAGTGCAGCGCAGTGCAGAGCAGCGCAGTGCAGAGCAGCGCAGAGCAGCGCAGAGCAGTGCAGAGCAGTGCAGCGCAGAGCAGTGCAGAGCAGCGCAGAGCAGTGCAGAGCAGTGCAGAGCAGAGCAGTGCAGAGCAGAGCAGTGCAGAGCAGAGCAGTGCAGAGCAGCGCAGAGCAGTGCAGAGCAGTGCAGAGCAGAGCAGTGCAGAGCAGTGCAGCGCAGAGCAGCGCAGAGCAGTGCAGCGCAAAGCTGTGCAGAGCAGCGCAGAGCTGTGCAGAGCAGCGCAGAGCAGCGCAGCGCAGAGCAGTGCAGCGCAGAGCAGCGCAGCGCAGAGCAGTGCAGCGCAGAGCAGCGCAGCGCAGAGCAGTGCAGAGCTGTGCAGAGCAGAGCAGAGCAGCGCAGCGCTGCTGTTCGGGCCGTGCCTGCAGGTCGAGAAAGATTGGTTTGGAAGCTTCCACATGCATTCAAACAACAACCGTGTTTCAAAATGCGATGTGCTACAAATATCTTCTTCTTCTTTGACTTCAGTGACATCTCAGCTGTCAGACAGCACTAAAACACCGCTCTGTTCCACTACTCACAACCACTCATTTCCCTCCCTCCTGCCACTTCCAAGTTTTTCGTTCTTACAAAACGTATTTCAAATTACATTTTTCATACTGTTCTTTGCTTTTCCATTCTTGTCAGTAAATCTCATTTCTGCTTCCTGCACACATTTTTATACACTCTTACCTCCTAACATTTGCATTTTTGTCTGTACGCTTACTCTTCCAGCTGTTTAATGTTATCTGATGCTTTACTAAAAAAATAAAATCAGTTAATCCTCTCCATTGTATTATTTACACATCTTACAATTATATGGTTTACAAACAAATTGAAAATACTTTTAAGTTGGTGCTATTCAGTTCTACTAGTTTTCCTCTGTGCAGCAAGCTGGTATCTACATCCTACTATGGATCCCTGACTTCACTCTTGCTTGCACATTCCTCACCACCTCACAGTAACGCAAACAGCTTGCCATTTCTGCCTGCGCTCAATACGAGCACAAACTTTCATGTTCCCCCAACACAACTCAAGGGTCTGGAGTTGCACCCTTATTCCACCTCTCCAGCCTGTGAGACCGGCTGTTCGAGAGCACTGCTCTCCCCAGCATCGCAGGACAGTTCCTTACATTCGCATTCGGCTCCTACTTTAAAGTCTTCTTAAGTTTGAAAGAGGCAAATTACTGACTATGCAAAGGCAGAGTAACACACACTTGCAAACGTTTCTTTTGCCAAAGTGATCATCTGTTAAATTGCCCAAGAAATTGGTCCTAAAGGCATTTTGTGTTCTTACAGTGTGTTAGTTAAGTGACTCAACATTTTTTTGCACAAAAATTAAACAAACTTTTCAGTTTGTGAAGGATGTAACAGCTAACGTAGTTTTCACGCTTGTAAATTTGTTCTTTAATACATTACTAATTTTGCAGACAACAAGATGCAGCTTAGCTGGGTCAAGGTCCACATTAAATTGTGAAGGAAGTTTTTTTTAAGTCAATAAACAAAGAAAGGTCACAAATTTTTGCTAAAAAGCCAGCAGTATGAATTCCAGTTGCTCAATACCCATACTGTGCTCAATTCTGTAGTATTTCTCCGCACACGCGAGGCATACACAGATGCAGCTTTCTCTGACTCGCACCCAGGTGAGGAGAATGTTTCTGTGTTGAATCATCGCAGAGGTGGAAGGTGGACGAGTTTGTCCCAACTTTAACAACCAGCGAGAAGCCAGCTACTTCTGTACCCAAGGTACTACACAACTAACAGCATACATTTCAAGTAGTTTAAGAAACACAAAACATGCTCTGAAAACACACAAAGGTCACTACATCTGTCTTAATAGTCCAGTGAAGCTTTTTTTTTTCCTGATAAAGAAGAAAGTGGTAAATCCTGAAAAGTTGTCTGAAATTACGTCTTAATATGTTTACTTGAAGTATATTCCCATAAGGAGCACTAAGCATGGTGCTAATGTGCATAAAATGTTACTGTCATACTGCAAAATTCGGGGTAATTTAATAATGCCTGATGTGCCTTACATCATGTTGCAATGATGCAATAACATGCTGCTAAATGAGTCACCTCAGATCAGCTTCAGAGCAACAGCAGAGCTGATGGCTATTGAAGGGAAAATGCTGTAGCAACATGACTGGAAACACGGATGGACCAGCTTTCTAGTCGATTTTTTTTCTTAATCCAAAAAATAAAGATTCTGTATAAAAATAATGAGGAGTAATAAAGGCATCTACCTCAGTGAGAAGCCAAACAACAGAAATTACATTCATTACTGCAAAGCTAAACAGAATTCCATGCAAAGTTAACATAAACCCATTTTCCAATATAGAGCATTAACTTAATGACAGTAACATGGAAATTAATTTGCTCCCAAACTAATGTCAAGTTTAAGTTATCATATTAAAATACGGTACATACGGAGTTATTTGAACAATACTAATAACATTAATACAATATTTTAGTGTCTAGGCTGGCAATAACGTGCAGTCCATAATTTGAACTTAAAAGCTATACTGCTTTTTTGTGAGAATGTCCCCGAACGCTCAGCCGTAGCTACAGGTCAGTCTTTGTTCGTCGCATCGGTGTTGCAGAGGAGCAACAAAGGCTGTGAGAAGGAGCCTTTCTTAACAGGGGAGCAATGTCAGGTCTGCCTGGCCACACGGCGCTGCCCATTTACCCTTCCCAAACTTCTAGTTAAAAGACCCAAAACCAAGATGACAAACTCATATGCTAAGTTCTATCCCCCAGAAGAAAGATATTTCTGAACATATCGGTTCAAAGCAAATAGTCTACTTACAGTAGAATTAAAGAAAAATAAAATCCTCTTCGAGAAAACAACCATAACAAATTAATTTCTTAGAATTAAAAACATATTATTTAAATCTTTGTCAACAAAACCAGAGTGTAATCAAATGCTGATTGTACTTTTTAAACATTCAAACTTCCTGCACATTCAAAACAGACTTTTAAACAATGATCAAGTGTATCCTTAACATGGCTCATTAGAAATAATAGGGAAGAAATCTTCACTCTACAATGAAGATTTAGAGACACAAGAAGAAAGTTTTCTTAATCAAAAAACACATAATCAAAACCACAAAACAATACAGTATTACACTGGATAACCTATTTCCTACAATTTGAAAGCCTAGTAACACTGTTTTTCTTAAAAAATGCACACGATCTCCACTAGGAGACAAATTATATGTGAAAAATCAGAGTATGACAGACTATTCACGACATGCAGTCAGTGCTGGTCTGCAGTTCTGTTTGCAGGCTTGGAGAGAGGAACAAGTAACTGCAAAGGGTAAGGAAACTCATTTCACAATTACCTGTAGGGAAGGTGTGATACACACACCTGAAGCACATCGCCCAACGTGCTCAGACAGCAACAATCTCCCTTTACTACAACACAGGACTCCATGCTCGTGAGCTACAGAACCAGCTCCACGTGCACACGGCAAAGTGCCTCCTCTAAGTGGGTGCATGTACACAAGTACAAGGCGACTGGAGCACACGCAACCCAGAAAATCTGTTCTGCAAACTGTAGAACACATTCTCGTTCATGATGTTTGGTAGCCTGACATATTCAAGTAACTTAAACTAAATTCTACTTTAGATTATTCCATTTGCTTTCAATCACCACTACACTTACTTGACAGCCTGGTAACCCCGTATCTCTGCCATACAATGGAAACGGACCTCTATCGGAAGCTTTTCCTATAAAAGAAAGACATTTGAAATTAGTTTCTTTTAAAATATGCAAGATATCTGCATCAATTGTCCTTATATATGCCATTCAGAGAATCTGTTAGCATCACAGTAAATTTACAAAAATTAAGTTGCATTAGTAGAAGTAGGTTCTTATAGATCTGCATTTAACACACTGAAAGAGCACTACTGCAAGAGATGACGTACTTGCCTAATTCCATTTCTTACGTAACTGATCAGTAAAAAAAGAACTACTGCAATTTTTTGTTATAAAATATCACTATCAGCACGCTTAAATAAAAAGGGAAAAAAGTCCACTTTCACTTCCATTATCAATGAGCAATAGAGACACTGATAGACATTTCCCCATCCTACATGAAAGTAACATGTAGCTGGTACCATCTTGGGTGATGGACATACTAAGCAGTAAAATAAATCCAACAAACCCACATGAGAAGTGAACAAAAACTTTAGGAAAAAAAAAAACAGAACAAGAAAACCTACACCAAACTTAAACCATGGCTGAATCAATCAGCTCTTCACACTCACCCCTTAAACCCTTAAAAATCCCTTCATTTCATGTACATTCCAATTGGGTACAAAACTCAAGCAATACAACTGGTCAAGAGAGCAAAACAGACTCCTCTTTTCTGCGCTACAATATTTGTCTATAGGTAGCACATAGGATGGCTGCCCTCTGATATTGCTCGCGTCTCACAACCTCGGATCATAACATATTTGTCAAGTCCAGAAAAACGAGTCAGTGCTGTATCTGGCGGTTACGCCACCAAACCGGCAGGTTTGCACATTAAAACTCAGCGTGACATTTCTCCAGTAGGGCTCAGAAGTTTATCAATCAACACGTAAGAAAAAATAAATATCTGGAATAGAAGTCCCTGGTGAACAACGGCAAGAATCCGACAGTCAGCAGTACGTGCACAACAGAAAACACCGAGTGCGCACGCCTGCCCTAATTAGGACCGAGAAATAAGAAACACCCCATAACACCAATCCTAAGGGAAGCACTAACAAACCACGATACCTGTTTGAAAAGGAATGTCATCTTACCCAACTAGGCACTCCCTTTCCTAAGCACTTCATGTGCCATCCAGTCCCCATAACAAGAAAAAGTAGCCTTTCTTATATGTTCCCATTTCAGTGCCAGACAGCTCCATGCTGCTGCAACTGCACTTCTACAACAGGACTTCCTTCGCTTTTGCTGATTTTTTTTTTCTCTTTACCAAAAATCCCTAAACGCCATTCTGTAAGAGGAAAAACTCAAGTCTGTGTATTGTTCATTTTTAAAAGTACATGTGGTATAAAAGAGAGGAAGTTTGACTCTTGGAACAACATCTCTGCCAGATTATGATCTCGATAACTGCAGGTAGCCTGGTCAACAATAGTTTGCTTGAAAAATGGCAGCTCTGCTGTAACAAAGGGAAGAAAAAAGTCAACATTTTCCTGCTCAAGCAATTTGCCTCTAACAACTATCAGGCACGAAGCAAATAAAATACCTAGCATGCAAAATTATATGAAGTAGGATGAATCATGCTGTTCATATTAAGCCAGACTCAGCATTTTCCTTCCAGAAAATGAGAATCTTATACTACATGATAAACAACTTTGACTGAAGTATGCAGTATTTCAGGCAAGCTTTAAAACAAATATTTGTACAAGAGTCAATTACAGAGGCTAGAAAAATTATAATGCAAATTATAGTTTGTGAAGCAAGCAAGAAATCGTCAGATAAGAATGCATAAAATTGTGTCATTTAAATGTTATCACTTTAAAAGTTTGGCAGGTTCATACTAAAGGAAAAAAGCTGACTAGAATAGTCCAATCTATAGTATTAATCAATTTGGTTCTAAGAAACCATGAAGAGAAGTCAAGGCTGCCCGAGGCTGTGCTGCCTAAATATTTATCAAGAATTAGAGCTGGAGGAAACAAACATGTAAGCTGTGTTCAAATAGCTCAGCTTTTCAACGAAGGGCTTGGAAAGGGGCAGCAGCCCCTGAAGCTTCAGGGACACCACACCAAGCAAGGCCTCCCGGCACCACGCTGGCAGGAGGTATCGCAGCACCGTTTCACTGTGGTTTCACACGGTTCCACTATCAACACAACAGAAAAGCGAAGAGCATCGACGACAAATCGCCTCTTGCCCTCTCATCACACGTCAGCTGCTCCGGTCCAGGCACTGTGGTCACTACTGAAAGCCTCAGCAAGCTGTCACAGGTACTGGTGACGTCTCCATCGAAAGAAAACACTTAGCAACCACTCCACGTAGTGACTCAAGTACTTGAAGGGTGGGTAATATCAAGTTTGAGAAGACGACACTTCCGCACTGGTTTAACTGGTAGGTCTCACCCGTAATGTCTTATCAATGCGTGGGCAGTCTCTGGCATCTATTGCAGTTCAAACACACAGCCAGATATATCGAAGCAGAATCCCTTTGCTTAGTCCCAAGGACTATGGAGTTAAAAGAAACCAAACCAACAAAATCCCACTAAGCATTTTGAACCACAAGTATTTCCTAACTTCGCAAACTTAAAACCTTGACACATTCTGTACCAATTCAAACATTAATAGGCATTCAGTAAATAATTATTTTTCTCTTGCATTCGCTTGTCTAAATGTGATATGCTCACCACTTAATATAGCTTTTGAATACTGCACAAGGAATTGTATTCCATGATAAATCTATCTGTGTAACAGCTGTGCAGCCTAAATACTCTTAACACAGAATGAACTGAAACAGCAAGATGCAAAGTGATAGCGGGCTGAAAACAGCAGCACTAACTCGGTGAGGACTACTTCAGAGAACGTGCTATAAATGCCTGCCAGCAGCAAACCAGCCTTTCCCCACTGCTTCTCCACAACGCTTGGTTTATAAGAGGATGGTAGAACGTAACTCCGCAAAAAATTACTGAAAATCCCAGAGAATTAACCCTTCACAGACCAAAGATCTTTCTACGCACTGCTAAGAACTGATTTGGTTGGCAATGTGGAAAGCACCGAGATCTTTCACTGGAGCAGTGTCCATCATCCACGGCGAACGGCGCCGCGAGCAGAGCTGGCGGCTGCGCTGGTTGCCGGCCAGCAAGCGCGCCCGCCCCTCCTTGGCACAGAACCACCTTCCAGCCCATCTTCAAGGAGCTTCTAATCATCATTTCATCATCATAACGCTGTTAACCGCTCACAACTGACCTACCCAAAAGGCAGTTCTTAACAAAACATTGTGGACACCTTTCAGGTTTTGCTTGGGTTTTGTTTTGTTTTAAAGTTATTAAACTGGTATTGGTAGATTTGGTTAGAAATCAATTCCATATCACATTCTCCCCATCTGCATCGAGTAACAAAGTTTCCAGCAACAAACTATGTGTCTTCGCTACCCACAGAAATAATACATCAGAATGAGTTTTCATATGCAGATCCAATCTAACAAGGAACAAGCTGCAAAAGCTACACTGACCGGCACATACGGACGATGCAAGAAAAACATTCAAAGCAAATATTTTTTACAACTCTTAATATCACTTCCAACTTAGCATGAGGTAGAAAGAAAGTATGCAAAATTCGTCAAATAACATCCTTGCTGCCTCCAGTGCAGTCTCATTCGTTATTTTTAAAAATTTTGTTGGCGTTAACAATTCTTATTCAGCCCGGTGAAAAAACGCACGTTTGATTAGAACACGAGCCCAGCCCTGCTCCTGTGGTCTGGTGTGCTGCCTTCTGCTCAGAGGCAGGACCGACCGACACACGCAGCCGTAATTTTCCTGCGTATCCAGACATCTCCCACAGCACCTGAGGAATCATTTCTTCCTCCTCTACTGCTACACGGGCCTACGCAGTAATAGAGGCTGTCAGTTTTAATGTGTCTTATGCCTATAATCTTACATCTAATATTTTGAAAGTACAGAATACAAACGTATATACTGTGAATACATATAAGAAAATTGCACACTGTTTTCCTTAGAATACTTGTGACTAAAACTCACGGACACGAAGCAGAGATCTGAAGCAACGCAACTTAAAGAAAGTGCTACAAACAAATGGCCTGGTGTTCTCTTACCCGGCCTTTCTCTCTCCACACACTCCCTCTTGGTTCAGTCCCTTCTCACTGCGAGTAGCTTCCCAACCAAGAACCCCTCGAGTCTTGCAAACTCATCCACGCTGTCTTCACCTTTTAGTAAAGCAGTCAAATCTACACCATTTTAATTGTCCACAAACTCCTAATACAAATTTTGAACCTTAAGATTAATAACTAACTCATGCATAACAAAATCACGCTACTGGAAAATTTGGTAATACCATAACAGAAGAAGAAATACAAACACTTAAGCAGGAATGCCCTGCCCAAGGGAGGATCAGCAACGCAGTCTATACAGGTAATCATACGAATGTTGGCTTATGTGTTCCTGAAGAACACCTAAGGAAATGGTACATGCAGACTGTCACTAGTAGGAAAACAAACTGCCTTATTTTAGATTGCGGGGGGGGCCACACTGTGACATCTTCCAAAACAAATTTTCCCAGACAGAGAAGGTTTAGCAAAGCTTGGTTTTAACACCAAAGATTTGCCTCTTACTCCTTTTTTTGGTAAAAATTTTGAAAGATCACGATCCTACAGAACAACTCTAACAGTCTGCAAGAACTAAAGGATTATGATTTTGAGTGAGATTTATGGGATTTAAGTGCCCATCTCAGGTCTGCCAGAAACCTCCCAGGATTCTCCATGCCATAAATTCTCATTTGGAAGGTAGTATTATACTTCTGCTATCCAGTCCAATTAATTATTTGTCTTCTTTGGAGCAAGAACTGTTTTTCATATCTGAATGATGCAAAATGTGGAAATTCTGAGGCCGGAAATACCTGGAATCAACTTCCCACTTTTAACTGCTACAATTCAGGAACGACGCTTCAGGCAGCAAACGCTAAGTTCTTGCTCTGTTGACATTCGGACAGGATCATCCGGAACAAAAAATTGTCACGGTGCTTTCCAAAGATTAGAAAAGTTCAGAAGTTCTTTTATACTTAGAGTTGTGTGGGCATTCGCAGATGTCTGTAGCTGTAAGAATTCTACTGATCGAACTGGCCAGGCAATAAATTTCAGCATACATCTTTGAAGATGTTAAACACAGAAGTCAAGGGATTTCTCACAACTTCTTTAATGCAATATTTTAAAAAGAAATAATGTCCGTGTGTGAAGTGGTATTAAAGAACCAGCTTCCCAAAGACATGCTTTTGACACTTTCATACCATTGATTTGTACATACTTCTAAGAAAATACGGAATACTTTGTCAGTTTGCAGAGCACTGCACAGATCTTGTGCTATAAAAACAATTTATGAATGTTCTTACGTACTTCACATACACAGGAGGTAAGGGTGGGCTAAATTCCACACTATATTTGGATTGACTCTATGAACTTGTAATTTATACGCTCATGTCAAACACACTCTTCTGTTCCACCGTGGCCGATCCACGATGGCTCCTTCCAGTGCTATTCCCATCCCTCCACGTCCTGGCTTCAACCACGTGAAATAACAAAGCTAATGTTCACAAGGCTAAAAGGGACCAACACACTTCAGTAACTGAAGGCAAGAGGAAAAGAGGGAGTACAAACCTCTTAAATGAAGAAAGAATTTGTTTCTCCTCCTCCCCCAAGCCTATGTGGGCAAGTATTTGTGAACCAAATAATTCCTGAACAGTTGTTTAGTGTTCTTAGTTTCCATTCTCCACTACTATGTCTCTCCTGGGCTAACCTTACCATAAATAATATTACTGCTCTATTATGTATTAATGTGTGCTATGCATAGACAGATTATCCAGTGGGAGAAACAGACTAAAAATCACCACACTAAAAATCGACTCAGGATGAGGGAAATCAGGGATATACAATATCCAGAAGACAATAAGCAAACCGAGTACGCATACGAATCCACACACCCCCCACACCGGTGACAAGAAGGCACTTCATCCCACGCGGTTACCCATCTCACCGATCCACCTCATGCATTTCTAGAGGATCCAAGCGTCTTCACTTTGTCTGTTAAAATATTTCTCCCTTTACCATCTTCCTCAGCTCATCCCCAAGGGATTTAGTTAAATTTTTTAAGCAGCTAACAAAGTTGCTACTTACAGCTAACTTGAAAAGCACGCTTTGCTCTCCTGGTGTGGAATTCGTCCCAGATCTAAGGACAAAAATTACTCATCTTCTATCAGTGACTTTAAACATCAAGTACATTCTTAAGTCTAAAGTCAAGAGGATTTTATAATTGGAAATGAATAGAGAATCCACACTTTACAACAAAACGCTACACCTGTTTCTGATTAAAAGATTATTTTGGTGACACTACTTGCTACAAATTGCTAAATTATATATATGAAATCATATCAAATTTTAAAAATAGTTACTTCTGTAGGCATCTACAGCTCTTCTCACCATCCAAGACCTATTAATTCTCATTAAACTTGAAAAGCCAGCTTTGTCAAAAAAGAAAGATTGCCCCCTCACCCCTTCTCTATAGAAACACAGGTACCAACACGGCAACCATTTATAACCATCCTCCACAAGGCAGCTGGCACACAACCGTCGCTGTACAAAAGTTGTGACAATTCTTATCTGGATGAGCTGTGTAACTCACTCCAGCTTCACCCCTGCCAGGCAATACAGGCATCTCAATCAACAGAGACCAGTCTAAACCAGGTCTGCTGTTAGACTCGGGGAAAACCCAGCAAACCAACCCACCAAACACAAACCCCAACCAACACAAAACAAAGAAAACCAAACCCCAAATACCCATTAGATGCTAAAACAGATTTCAGAAGAACACAAAACATGTTAGAGTGAGTGTTTTCTCAGTATTATTGCTTCAAGAGAACAATTTCTGCAGGCACCACAAAGTAACCAAATTATCTGTTAAAACACGTGGGAAATTCTCACAAGACAGAGCCTGAAAGCAAAGCAGCCGCCTGTGTTCAGGGGCTGGAAACTCCTCACTCCTCACATGCACTATCTGCAAGTGCACTGAGCCAAAAGAAGGTGAAACAAAAACCCCATGAAGAATAGTTCGAGAGTCTCAATCAATACAAAGCACCTCAAATGCTAAGACCTTAAACAGGTGCTCTTATTTCAGTACAAAACCAGTATTTACAGCGAGGGGCTTTGGAACGTGTGGAGATGGAAAGCAACCCCACCAAGCCCCAAAGCGCTGTCGGCAGCTGCACAAGAGGACGTGGCTGTGTGGCAGAGGCCAACAGGCACCGCAGCCACCCGGAGAACGAACCGCCCCCATCTGCTAAAAACCACCCCAAAGCACCGCTCTCTCCAACCCGTCCCCTCAGCCGCAGGCACCCCACGGCCCAGACGCTCCTGACAACGTTGACACCTTACTGCCCAGGCACCTGAGGGATGAACACTGGCTTCTACATCACCTCCAAACAAACGAAAAACCAAGCTGCAAAGGAAAACGTGTTTATTTTGGGAGGTGAGACAAGTGGCACTCTTGATAAAGAATAAAACGTCTTCAAAAGACATCATAGCAGTTGTGGGAATGTGACTGAAGAAACACTAACAACAATATCGCAGGTGCAGACACAGTGAAGGCGAATGGATATCTCTGATTTAAAACCACCAAGGAGCACGGTGTGCTGTTCAATGAACTAAGGAATAAAACTTGATCACGGGTGCTACCTCTGCTTGGCTACCCATGCTAGCCAGGGGTATCGCTGTGCTGCTTTTAATGACCTGTAGCAGATAAGAAAACCACTCCTCGGCGTGCTAAGAACAACAGGAGCACTCAAGGCAATATTGGTATTTATTTTATATAAATGATAACATGAATAAATATGTATAGATATAGATATATATGTTTATATTTTTATATATATATATATAAAAACCAAGGAGTTCTCTCAAATACAAACACTGTTTTTTACTTAAGTCTCAGAATACTCAGGAAGTGCAAGATCTCTGGAAGAAAATTCATTTTGTACAATATTTAAAATAAGCAAATAGGGTTACCCAAATAATTTATTTCTCGGATAGCAAATCATAAATAATGAAATCACCGAAACGGAATTTTATTAACAAAGGATTAGGTAGGTCAACGATTACGCTACTCAACCTGAATTTGTGGGAAAGGAGTCTTTTTACACTAAGATGGCAGAATACACTATCAATGTAGCCGATTTTTGTAAGGTATGTGATAAAATATTTTGACCCAAAAAATGGATGGCTTTTAAAAGAATAGTTTAAAGGAACAATCTAAATATTGTTTTAAAATAATAATGCATTAAGGAAGCAAAAGCCAGGCACCAGAAAAGGTTTTAAAATGCAACAGTAAACAGACAGCCACCACCGAATATTTTTCAGTGACATCAACACGACTCTTACCTTGCCCCTGGATTTAGTCTCTTGGTTGTTTTTTTATTTTAAAACCACCAACTTGACAATCTAAACGTGTAACTGGAAACGCAGAGCTCGCTGGCAGGCTGAAACGGCCGAGGGCAGGGCAGCGACCTGCAGCGCTCCGAGCTGCGCGCAAGGACGCCACGTTCCCTTTTTACTCAGCCAAGTGCAAGAAGGTGCCTTCAGAAGGAAGACACGGCCCCACAGCCCCTGCTCTTCAGCCACACTCATCCTGGGGAGGCGGCTGGTGGCCTGGGAAGGTTCCCATGGGCCACCGCTGTTCTAAGCCTGCGTGCCCTGCAAGGCACGGGACAGGAAAGCCAGGAAAGCCCAAGCGTCTGCCCTGGGGTCAGGAACGTGGTTCAGCACCCGAGAGCGCTGCCAAGGGAAAACCTTCCTTAGAAGCCTAAACAGCACCAAACAGTGAAAGTAAAAACCGCGTGGGGTTTGCATCTTTTTATCTGTTTTACTTGCTTGTACTTCAATTCCCTGCTCTACGGAATGGGAACTGTGGAGCTTGCATGTTATTATAGAAGCCTTTTATACATAAACTAGGATTAATTTCAAAGACACTTTCCCATTTCATATCTAGCCCTTATCTCTGCTGTAAGCTCTCAACTACACATTACTCCTTGATATTAAATAGTCATAAACACTTACAAAAAAGGCTTTTCTTGAGCCTGCCCTCTCTTGATTTACTCATCCAAGTCTCAGCGTCTCAAGCACCTATTTTACTTCTTACACATTTGATTTGCAACCTAAATTTGTTTTCAGCAATCTCCTTGCATCCATAATTTTGTCTTTGCCCACTACACAGTGGTGGCATATGGACCCTGTCCTGCTTAATGTCCTTCTCAGTAGCCTGGAGGAGACAGAGCACATCATACAAGAATTTGAAGACCTCAATGTGGGAGATGCAGTTAGGGGGCTTGAAGGCAGGACCCACCATTCAGAAGGATGCAGACAATCCAGATGACTGAGGCCAACAGGAGCCTCACGCGTTTGCTCATGCATTAAAAAAACAAACAAAAAAAACCCAAAAAACCCACAAACACCACCACTAAAAACCAAAACCCACACAAATGAAAAACTAACCCCAGACCAACCCTGCACCACACACTGTTTGTTTCAGATCATCTTTTCTCTGCCTGTGAAAGCTCCCTCTTGGATATCCAGGCTCTGCAGTGAGTTTTACCATTGTTGTTATGCTGTAAGAAACAACAACACTGAACGATGATCACAACTATTCTGCTGTGAGCACACCATTTGAAGAAAGGTAATAAAAAGGATTAAGACTGCTATTGAAATGTCTGGACCTCACCACTTTTAGATTAAAAATTGCACAGCTAAATAAAACATCGAATCATCATGAGAGTTCCATGCTACAGCTGTATCTTAAAACTCTCGCTACTTCTACGTTGATTTAATTCACATGTATATTCTAATGGAAAAGCAAAGTAGTACCGAGGTGATTTAAACAGTTGCATTTTCAGGGTTATATTCACAAAGTCTATTTTAAGAACTGCTCTGGAAGCAACTGATGTTCCATGGCAGTGAGCTGCTATTTTCCCAGATGAACACAATAGCCGTTCTTTGGCTCCCAGTTTCCACGACACTAAAACCAAACCATGCATGGGCACCAGCTCCGTGTCTGACGGTAAACGCAGCTGCAGCTCCACCAGCCCCAGCACAGGCGCTGCAGCTCCCCAGCGCAATCCCGTTGTTTTACAGACAAGCCCTTTCTTGCCAGACTCAAACATTTCAAACCCTGCTGGTGTTCCGTTTCGGAATGAGAAGTTATTCAATTCCGCAAGTAACGACACTAATGCAAAGTCTTCCAGATTACGGAACAAGACTTTGGTAACATCAGCATTTGCCCCCACAGTTACAAAGACATTTTTGGCCGAAGAATTTCAAACTTTGCTCCCAGTTTCAATTCCAACCCGCTTCCTTCAAGTGAGTGGTTGAAGAAAAGTATTATGAGGACCATTTTGGAACTGGTAAATGGAGAAAGTCACGTGGCAATTCAGGCACGGAACAACACGCAGCTTTCAGTGCTGCTGCTCGTGCCAAAAGCAGCGCTGCGGCACACACCTGTCCTGAGAACGAGAGATGCCATGAGAAACCGTCTTTGCTTTAGGGGAAGACACAAGACTCCTATTAGCTAATAAGTTAATCCTGAGCCTTATCAGCTAGCTTTTCACCTGTTTGGGACCCATTTTAAGTACATGGCCACTCACTTTTTCATGGTGGTCCACACACCTTGACTTAAACACACTGGTCTGATTTTAAAAGCCACATGGAAAACAAGACCTAGACAACACTGCACATTTTTTAGAAGGATTTTTAGGCTGCAATTCAATAAAGCAACTAAGCACATACGTACTTACAAGTGTAAGAACTAAATTCAGCAGGGACTGTTCATATAATTTAAACTACAAACCAAGGAGTGTATTGGTGGGCTGCAGACCGGTTAGAGAAAGCTGACAAAGGAGGACGCATCATCTCAGTCTACTCTTAGTGTAGTTTTTAAGGAATTCAGTCAAAATTTCTGAAAATATTGAAAATGTAACATGTCAATAATAACCAATTTGCAACTTAAGCTAGAAACTGATTTCTTTCAATTATACGGACTGAAATCCGTTTCTGTTTTGCCCCCCCGGCCCCGAGTCCCCCCGGCCCAGCGGCTGCTGTGCTCAGAGCGCCCCCTCCTGTTGGCGGGCGCTCCCATCACGCTGGACGCGGAGCTCGCCCCACACAGCAAGCAAACTTCTCTACCAAGTTAATTAAAATACAGCTCAATAACGCAAAGACCGCAGCAATATTTATTAACAAATCATTAACAAAACAAAAATTTTAAAATGGCTCTTTGCACCCAAACCACTGACTTCAACTTGAGCTTCAGCAGGCCCTCCAGGATCAAAGAGTGTTACAGCGGTTTACTGCCAGAGGCCACTGCAACTCACTTTCAAGCATTACTCTTAATAAATTGTTATTGATGGCCTTTCTACTGAGAACCTACTGGACTTTTACAACATCCTTACACTAAGCCATTAACAAGACTGGATCATCAGTGTGCTCCCCACAGGCCACTACAGATTACAAGATCAGAAGAAAGTGAAGCCTGCATTTGGAGCTTTTCCAGGAGCTGAATAAAAACCACACACACCCACAAAAGCAGTTTTCTCATTGCCAACGCAGCATTTACACATTCGCAGAACACTAGTAACGGGAGCGTAATCGATCTTGCAGGTGGTCATCACTGTAACCTAGGAAGAACAGTCACGTTATTTCACAAATACCATCCTGCAGAAGTTCCTTGGTGGGTCAGTAAACGCTGATACAGGACAAACGCTATCTTCAAAATTTCAATTTTATTAAGTGTTTGCTGAGGTTTTGACTCTTTATTTTCCTTCTGAAGCCAAAAAAAGGAGCCAAGTAGTTCAGAAGCTGGTCGCAATAGTCAACTCCCCTTACAGTTCCTGGAAAGAATTTTCTTATCTACAGACTTAAGTTCTTCAGGTTTATTGCAACACTGGTACACATTTCCCTATCCTGTGTTTCCCAAACAGCGGGCAATAAATCAGAGAGATCTGCCAGCTGCCTGGCATACTTGCTATGCCATTGTTCTTCCTCTGCTTCAAATACAGAGCAAGTTTTATTACAAATATTAATGATAAATCACGTGTTTTCCTGAGACTGTCTTTACGCAACTGCAGTGGCAAATAGGGGACTTCATAGTAAGAATACAAGCAACAATGTCCTTAAGTCCATAGTAAATTTCCACCTGGCTGTGATTATCACACATACAGCCTGGTATGCGGGGGAAAGATGAATGAACCCAGAGAAGCTTCTTAAAGCGTAATTTGCAGCATGGAAACCTGAAAGAAACCCCATATCTGAAGCTAATACAGATTCTTCATAGCTCAATAGTGATCTCCTCTTTTGCTCTCTTCTCAAAAGCAGAATCTTTCCAGCTGTTTACTTTCTGAAACTTTGGATAATAATTACAGACACCAAACTGGGATGTCAGCCTACGAAGTCAGCAATGGGAAACTGGACAGAGAAACACGTCTGTTACAATCACAACCCGTATGTCTCCTCCAGCTGCTCCGGTACCTACCTCAACAGCTAACAAAAAACCAAACCAATCCAACCAAGGAATCCATACTCACGTGACAGTGGTTCAAAGAAAAAATTACAGCAGCTATTTGGAGTACGGAAGGTCAAGATTTCCAGTCTCAAAAAAGCCCAGTATTTGAAAAGCATCTCCGAAACTGACACCTAAAAGATGCCTGCTTTTCAAACAGCAAAGCACCCCACTTTATTTGGGAGCGTAACTCAATCACAAGTGCACAGCAATGCTGAAGCCATCTCATGTAGCTCTGTTTAAAAGCCTAAATATGGATTTATGGCCCTGATCCTTCAAACAGCTACATACGTGCTTAACGGGATTATGCGTGCTTAAAGTCTCTTAGATGTAGAAGTATTTGTAAAATTAGGACTTACCTTGGGCACGCGGATCATTCAGCAGGGCGCACTAGGTTCCCACTGACTCCTGTCACACCCCACGACATTCGGACACTTCCCATTGCCTCAGACAACCACAGAAGTAAACAAACCAAACTACTCCACCAGCACTTTGTTTCCTTTATTACAGAAAGCTTATGAGGGCTATTTTTTTTCCTAAAAGAAAACCCAGCGCCATCAGAGCGTTACCAACGTATCAGAATGCTAAGTGGTCACTTTGCTTATGATAGATAAAAAAAGTCACATAACTAAGTAAAAATCAGAGACTTGTTTCAAATAGCTTTTTTCACACTATCCTAGAACATGATGTCTTTCTAGAACTGGAGCTGTACTGAAATATTTCGAAAAGCGAAACCACTTGGGATGTTATTTGAACAATCTTGTGTGTGTATACAAGTAACAACGCTTCACCTGTGCTTCAGTGTTTCCAAAACAGCCCAGCCACATACACACAGTTTCACCGAGATCTTTCTTCCCTCAATAAGACCTATTCTTTGTTTACTACTTTTTCACTCTTTTTTAAAAGTCTTTTTTTTTTTTCCAATTACAGGCAGGAAATAAAAAGAAATGCAACTCTTTTATGTAAAGTAAATCCATCTGGATGTTTGCTGCATCCTATATTATAAACTTGTGATCCCCAACCAGAATGAGTTATAGTGAAGCTGCAGGCAAAATTGTCTCCATATACCACAATCCATTATCCCTGTCAAGTTAATGTTCCATGTTGAGCCATATGGCGTGGGTACACACTCAACAAAGGAAATTCCTTAAACTTGTTATAATCAGCACTTACAGTCATCCAAAAAAACTGACATAAACAGCTTTATTGTGTTTTGTGCATTTCAGTTGATATCCATGACAAAAAGAAGCAGCTTCAGAAAAAAAATAAAAGGAGGGGAGAGTAAAGTTGCAATAATAAAAAGGGAGGGGAGAGCCTGTACATTTCATAATTACACAACATTTTCCTTAGCAAGCAATTTTCAGTTACAAAAAAGCTCAAGCCTCCTGATACACTGTGCCAGAATACCAAGAAACAAACAAAAACCAGCAAAAAACCCCTACATCAATACCTCATTTTCAATGCAAATAAGAAACCCTATAGTTTCAAAGTGTCTGACTCATGTAAAAGATTCTCAGTTAAAAAAAAAACAAAAAAACAAACAAAAAAAGAATTTTCATTTTCCTGACTTGGAGAGAAGGTTTGCCTGCAGTTGTTGTATAATCATCAGAATTTAGCAGTCCTTCATTACCAATACAGCCATTTAAGTAAAATATCTTCCTATGCATTAACTGTAGGTCACGGCTGAATTAAGGGCTCCCAGAAGCCTCTGCTACCTGGCACAACCCATCACATCAAGCCCGAGTCAAGGTACAAGTAGAGCAGAACTTCATTCCAGCCCCCGCAGTGACAACAATAAAACGCTGCGAAAACACACTATCAAATACTGAACTCAGCATCAATTTCTGTTAATTACAGCCTTGTCAGCAACGTGATTATTCAAACAGCTCATGCAAATGTTAATGAGTCCTTATTTGCATATTTATTTTTTCCTTTGTTGAAATGTCATTGATTATTACATTCTACAATGATGAATGCTGCTGATGATGTGCTCTGATATGTAATTAGTCATTAAGTGGAATGAATAGATCAATTATGAAAAAGGAGTGAGATTAAGAAATATCAAACAAGACCGCCCAATGTAACTATAGAATTTTTTTAAAGGAACTAAAATAATTTCTTGGCATTTAAAGTGCAACATCAGTAGTTTTCAATCAATAAACTGCTACTTTTCTGAGGTTAAATAAGATCTTCCACACGCACTGCTACTCGGGTAATCTAATTACAATAGCAGAGCGCTTTCGTGAAAACAGCACGAGCCGTGCAGAGCGACACGTAAAGCTCCAGGGTTTGCCTGTTGTGTCCTGTCCCTCCCCCGGTCTCTGTGGGGAGGTTCGGGGTGTCCCAGCGCCGCTCAGGAGCACAGCCTGCCCGGCCTGCCAGCAGCAACGAGAGCAGCGCTTGCGGCGGCCCCACTTTGTTCTGGAGGCAAAGGCTGCGCCGCCCTCAGCCCCAGCCGCACATGGGGGGAAACGGAGAGGAGAGGAAGGAAGGAAAACCCAACCCCACCACACACACGCACCCCCCGCAACAACAACAAAAAAATCACATTACTGCAGACCAGATGGGAACATTCCACATGACCAAACCAATCAATCACCTCGGTGGGGCGCAGGTGCAACACAGCCGTGTAGCAACACACCATTTCACAGTCTATCGGGCACAAACACATGGTCACCAATCAATGGCACCCCCAGGACCTGGGGGGGAGGCTCTCTCGAGCCTTACTGGTCCATGCCTGATGACTTCATAATCACACATCATTTCATTCACTGGAGGATACAAACCAGCATTCTAATAACCTTCCCCGAAACCGGGCATGTTGTGCATGTTAATGGAGCGCCGGGCAGAGCCGAAGCGCCAGCTCCGCGCTGCAGTCGCAGCGGAGCCCGCGCCACGGGAACGACCGGGAGCAAACAACTTCTGCCTGGGTAGGACAGGCAGCCCAGGCGCGGATCAACGGCAACGCCACTCATTTTGCCAAAATAGACCGTGCGCCACGCTCGCACCTCTCACAGAGCGAGCCCTGGACAACGCAAGCAAGCTGCGACAAAGCACAAAGTGGGATGAAAACAAAACCAGTGGAAGAACGTGCTTCTGTACTCCGTGATACGTCAGACAAAATTCTGAAACAAACAGGACCACCAGTAACACAAAAACACCCAAAGTTAAAACTATTAAACTAATCTATGTGCCTGCAATGCTCTCAGTGAAAGAAATGATTTCTTTTAATGCAACAGCCTAGCACACGCTAGGTTTAAACCAAACAGATATGTAACGTGATGTGATCACACCACACTGAGACCTGAATCAGAGCACTGGCTGCTTTTGACCACATTTTGCAAAGAAGGCCAATTACAAATGTTAATTTATGTTTGTGTTATTGATGACTTAGGAGTATAACAAACAGCATGGACACAAGGATATGGAGACATTTTGGCCAGAGCTTGTCACGCTACACATCTGCATTGTTAAAAAGATACTCAGGAAACAAACATGACAAGCAGCTCATCTTCTCTTGACATTACGTTATGCCTCGGGGCCAAAAGGCAAATGAGTTGCAACTGAAATGTAAAAGACCAAACAAAGTACTAATATGCACTTTCCCCGTTTAGAATGCTCAAGTGCCCAGGGAGGTTAGGGCTCCCCCACTTGGTATCAAAACAAAGAGCTTAGTTTGATTCTGTGAGGAGCAGACACCCCTGAATTAAACAGTTAAATCAGGCAAGTCCAGCATCGACTGAACTGCCCCAGCTTTGCTTTCGGGCCTAAATTGCCAGGACTACTCGGAGCAGTAAGTGCAGCAGGCACGATAAGGGCAGAGTTGTTGGGTTGCACTCTGTAGCGTTACATGTTGCTTTAGGTCAATGGCCATTCTTCCTTTGCCGTTTGGGGGCTACACAAGGGGACTACAGCACAGCACACTTTAATTCATTAATACAAGCAGGGGAAAAAACGTCAGAAACAGAAAGTACGCTTTTAATACTTAGAATCCGGATCATTTGGCGATTTGTACTGCTGCAGGCCCTTTCATCTTCTTTCCTTGGCTTCCTCCCTTCCCTGTCTCAAAGATCTCAGAAAAATGCACAAAAGCATTTGAGTTTTGCTCTCAATTCAGAGCCTTGGTATGATTCATCTTTTCACAGGGCCAGATTCTGAGTCCCGTAATCCAAAAGCTCCACACGATAAAAAGGTGGCAGACTCGGTGTTGTTTGACAGAGGAGCACAGAAAAGTTAAAAACCGAATGTGAGTAATACCCAAGGAATATTCTCATCCTTTTGCAGAATTCTGTTGACCAGCAGCAGATTAGGAAGTGTTCTCCCTCACTAGAATACAAAAATCATTAACCAATAAATCATTGAGTTAAGGCCTGATGACCATTTCTACTCTGTGCACTTGCAGAATGCTGATTATTGTAGTATCTAGGGAACCTACAGCGTTAAAATCAGAATATCTTCTTCAATAAGATCAGGTTTTTAGATTAAATTCAGCTTCCTTTATTTTGAAAGCCCTTGAAAAGAAATGAAAAATGTCATATAATGAATTAAGCACTAATACAGGCCACACTCCCTATGCAGCACAGGGCAAGCTGATGGCTATGCTGCAGACCAGACGTCTCCTGAGAGGCAAAACCCGGCTGGCGACACTCACGGCGGAAAGGGCTGCGAGGAGTCTGACAAGGAACCTCATCCAAAACGGAACGGCCTCGATGAAGCTCACGCTTCGCGGGAACATCGAGAGGGAGAAGAAGGGGACAGTGAGCACAGCGAGCCCACACACCTCGCCCGCCCTCCTTGCGCTAAGATCACTCAGACAACTGCTGCTCAGCACCGAACCTCTCGTCCCATCGACCGAGGTGGGAAAGGAGCGGGGTTGTGCTCGCTGGTGACATAACTATACCTAAAAAAACTAAGATGCAGAAACGGAGGGCTCAGCTCGACACGTGAAAACTAGAGCAGCAAAGGGTAAGATTTACCAGAGAAGCTTCAAAAGAAAGGCTTTTCCAAGAGGGAAAACGTGTTACTGCCCTTGAGCAAAAGGATTTCCGCAAGGACAGCACGAAATGTGCCAGAGACAAACCTCAGTGAACTTCTGAGAACAATTCTAAAAACTCCATGGCACAGGTAGTGGGGAACCCGATTGTTATATAAATTATACAGCCTATAAAAACACCAAGAGAGCAGCGGCAGATTTCAATCAGTTTGTTCAAATCAGTGAATGAGCCGCGACAACACTTACACAAATTTCAACCCGTGAACAAAACAATACACGGCTCCTGAGACATTTTCTACAGAGAACTCTAGTGATAATTTGCTTATACTATGATTTTTACCCTAAAATACAGAGAAGTCAAGTTGTCAATAAAATAGATTTAATTCCCAAGTGTATAGTGTACAAATTAGTAAACTTTATCTTGTAAGACACAGCTTTGATTTATTCACTCACTGCTTGGAAAGAGGGAGCTAGAAGTTAAGGAACAATTAAAACCAAACAACTTCATGTCAGCGCAATGGTAACTGGTTACAAGGTTAACCTGAAATTGATTCCTGCAAGACACATTCACAGTACCACAAATACAGAAAAATCAGTATTTACAATAAACAGAGGTAAAAATGGGTTGGAACTTAGGGCGGTTGACAGCGAAGACTGAAAGGGTTTGTGATTTCTTGAGTAAAAATGGTTGAATGAGATGTAGTCAATGCAAGCAAAAGATGTGTATTTGCTCAGTATTAAAAAAAACAAAAAGCTTTATAAGATTCTTTCAACAAATAAAACTGCAAAGTGAAAACATAGCTAAAATTAGGTATATACTTCCCCTGGTAAATGCAATTCTTTTAAGCATTCAAATCCAAAGAAAATCTGTAACGCTACTAAGAATGTTCTTTAACTACTATAGAAACATCCCAAAGCAGCTAAATTGAATACTTTGAAGTATTTTAAAAGTTTAGATAGAAACTACGGCTTAACTGGTCCATTTTCCCTGATCATCTCCACTGACGTTAGCCAGGGTCAACAAACTCTTCATTGTACATTTTGCCTATCTGGATTCCTTATGCTCAGCTGTTGGCACCAAGAAACAACGCCTAATTTCCAGTCAGGCTTAACAGCTGCATTCATTATAAAAAAGGAATATTAAACCTTGAGCAGGCATAACTGGCTTTGACTTCAAAACAAGCATTTTTCTAACTGATCATGCTATACTTTCAGGTATTAAATAATGTTTTCATTCCAATACAGTTTTTTCAGACTGCATACCTTTAAGAATTTGCAGTAGCTGTCAAAGTTGTAAATGTAAAAAAAGCTAACAACCCCCAAATTTTTAATGAGAAATTAAAAAAATCAGGACAAGGAACAAGAATTTATCAGTAAAAGCCTCATTGCAAAGAAGAACTGGAATGACATTGAGGCTGAGCGAGGGTTTTGGTTTGGTTTGGTTTTTTTAAGGTATGAGCAACGTTCTGGGTTTTGTTTTTACAGTTGTTACTGAGTTGGTTCTTAAGGAATTGGTATCATCTAGGTTCTCAACCAGAAGCAGGATTTTTAAGTTGCAATGGAGAGAATGTCTATGCTACTTACAGCTATTTTATGTTTAAAGGCCATTCTTGATATTATAACAAAAATATTTTTCACAAGATGGATAATTATCCTTAAAAAAAAAAAAAAATCAATATCCTCAGGGGGAAAAAAAGTCTGTGCATTTTTTTTAAATTTAGCTTTACCTTCCAAAACAGAAAAAGAGATGAGCAGCTCTCCCAACTTATTTAAGCAAATACTTGAAAAGCGTCAAAGCACAGAAAGGAGAAAGGCGGCCGAAGTTCGAGACGGAGTTTCTGTGTAACAACCCAAGAGGCGAACTCTGGTAACCCAGCCGTGCACAGCTCCATTCGCACCCCAGGCCCCTGCACGGGGCT
Organism: Pampusana beccarii; assembly: GCA_013399365.1. NCBI lineage: Eukaryota > Metazoa > Chordata > Aves > Columbiformes > Columbidae > Pampusana > Pampusana beccarii. Next base: position 198,324 of record VWYH01001021.1, read on the forward strand.
GCTCCGAAGAACTGGTGGGTGCTGCCGGGGAGGGAGCAGAGAGGGCCAAGGGGCCCCCTCCTGCAGCTCCACAGCAGAACGCACCTTGCCACAACACAACGGTGTGCACATCGGTCCAGATCACTGAATGTGAAAACGGAACGACCCGACACACTACACATTTCCAACTGAGTTCAAGAGCGGGAATGCCATTCAGTCCTGAAAACATTAAGATACGCTTTTAAAATGTTCTGCATAGTGTGGTCCCCCAGGCTGCCCACAGCAAATTTACGGAGCCCTGAAAGGAGACAGCTGACCAGATATCTACTCAGTATCTTCAAAATTCAGGCTGTACTACCAGCTGCCACTAATCCTGTCTTACAGGCCCATACAACCAAAGAATGTATCCAAAGAGAGACACAATCCGGAAAGCTACGAAATTCATTACACGCATTGTTTCATTAGCAATAAAAACAAAACAAAACAACCCCACAAACAACCCAAAAAGGACCAAAAAAAAAACCAAAACCAAAAAAAAGACCAACAAAAACAGCAACACCACCACCACACACATCCCAAAAATACAGCACCCATTTTGGACAGTATCCTGCGGTTACAACCACTTGACACGATTCTTGTAACAAATTCGACTTCAAAAAAAACCACCTTCAAACAAAAGAATTTTACAGTCACATGGTTGTTTTAAAGCCTAACTAGTTCTTTTTGTGACTTATTTCCTACTTTGGTCAGCAGTGTCTTCTGCATATGTGTTTATACGATGTGACCCCTTTTGGCATTCACAAGCACAAATAAAACGCCATACAGGTTGGATTGAGTACTTTCTAAAGCGGTCACAGCAAAGGACGCTGAGTGGCTGGTTGGACAGAACATCCTTAGGGAGACTGAGCCACCCCAGAGGTTTTGTGGGCAGAAAACCTTCAGGCGAAGTGATTCATCACGAGTGGCAAGACGACCGTGACACCCGGAGATCCTTGCCTTGGGCAGCACGGTACACGCCACGAGGCATCAGGCGTCCTAAAAAGCATCCACACACATCTGGGAAGTTTCGGTAAGACATGTTTTAAATGACAAAATACTGGACACTAAGATGTGTATGTGAATTAGCTTTTTGCAGTGGAAAGCTTTGGCATGTCCTTATCCATGCTGTTGACCTAACATAGAAATAAGCAAATTTTGGCTAATTTTGCATTCAAACTCACACTTTTGGAGTCTAACCAAAGGATGTTTTAACACCTGGCTCGTATTCCTTCCTCCAATGTAACTAAGCCATAGCCTTGCAGGTTTGTTTAGAAGTTGGCCATCAATAAATTATTATTTTTCCACTTTAAAACGTATTTTCCTATACTGGCTTTTACTATCCACTTATCCACTCACTACAGCTCCTAGCACCTTCCAACAGAGGATCACAGAATGCATTACTACACCTCCATTGCAACACGAGAACAAACAGGTTTTCTCCTCCAAATCTAACGTGCAGTTCTCAGTCGTGCGAAGGGAACACTCGGCAACAAGCAAAAGACCCACACTGGGATGGAATCCCACCAACAGCACTGGCCGGTACCGGGGGCACAGAGAAAGAACCACGAACAGAGGGGATGCCAAGAATGATACGCTCTGAACGTCAACAGTCAGCTGTTGCAGCCAAATAAGTCCTGTACGTAACAACGGAGCAGAATCAGATTTAAAACTTTATTTTCCCTATCCTTAAGATGCAGGAAAACAAAAATAACATCCACGAGAGCAACACATCTGCACAAAACCACACAAAAGGGGCCTTTCTTAAAACAGCCGAAAAAGCCAACAGACCAAGGAAGAGAGACAAGCCAGGTAGAGACAGGAAACACCGCAGAGTGCAGGTGAGCGCGGGGCGGACGCAGAGCTCAGGTGGAACAGCGGCCCGAGCCAGACGGGCGCATTCACGGGACAACAACGCAGCTTCAACCGCACGGCAAAACTACAGGGAAATTATACTCTACAGATTTGAGGACAGATGGTTCTGCTGATGATATTAGTGTAAATTAAAGTTTTCAGTATTTTCTACCTCTGATATAACGGCGTTTTTTAAGGAAATAAATTGGGCCAAAGACACGTAATTGTGTTGCATCCACAAACAGGAATGCAACAAAAAATACATCAAGAAAATAGGAGAGACTGGATAGAAGGGCATGCGGCAACTTTAAAAACATAGCTTTCAGTTCAATAGCTGTGCTGAAATTGATTATCAAGGGAATAAAGATGCTTTAGAGCACACGTTAAAAGAAGAAAAAAAAAAAAGAAGTTACTGGGGCCTGGATAACATTTTCTGCTGATGAATCACAGCCTCTCAATTCGGTGTTCTATTTCCCACAGGTTCAGTGGCACTCGCACTGTGTCTCTATCGGGAGAGCAGGCTGTGTCTGAACTGGGGGAGGCCCAGAGCAGAAACGGGGAGCACAACCGACAGAGCTCGCTCCTGCGGATCACAGAGCGCCAGCCAGGCACCGGAGAGACAGCCGAAAGTCACTGGCCTGTGTTCAAGGCATTTGTGCGCTCTGTTTTCTTCTATGTAGGTAAAACGAGACAAATCAATACAGAAAACCCTCTGTTTAAAAAATTGTTCTTTACTTTTACTCTGCTCTACATATATCGCTGAACGCCCACTGTTTATTGTGTATAAATAAGCAAACTACCCTACATAAAATGGTTACCGAGCGGAGGAACACATGAGCTGTTTCCTTGTGCCAACAACCGAGATTCCTTTTCCTAGTTTGCAACTGTGCCCCCGAACCAATGCAAACCTGCAGTATTTCTCCTCTGGCCCCGCTCCAAAACACCGAAGGAACAAATTTGGACTCAATTCGTTTAACAGCTTTACAAATTCGTTGGGGCTTTTTTACCGTGTAAATTTTGAACCACATTTCTAGGAAGAGACATTTCTAACGTAATAGCAAAAAATGAGTGAAATGAAGAAAATACACGTATACTGGGCAAAAATACTCATTACAGTTGTGCATGTGGCTTAGTGCCAGAGAGCTGTCAAACAAAGGAACGAAATCATACAGTTGTTTGGCACGCAAGGCTGAAATGGTCGTGAAACATGCACTGTTTACAAATCGTCATTGATGGACAAAAGCAGTGCACAAAAAAAGTGAAGGAAGCGCAGCCAAGCAGCAGAAAGAGAAGCCAACCACTGCTGCTCCTCCCACCGCGCCCTGCGATCAAACACCACAAAACAACCCCCAAGCTCCCACCGTGCTGGGCAGGAACACGGCAGCGTGAGAGGGCCCCTGCGCAGCGCAGCCACCAGCGAGGGCCCGGGCCCGGCTGCCCCGGCTGTAGGGGCACACACCCTGCGGCACCGGGCAGCAACCGGCACGGGGTTTCCCAGCTTGCTGATTTATCAAGTAACACGACATTCATCTTAAAAATATCAATCCCAGAAGATGTAAAATAAATAAATAAATAAATATATATATACACACACACACATACATATATAAAATATATATANACAACGCTGCTGGGAAAAAAAAAAATAAATCATCTCACCTATAATTCAGGAGGAAGACTGAATTCATGTCAGGTGAAAGGAAAACATTTATTTAAGTTTGAACTAAGACAGAACTGTATTCCAGAAAATAAGCAAGAGCTCAGTTTCTGATCTCGCCTATCTGTACCAATTCCAGTATCTTTCAAACTTGAAGCTGTACAATAATGCAATACACTGATAAGGAAACAAAATCTCCTCCAAAATTAAAGAAAAAATAACTTTTAAACATTCAAAAACCCCTCATTTTTTGACTGTTAGGTAGAATATTAAGGTATGCTAAATATTTTCCAAAGTACAGCACACATATGATCTTCTGCAAACTCCCATAAAGCTCAGGTGATGTGATCAGAAGATTCTCTACAATATTGCGTATGGCAATGCAACTTTTGAGATAGGTAAGGCATGTTTAAGAAATATGGTCTGTAAAGAAATAATTTCTGTAAATCTCTCTTCAGGCAGGTCAATCAGCCTGCAGTTTAAGTTGGAAAGTACTTCAAGACCCCAAAGAAATATCTAAATAAATTAAATCTTAGGTGGCAGCTTGTAACGCACCAGCAATACACGAAACAAATAAATGATGTCATAGGAAAGAAATGAAACCGGTCAGAAACAAGTGTTCGTTATCACAGCAAAAAAGGCGAACTACACTCTGCTGGTATGAAGCAGAAAACGTACTTAAAACTGCGGAACCCTGATAAAGAGCGTACAAGTACACGCTCTCCTGTCTCTGCAGAACTTTTTCAAACACGATATGAATTTATTTACGATACAGTCATGCACTTAGGTATTCAATGCAGATCCCAGGGATCAGCCTTGAAGCTTATGAGCCTGTTAACAAGTCACACATGACTCCCAAGACTTCTGCTCTCTATGTTCCATTGTATAAGAGGAAAAAACGTCAGGATGCCTTATTCGTATTGCATTTGTGCCTAAAGTGCCAGGCTTATTTTAGAGCTCCCTATTACACTGAGAAGTGAACTAAATTTTGTTACAGTTCTTGTGACAATAGTACTGCTTTTGCACATGGTCTGTACAATCCCAATCTGAATTTACAAATTTTACATTCACAAATTACATATTTTAGTGCGCTTAGTTCCCAACTACTTTTAAGGCTTACGGCCAGACCTCAGCAGTTTTAGGAAAAACTGTAAGTCTCAACTTATTTCTATAGTAATTGCTGTGTTTCTTCCTGATTCCCACTTCAACGAACCCTTTTTATTCCATCACTGAACTTAAGGCTACTGCTTCCTTTAAAGGACTCAGCAGCAGTAATCCCCAACCCCATCAGTTTCTTTAATCCTGTCTATAACACAGCATCACACAAAATGACGTATCAACTCCTATTTCATCTTCACGTGGGGGACCTCTGTGTCTTCCAAAACCACCCCCAATCGAATAGCATCCTCCCTCCATCAAATGCCATCCTGGCGAAGCTTCCACAAAGCTAACAAGGTTTCATCCTCTCAAAGTGACCCTCCATCTGGATGCCTATGAAATAATCGCGCAGAATTTCCAGCTGCCTTCCCAACACACGCGTCGGAGCGACGGGAGCCGCGCGCCCCTCCGAAAGGCACAGTGCTGTCAGCCTGCAGAAGAGCGTAAAGAGGCAGCAACCAGAAAGCCTCACAAATACAGCAAGATATTACCCCCACTTCACAGAAACGTGCAGGAGACCGGAGAAACTGCAACTCACCCTGTTAAAATCCTTCATGCGCTTTTCAGAAACGAAACTTTGGTGCAATATTGAACTTAAAGTGTCCAGACAATATTATCAAAACCCAACTAAAAAATTCTGTTGTCTTTCGATGATACCTGTTCCATTAATCGGCTGTATATAGCTCAAGCATTGCACACCTACAGCAGCTTAGAACTCTGGGGAAAACGCAGTGGCCACCCAGGCAGCTCACAGAAACAATAGTATTAGAGGTCCAACACCTAAAATTACATCTTTAATAGGCTCACTCACTCCTTTTCATCTGTTTTGCTTTCCCCATCGAGATGTCCATGTAACCAAACAAAGCTGGGTTTTCAGCAGCAACAAACATTTGACTCGCTAAAACCCGGTCTCTGAAGAAAACTATTGATGACTTCAAATCATACGAATGCAAATACTATAATGCCCCAAATCACAAAAGCCACTTGTTTTGGCACAAGCAGTCTAGTTACAACATTTTGGTTGATCAGTTCAGAATTTAATCACTGGATACAGGCTGCTGCATTTATTAAAAACCGGACTGCTAGCAATTGACAGGCTACAGCTACACGCACACAAGAATTATAAAAAAAAATTAATGGAATGAAATAGAGATTAAGTAAATGATTTTTACGCACCTGGCGATAAGCAAACATCTTTATTGCAAAACAAAGACAAGCCATGAAAAATTACAAAATTATCTTTTAATCACCAGTGAGCTCTCTCCTGCCTCCTATTTGAACAGGATAATAGTTATTATGTAGATCCCCGAGCTACTGCCTCCTGGGGAAGTCACAGCACCAGCACGGGCAAGAACCACCCCCCTCCCTCCTCCCTGGGCAGGAGCCTGGCGCCTTCAGACAGACTGAAATTTAAAATCCTACAGCTTCACCCAGCTGATCCCTTCCGCTGCAGCACATCTACAACTGCCCAGGGACGGCTGGAACCACAGGAGAGAAATATGCCCTTTCAGCATTTCATGCACTGATGAGCCTTGTAACAGATAAACATACCCTACAGCAGCTCAACTGACATGTTATAACAAAGAGGAAATGCAAGACTTAAAAATTTCATCAGATGACTATTTATTCCCCCTTTCAGAGGCAGAGTACACTGTGAATAAATCAACACTCAAATGTATCAGACTGCATTAACTAAAAACCAAGCTCTGCACAACAAATATTGTCAGAACTAAAATATTTCAAAGTTCAAAAGCCCCAGCCTTGCATGTTTAAATTCCCAGACTGGCGATTCAGAAGTACACGGCACGACCAAAATTCTGGGTTTAAGCGTGAGACCTTTTTAAAGAGGGCAACACTTCATCTTCCTCCAACAGGATTAGAACACCAGGTTCCATTTCTTTTTCTGACTAGCGCACAGTGCAAGCAACGCTCCCGCCCGGGGCCCCGGCACTGTAACTCTGCTTGTGGGACGGGCTGAGGATTTGCAGAGACTTACGAGTCCTGCGACAGTACCTGTGGCACTGGTGGAAAAGCATCAGTGGCTCTTCCTAGGGCGATATTAAATCATATCGTTCGATAAATTTTCAAGGGCAGACTTCTTCACTTTCTCACTTGCCAGAAAGAAAAGCTGGTTTTTCTTTTCCACGAAGCACAGCACTGCAGACTAAGTCTGACAGTGACTGCAACACTGATTTGGAGATCATAAAAATCTACTGAACTTGCACAACACTACCCGCACTCCTCAAGGACAAACTCCCCGGACACTCCGGCACGCTCGAGCTGGGGGGGTGGCCGACCCCCGTCCTCCCCGTCCCCCCCGTGCCCCCGTTCAGCGGGGGCGCCACGGGCAGGGAGCAGCTGGGCCTACCTGGCAGAGCCCACCTGAGCCCCACCTGAGCCGGGTCGCTGGGCCCCCTCCGCCACAGCTGCGGACCAGGGAGAGATCAAAGTCTCAAGGGGGAGAGCGCACAAGGCGACACCTGCTCCAGCGCAGCGTTACAGGGGACGCGAGCTCCCTGCTGCATCCGCACAAAGCCTCGAGGTACCACTGTATTTAAAGAAATGTTAGGAAAGCTGTTTGATTGAAATGTTACTATAAACAGAAGGGAAAAGTAAGCTTAACACACACTCTCGTGAGTAAAAACCCAAGGGTAAGAACGCCGTGCACTTAGCACTGTCACTAAATGACTGTGTAATTTAATTTCCCAGAAAGCCATTAGCCTTCACAAAAGGAAAACGAAGAGCAGACGAGAGCAGTTCCTTGGTGCGAGTTGAATTTATTTATTTAATGTAATGCCTGGGTGGGGGGAAGATAACCTGAAAGAGCATGAACAGATGCAAAACACCTCAACCCTAGGAGGCCTCGGCCCGCAGACGGGTGGCTCCGCACCAGCGGTGACCGGCGGGCCCGGTCCGAGATTTTACAGGTACAAGCAACCAGAAGCTGCCTGTGCCCCACACAGCACAGCATTAAAAAATAAAATAAAGGGGGGGACACACCCCCCCCCCATACCTAAATTTATTTAAGGAGATTTTATACATTCATATATGAAGCAAATTATATGTATAATTACCTGGAAGAGAGGAAGAAACTGTTGAAATTTAACGTAAAACCTTACTCTGGGTTTGAAATTTTCATTATAAACAATAAAATACTATAAAATTCACATTAGGCTTTTGGCCAATCTATAATATTATATAAAAAGCGTCAATCAAGCAATTAAGCATAGTGACATGCCCCAAAAGGAAAAGCAAACATTCTTAGAATGAAATTTAAATGCGAAACATTCATTTGCCAGACTCATTATATGCAACGATTTGGGGGGAATAAGCCTATCCGAAGCAACCAAACATTAAGCTTTGCTGGTGTAGAAGCAATGGCAACTCTTACTTGGGGAAAAGTAGCCGTGATGTATTACCTAGAGATGAGCTGGGATGTTGGTATTTCAGCTTCAATAATCAAAACAATAACTGATTTGATAAAAGGTGAACATAATGCTGTGAAAATGCACGATGCCAGTTACTGCAAACCGAATTTCAAGGAACTTTCCCAGCATGGGGAGTTTACAAGCTATGGCTTGTGGCGGACCCGTGTCTTAGAGCAGGAGACTTGTTCCCTACGTATTGTAGCTGTGGGTGATCCTGTAGTTGCGTCTTTTTCACTAAGAGAAGTTTTTTCTGAACTCTCAGCCTACAGTAATATTTGACAGATAATTATGCACTATGTGAAGCTTATCGGCTCTCCTTTCAAAACTTTCTTTCAACTTACTGCCTTACCCCTGTAAAATGAGATGAACTGAAGCGCTTGTCATAATCTTTATTGTGGCCCTATTTTGTAATTTTCTTCTTTTAACATTTTCCTCTTTCTTCCTAATGAATTCTCTGAAGGATCCAAAATATGCTGTCCCCAACATTCTCCACGTTAATACTGATGTAGCTGCATATAAATTATTTCAGATCAATCTTGCCATTAGTCATGTCTCTGGAGATCACTTCCATCGCGATGCCTATTTTATTCCATGTGTTAAATTAGTAATGACTGCGGAAGGCAATTCAAGGAAGTCTAACTATTATTTTGGACAAACACCAGGTCTGCCAACTCACTACTTGCATCTGCCCTCTCCTTTCCTAAAATGTAATTAAAACAAGATTCCTAGCAGAAAATACAATGGCATCATTCTCAACATTTGCCATTTTAATAACTATTTATCCTTCCTTGCTTCCTGCTGTTGCCTTCACCATCATAAAGTCATTTGATAATAAGCTCTATCTCTGATTCCAAAATTCCTTTACTGCAGTGCCACTGAGGAAGACAACTAGCAGTTTTCCTGAAGATTAGTTAGATTAACTACAAAACAACTCAGACACATGCTTCCTTTTAATTATGTTTTAAAGTTCAAAAGCCTCTCCTTTTACTGAGAACAACTTTTCCCAAATTTAGGTTTAAAAGGCTTACATAACTTGTTCAAGAACAATGTCACTACTGGAAAGCTTACAGAGACCTCAGCTGTTTACCACATTGCTTCAGAAGATGCCCCTAATGTCCATCCTCACGATGACTTAGCTGTGTGCAAATAAAAAACCCCAAACATATACATACTGCTTCCATTAGAGAGTACGACGTTGGTTCTTTCACCTTCTTATTTCCATCAGGACAAGAATCAGGCTTATTCCTTATATTCACAAAACAAACAGTTACAGTATAAGAAACTATATTTTGAGTAACAACCTGGATAATTTCTAGCTCTAGTTACTGTAACAGGCTTCTGCTCCCTCCCATAAACACTGACTGATGCGTTTGACTTCCTTGCATCGCCAGGTCCTCCATACTCCTAACGCTTGCTGTAAGAAAATCTCACGGCCACAGCTGGCACGAGGCGGGTTTGTTGGGAAGAGGAGCACGCAGATGCTGTCAGATGTGTGTTACAACATCAGCACATCAAATGAAATACACCGGTAACTACACCTCCACGGCTGGTCTGTTAGAGTCAGCGGGTATGTGGGGTCAGGACGATGCAAACCATCTAAAATCCTCCATTCCCACACATTCCATTTCTGATCATGACCCTTCCCCAGTTATCTTAGTTGAGAGGTCTTCAAACCCTGTGGCTAGCCCAGGAACATTCAAAACTCTAGAATTCAACCCAATTAAAACTGTAAACCAACTAGATATACAAAAGAAAAAAAAAAAGAGAGAGAAAACAAGGAAGTATACTTGAAAGAAAACTTTGAAGAACGACCTCTCTGCTTCAAGGGACAGATTTCAACACAGCAAGCTTCTATCACCACCTTTTCACTCACTATTGCCTAACGTTTTAATGACTTTTTATCAAGTACGAGCTTGTAGAACTGTGTAGTCCACAAACAACAAACACGGAGCACAAAAGTTTTGCCTTTATCCTTTCTACCTCTTGTGGAAAGACAGACACACAAAGGAAATCAAGTCGCCCACCTCAAATTTTCAAGATGGACCAATAAAACCCCCTTTAAGCTACAGGGTGTTTCAAAAAGAGAGACCCAATTTCAAAGCAGTAGTGACTTCAAACTGGGTCCGTCTTTTTGAAACACGCTGTACACTCAAGAAAGATCCGCTCGCTTCCTTCCCGGTCAGCACAAGCAGGGCAACTCCGCAGAATGGAGTCCAGGGAGCAGCACCACAGCAGAGACACCAGCAGGTGCTCGAGGGGCCCTGCCACAAACCGAGCTCCTCCGCAGAGCGCAGAGCACTGAACGGCAGCGTCAGTACAGAGCGGAGGATCTCGCAGCCTTGAATGGTCTTCTGGAATGTAATTAAAACAGAAAGTGTTGAATAAGCAAAGATTATCAAGTCTAAATGGAGCTACGACACCACCAATATATCTTAGCCTGATTTTCTATGTATCTCTATGGATACTAACAGACTATGCTGGTGCCAAGAGGATTCAGCGGTTTTACTTAAAATACAAGCAACAGCCCTTCTTTTTTTATACTACCAAATCAACAGGATAATTCTGGAATTCATTAGGGAAGAACACTAACCAATCCAACATAATAGCTTTACTTCCTCTGCAAAACACTTCAAAAAATATCTAAATGAATATGGAAATGCATATTTCTGTGGCAAATTGTTCATTATTGAATCATTATCAACTCTTGTTAGACAAAATTTCTCTCTTTTGCAATGTACAAGATCATTAAAATGTTTGAGAGCTCCATCATGAAAGACAGTGGCACTTTATAATCCGCTATCTCTTCAGGCAAATATGCTTACGGCTGAACATAATACACAAAATAACAACATCCCCTTGACACACAATTCTTTCTTTTAATGGTGCTCTTAAGTGTTGACAGCAATGCTGAAATATGTTGCTGCTCTCTCTCTTTTTTTTATTTCCCCCAATAGCTTTTAACTATTTCAGAGATCTCTTTCGATCATGAAAAAGTGTTGGGAAGGGATGTGTTTCTTAGCTGTTCAACATGGAAGCCCGGACGCTCCATCACTCCTATTAGCCTAGTGAGGTATTTTCTGTAAACTCATGTCATGGAATCGCTTTGGTTGGAAAAGACGCTTAAGATCGTCCTTAGGCTTCACCTCCTTTTAACCTTTGAAGATCACAGAACAATCAATCAATGCATTAAATATCATCTACAGTAACTAACAAAATCAATGTTTTCATTCTGTTTATGGGAAGATGTGCACAATTTGATATTAACAGTGTACAATTTCTTTTTGTCTAAAACAACTTAAATCTCTTTCTTCAATAATATGACAAAAACAAACCAAACCCAACACCACAACATGAGCTGATACTGGTATTAAACAGAAAACTACTACTCAGTGTTTTTCTGTAGCTTTTATCATTCCTCTCTCCCGACTTTCAGCATCAAGATAAGCTGCAAAAATTAATGCAGTGTGCAGTGTGTGATACATACAGAGCTGCATCTTATACTGTAGCATAAGTAAAACAAACACACTTTTCTGCTATGACAAGCCAAAACCCACAGGTGGAATACTTTTAAAATCATACTTTTGTAGTTTTGAGGGGTACATTTCTTAGAGATATAGACTGAAAGCATTCAAGAATTCTTTGCTGCATATAAAAGGAAATGACATAGTATTGCTCCAACCAACCCAAATCCCTAAGAGCTGTTAGCCATAAAGCATTACAAAACTATTTCGGTTCACAGCTGCTTTGCGTGACTGACACATACACATCTCGCAAGTCATTAATTCTCTCTCTACACAACAATCTCAATGAAGGCATCTTCTCAACAGAATTATGTAATTAATACAGATTTATGTGTAATGGAATCACCCAGCGATCTCTTAAATAAAACTAAAAACCTACGAAAAGGTAGCTGCACCAATTAATTTCTTCATATATTTAAAGGCTTATATTGTTTAGAAATCAGATTGCTCAAAATAAAAGCATGAGCAAATAGTCTGCTTTTGCTAACACAAATTATTAAAAAAAATTCAAACTTCGCTATGCAGTTTTGCAAAATAAAAATAGTATCAGCTACAAAGCCTAGAGCCATCCTATACGTGCTACTGATCAAAACACTGGAGAAGCAACTGAAGTAACTTGTCTTTTTATTCTCTTGTATTAAAAAAGACAACATATTTGAAATGGTACGGGGGGGAGGTTCTACTCTGCTTTATCAAAATAACTAAGGGAAACTAAGGGAAATTATAGCTTTACTGTCTTCAAATAGAAGTATTATTAACCAATTGACGTATACTATCGCTAAACAAAGACTACAGAGACCGTATTTTTTGAAAATACGTATTTTCAGGTTCATGCGTGGAGGTTTAAATGAAATGCTGGTTTCAGCAATAGCTGTGCTTTGTCTGCCTCTATTTCAGAGAAAATTAAAGTAGTAAACAAAGACTGAGCAAAGTAGAAAGATTTCCAACAGAAATTGCAGCCCACCAGGATTTGGATTTAGGTAATCCACTTAGATTACCATGGCTGTGTCTTAAAAGGACAATACTGAGATCACAAAATAGGTCATGTCTACAAGACACAGAATATATAAGTGAACCAATGCCAAATGTACGAATTCAGAAGAAACATTCAGAGCCATCCCTAAGTTTAAGATACATCAAAAAAATTGTCCCAAGATCATGTATTGCGAAACAATAAATATTTTGAAACCAACATTTTATGGAACAGGGAAGAGTTTCAAACAATGCCATCGATACATTAACATGTTTCAGGTGACATAAACGTGCAGGAAATGAAGAAAAAGCTTCCACTACCTAAGCCCACAATACAATGCACATTTTGCTTGCTTGTTTTTCCAGTTTCAAAAGCAGAAGATGTTGGACACCCACAAACCTGGAGCAGTAAGAACATTTGCCTGCAAAACAGGAGCTCACATCTACCTCTTAGAAGTGACAACACCTCTAACAAAACAAATATAAATGAAATCAGAAAATTAAAGATAAGAGGTAAGCCCTCAAATTATTAACTGAGGAAAAGCCTAAAGTAACCAGTTCAGGAATCAATAGTGTTAGAAAAAGAATATATTTTTTGTTAAATGCACACATTAAAAATTGCCATAGATGTCTTCTCAGAAAAAGTTAAGAAAAATTGAGCTCTAAAATAACTTAAAATTTACAAGAGAAATGTAAAAATCAAATAAAAATATATTAACTTTCTAGATCAGCCTGAGAAAAATCTAGATGGTTCCTTCTTCCAAGAAGTCCTGGACAACGGCCTTTGAGGAATTTGCCCAACATAAAAAGATTTCAATAGGTATTACTATAAGAAACAGAGCAACTTCCAGATGCTTGACATGTCAGGCCTAGACAAGGGAATGAAAAATGTCTCCTTCTGACCAAAGAGGCTTTGAGGGGATACTCGTAAAGAATTACCTACTTACCCATCAGATTTGAGTTCATGAAAGGTGTCGGGGACAATCCTTCATGGGGCCCTAATCGACTGTCATTCAAGTGATCACTGTAATGAGGACTGTCTGCAAAACCCTAGGGAAAAAAAGACCAGAGTATTAAACAGATTATTTGGCAGTCCTTCTAATTGAGTGTAATGACACTTTCCTAATTAAATGTGCAGAGTCACAATTGGTCATTAATCACAAAAATTGGCTTTCGGGTCTCTCTCACAGAAATCACTCCCTGCCCACGTTTTACTTTCTCTCTGTCTTTTCTTTCTCCCCCATCAAAGAGAAACCACAGAATTTCCTAATATGCTGTGTCCTCATGGACAATATTTCTAAAAATTGAATAGTACTGAGATGTTTTGCTGTGTCAATCCTCTTAGTGTTAAGTTGCCAACCACTGTGAGAGTCAAATTAGTCTGAAGAAGTTGCAACTTATTTTTTTTTCCTAAGGTCTCTGTTTGTATTAATAAAACAACACAGTAAAAAGATCAGGAAGAGTCACATTAGGAAAAAATGTTAGTGCAAACGAGAAGAAGAAATTCCATTTCCCTTTGCAGCCCGCTATTAATGTTACAGATCAATAGGCATTTTGACGCTATCACATTACTAAATAGCACAGCTCGCTGACCAAAGGTTTACTTCCAAATAGTGATTAAATAAACAATTCTGTCACCCAATTTGCAAACAAGCACTCAAACCAAAACGCTGGTTTGCACTCTTGTAGCATTAGTACAGGCAGCTTAGCAGGCCTGGCGTGCCCTTCTGCAGGCAGGAAACTGGCTCATTGGCGGCTTGCACCAAAGGCAGAGAGACAGAAAACACACACGTCCCAGGATGCACATATTCTTTAATTGCTTAAAATTATCTTTTGTACATTTCAAAACGCTTTCAGCTTTTCCATACAAAGGTATTTGCCATTCAGACCGATCAGATGTTCACTGAATCACTTATTCAGTACCAAAACACGACAGATGCGGCACTCCAAACGGCATGTCCTTTGTACCCAAGCTTCTGAAAAACACTTTGTAAACCTTATCTTACAATTCTCACTCACTTCTCTAGGTCTGGCAGAGAGACACCTAAAGCTCACGCCTAACTAAGGGAGGGGAGAAAATTGTTCACAGCTACCAGAAACCACCCCAAGTGCCCTGGGACTATAAAAATCATCAATCACCGAACATTTATCATTTCTGCAGACCGCAGGCTCACATTCAAGACAACGTTAATGGGGCTGAAACAGGCCTCCCTGTCCATGCCGGCGCTGTCAGTTCCACCAAAGGGCTGGTAACTGAGGGCTAAGGAGCTGTCAAGCCCCTGCCGCTGCTTTCGGATGCATGTCACAGCTCCGGCTGCTGCTCGGCTCTAACAGCCATCTTCTGGGAGTCCCAGCTCCCACATGGATCTCTGGCTGACTTTATCTACCTCGGAATCGGCGATACGCATGTGATAGGCACTCAGAAACAATCTTAGTGACATTTACAACTTGGTTACGACCACAAGGGTCCCCTCCGGTAACCACGGCCCACCCCGCCTGTCAGACAAGCAGCGCGGAGCAGCAGCTGCCGAGGAAGCCGAGTGGCTCCCAGCTAAGGTCACCACATGGGCTTCGTTTGCATGCTGAAATGAAACAAAAAAAGAAATTAAATCTGCTGAATAAAGGAACAAAAATTGGCAAATAGAGGCCCAAAAAAATAAAGCTCCTAATCAGGTAGCTTCCTACTTGGCTCTCTGCTTGTACTTGTCATTGGGGTTTTTCTTTAAACCTTTTTTCCCTAAGACAATACTTCAATTGTATTTTGTTTTTTAAAAGGAAAAAATAGGAAGGACACTATCAGTGACAAAGGGAATCCATTTCTCAGATGTTCAGAAAGTGGTGCCCAGATGAGCCCCAGAAACGGAAATCTTCAAAAGAGCTTTATTTACAAAGTAAATCATAAAACAACTGCAAATATAACAGGAGTAAGACTCATTTCATACATGGTTACACATCCTGCAACGCAATCTACCCAAGGCACAGGATTAATAACGCTCCTCCCCAAGGTAATATTGGGTAATATTGCATCTTCCCCCCAGAAAGAGGGGTATTGGGTGGGCAGTTCACAGGAAGGAATGTTCTTCCTCCTTCTGTCAGAATTCCTTCAAACCGCCCTTCACACCACACTCTTTCCACACGCCTGCCCCGTTTCCCAGAACACACTTGCACCCAGACACCACAGCACCAAAGTCATGTTTCTACACCACTACACCAATCAACTACTTTATCTACCTGAAAAACGCTCCAAGAAGTCCCTCGCAACACTAAAGCCATAGAAAACAGAACATTTAATATAAGGTGGAAAATGTACCATGGCATATGCAAGTTCTTTAAACAGAATTGCTTTTTCTGTACTTGAATTCAACTCCAAAATAAAATGGTCAGGTATCTAAACCTTTGCCAAGCATTACCGAATTTACACTCACGCAGAGTGTAACCTCCCTCGGCCTTCATCTGCATTGGACCTACGTACAGACGCCGTAACTTGGCCACTATTCCTGACACCACTTATTCAGAGTCTTAGCAATGAGTTATGGATTATCAGCTCAAGCAGCACTTTTGTTTGCAATTAGAAATCCTGGGCTGATTCCCACATACAGCTCACCCACACTAAACGAACACAAAATAAACACAAACGCACGCAGTTTCGATTTAACAAACTTCTTTTGCGCTTCACAAAAGCAAATTAAGCAAAATCAGAAGAGTTTTAAGGACAATGTTTTAAATTACGCAGTTATTTTAGAGCATTCTTCACATTTAAGCTGTATTTCAACTGAAATTGCATTCCTGATAGCATTCCTTGCTTTTACATCTGTATTGTTAACTTACATAATAAACAGCATAAAGTTCTACTGAGAAGAGCTGTAATCAATCATAGACGAAAACTTCAGAAGCTTCCAATAGCTTCTGACAAGCCACTGGAAGCTTCTAGTCATACAATCAGGGCTTAAAAAATGTATTTAGCAAATATGATGGTGCAAATTGACAACATTTGTTTACTGCTTAAAGAAGAATGCAGTCAAGAGCCTTAAAAATGTCTGTCTGCAACCCCAACAAGGGATAGTAGTTTCTTAAAAGGTGCATCCCACCTGTGCGACTGAGGAACAAAGAGAAAACCCCATCAGCCAACACCTGAACTCATCCCTCACGGCAAAACCAACAGAAGGTGCTGAGGGGTATATATATAAGTTTCTATAAGAGCCCCTCTTCAAACCTATGTTTTAAAGAAGACTCAATAACACATACTGCCAAATCTCATTATTTGCAGAAACAGGAGCAGAAACAAGACCTAGGTAGTTAGGCCAAAAGCTACTCTCCCTCTTGGGAAGAACGATTGGGTGATATAGAGCCTGTTGATACCACCCTTTGGACCACAGCTGGATTCCACAGCCCTCTGGAAGACGCTACCGCTACCTGGGAGGCAGGGCTGGCAGGGAAGGGCCGCAAGGAGACCCTCCATGGCGAGCACACATCCCCCTGCTGCCACCGCTGCTCCCGGCAAATGTACCAACGCATCAACACGAGCCGGAGCGCACGGCTCGAGTGTTCGGCAAATAACCGGCCAAAAGTCTGCAAAATAAGAGTTGCTGGACAAGTCTGTGTCCTGAGCACCCTATTCTGAAGGGACTGCAGAGAGCTCAGGGCATTTTTTCGCTTACAGGAAGCAAACTAGATCTGAATATGATAAGATGCCATAACTGGAAACTCAAAACCATTTTGTGTGTTCCAGCCTTACCTAACTACCACAAAAGTAAGCTTTAACCTCCCCAGAGGAAGACAAACCTTTTCTTTCTGCACTGGTACAGCCCAAACGAAGCTCAATGGGGGCTAACTCTTCCCTTCTAGCAGTTTGCAATGTTGTCACTGGTCACTTGGCCATAGGCCTCTCCCTGGATTTCGGCCTCACTGCATGTTTGTGATCACAAAGTCAGACGCGTCTACAAATAAAAGCAACAAGTATTGTCTACTAATAATGCCTGTCATGAAATTCAGCTGCAAGACTGCCACTAATTAGTGCTATGATTTAACTGAGTAGAAAAAGGCACTCGCAACATTGAATGCTCAGGTATTTTCAGGTATTTCTGTGGATTAGAGTGAAGTTCTCTAATAATTCTAATGAATTAAGTCCATCAATTGAAAACAAAACAGAACACCAATAGTTTTCATTCCCACTCTTTTGGCTAAGATGCCCAAAGTGCCCAAGGCTTTACCTGTATCAGGAGGATTTTCCATGCACAGGTATACTAAATCAGCCAAACTAATTAAAAACCTGAGACTATTTACAAAATCATAAATAGTAGCATACAGTACATCTGGAAATTATCTTAGAGGATGTATCATTCTAGGAGACTTAGAGAAGGAAATGGGAAAACACAGAGGAAACACTCCTTACGAGGCATGTTTATCCTACCAAACCACAGGGTAGGCCTGACACAAGGAGTCTACACTCCGTTCTACAAAATAAAATGGCAGTTAACCTCCTGAAACTCAATGTCTTTCAATAACCGTTAAAGTTCTGACATCTTGGTTCAAGTCAGTCGCAGAACTCACCTAAGAACAAGCCAAAGTGCTTGTCCATGCATAGGCAAAACTGTACTCCTGACCCTAATTCTAGTTGTGACTTCGTTTTGTTTTTAAATAAGCAAAACATCCTATTTCCACTTCAGGGTAAAATTTGAAGAATAAAAGAGACACTGTAACTACAGGGCACACAATTTTCCCATGCATTTATTGACGTAATGGAACAACTTCCTACGTGGTTGACTACTCCACAGCATTCTGTTTGCTCACGTCCACTAAACCAGAGAAAATAAGCTTTTTTTCCTTGTTTCTCCTCCTTTCTCCACAAGCCCTCTCCTACACAGGTCCCGGGGAACAGACCAAAATCAGACTGAGCTGTGGCTCATACCCACATACTGACGTGGCAGCTTGGGTGTGTGCATCTTAGCAACTTGGAATACAGCTCAGTTATCGCCTTTAAACTTAATACATTAAAACTCCACTAAAATGAATGGCTGACTTCACGGTTTGACACGGCTACAGACCAAAAGATTAACTTTAGTAATGCTGCTTCTGATTCCCTGAGTTTTACAGTTTGGCTGACCTTAGCTAAGAAATATTAATTGTTTAAAACTCAGGAATGCTGAGGTCCCTTCCAAGCTAAATTTGGCTATAATCATATGAATCAGGCAACTGTCATCAAGATGACTAATGTGTAAATGAAGGACAGTGAATCTGCTGCTGACATCCACTTTATTTCGGATTACCTGCCTCTCCAAACTAATCTGAGGGTTCTAAAGACGAACAAGAGGGGAAAATACACAAGGGGGAGGGCAGTAGGGGGAAAAGAATCGAGATGCAGAGACAGCAAGAGACAGACGGACAGAGCCAGAGAGACTGACTACAGCAGGAACCTCGTGCTCACCCACCGAACATCAGACAAAGGCTCTGGGCAGCAGCCACTGCAAGGTGTCCTGGCCACTTTAAAAGATTATGGATTATGTGACCACGTATGTTTCCAGAAATAAACCACCACTTTGTCTTGGAAAGAGGCTTTTCAGTCATTGAATCTACATATTTGGCACTGGCTCCTGGAAGAAAGGCTCCAGAGCCAAAAAGCTGGCTGGGTCTGTTGAACACACAGATCAGGAAGAATCTTGCAAAAATGAAGGCAAGCTACAGACCAACCCAGAGAAGAGTCCTCTTCCTTCTTGCCTTGAAGATCACCTGCACTATGTTCATTTGGCTTAAATGAAAACCAAGAAACATCACATTCTCACAGTTACAACTCCATTTAAATCACTAACAGTCTTGCAGCAAACTGTTAGGAACACTGCGACCAAAATTCCTGCACAAAGTATTCACCGGAGAACAACGGGGAAAGACACAGCAAGACAACCAAATGCGTACGCTCCCAAGTATACGTCTGACAAGCACTAAAGAACCACAGAGACCCACACGGCTCTATTTTAAGAACTGAGTCCAGCATTTTTAAATCAAGTATTTCAGACAATTTGAATAATTTTAAGTCTGACAACACAGAACTTCAAATCAGCTCTACAAGAACAAAACAAGTTAAGCCTGAAAACTCACTTTCGGGTTATTTCTACATAACTATTAGCTCATGTGTTGCGATTGCAACTACACTTGATCACGTCCTCTGATTCTGTGGACCAGAGAGATGTGCACAGGAACTTCTCCGTGAGGGAGCGGGGAGTTATGAGAAGTCAGTTTCTGGCTGAACATAATTAATTGACAATGTATAAAGCTCCCATACAACAACAACAACAACAACAAAAAATCTAGCCAACCGGCATTATGACCAGAAACTAAAACGAAAAGCAGCTTTTTCAATAACCAAATGTTTTCTAACACAACCAACAATAAATACACCCAGCAGCCTGCTTTTCTCTGGTGTAACTGTACCAACATCCTCCACAAGAACATGCAGGTCTGCCACACGTCGTATAGAAAATTACCTTGACTTTCCAAACAGGGAAAAAATGGTGGGGGGGTAGGGGAGCAGACGGACGAGGATGGGAGCCCCCGCTCCGCCCGGGATCGCCCACGTTCCCACCGCGCTCCGACAGGCACGAGCTGAGACCGAGCCGAAGATCCATGTGAGGTGCCAGGGAACAAACACCTCCCCTCCACAGGCTCCGGTTCGCCACCTCCCAGCCCGCCCACAACGGGCAGCACTGCAGCCCCATCACGCTTTATCGGGCGAGAAACTTGTACAACCTCATTGAAGAGAGGAAGGGATGCTGATACCTGCTGGAGATCACCCAGAACCGCTCCAGAAACAAAGAGCTGTACACTTTCCAGGTTTAATCCTGATCCCCTTCCACTATCAGCAAGTTTCTACCTTTCACTACAATATCCTGAGGACAGAAATGTAGCTTTTTATATGTTACCCAGGTCACCTGCTAAATGGGGTGAAAAGAGCAGATATCAGTACCTCAGATTTCAGGTAGTATTGGGAAAAGCCAGGAGAGCTTTCCCACGTGTCACCAGCAGGTATCTGCTTTGTAACAGCTCTAAAAACATCAGCTGATTTTCCATATACCAAGTCAAAACAGGCCAAACCTATGTGTGCAGGAATGGAATACGAGAACAACTGCAAACATTATTTGTTTATTTTAACCTGCTAGAGCTTTGGAAGGGGAAGGGTGACATAACCCACTGAACAAGGAATCTCTCTGGAAATAATCACCATTTTCTCCAGCTCTAAGTCCATTTCCAGGAAGTTAAACCAAATGGCCAACTACACCTCTCTAAACTCTCCTGAGACAAACACGTACCAGGACAATTCCCTAGCCACACGGAAAGCTCATCTGTAAAGATTCCAATGCTGATTTCAATACCATAGGGAGTTGCAATAAAAACAAAAAGCCAACCAAACAAGAAACCACAAATACGTCTCTAATATAGCTCCTATGACTGGAAACAGATTTTTCTAGCTCTTATCTAAGCTATAAACCGGGAAATAAAACAATACAAGTGTAGCCAACATACTACCAATAAATGCTTAAAGACAATACTTTAAAACCTAACTAAAGAATTCAGAGCTTAAATATCAGAACTTGCTTTGAGAAGGGCTGCCCATAAATCAAATTACAAAGTAAGCAGCATTTGCGAGAGTGTCCTGTGCACTGAATACGGGATATTTCATGTAGGCTTTGATTTCACACTGAATCATCTGCTTACTTACAGAATACATCAGGAAAAGCAAATAATCAGAGTAAGAACCACCAAACAACATCCCTCCCCCGCAGAAAAAAAAAGGACAAAAAGGACACAAATACAACAGACTTGATGACACTTACTGTATTTCTGTGTCCCTCCTGTCTTGTTTTGCTATTTAACAGCTTCCTTTCTCGTTATGTACCTGAGATTAAGAGGTATAAAATACTATTTCAAAACCTGCTCTCTCATTACTATTTTTGACTTCTTTTCAAATTAAAAGTACTACTGGGGGGAGAGGGGCAGAGCAGTTTGGGCAGGTAGTAAAATGGTACTTTGGGTTCCAATTCGTGGCTGAGTATTTTACATACAACAGAGGGCATAAGCTGCTGCCTGATGCTACAAACCCATCTAAATCTCGCAGTGGTATCTTGATCTTCTCAGCCCTGGCTTCACGTAGATATTCCACAGAGTTATGTAAATGAAAATGAGGATAAACTGCATCCTCAGTACTGAAGCTCGATTCTGTTAAATCAGGTCAAAATGTACACTCGCAGCTTTTGGTGCAACATACATGCTGAAAGATACTTAAACCACCCACAGTTCAGATTTTGGAAGAAAAATACCTCAGCTAATTTATGCTAATTTTTTAACGGTTAAAATTATTATGTGTATATATATAAAAAGGCTATCCTGCAAGGAAATGTCTTATGAAAAATATTTTTGGATTTGCTTAGAGACAGCAATCTAACCAGATGAAAACCTAAGCTGCTCCCTTTATTGCAAAGACATGTTACAACAAAATCGAAACAATGAAAGGAAACCTCACGGAGCATTGTTCTTCGTGAAATAAAAGCAACCATTAGCCACACTGTAATAAAAAATATGGTAAAAAAAAAGTTTTAATTAAAAGACAATGCTTATCCCCTCAAAAAAGTGGTTATACCAATTTGTTGCTAGGTTATGAGTATGAATTACAGCTCTCAAAGTGGGAAAGCTAAAAAGTTCAGCAGCATCTCAAGAGGAAGACAACACTTTCGAGTGCTATGGGGCAATACGTTATTGTGCTGCGAACATGCTGCTCGGTTCAAGCGCCTCAGAACTTGCTTCTAAGAGCTCAGAAGAGCGTGGCTTTCAAAAAGCATCTTCCCGGTCCTCCGCAACACGCACCAGGATCCAGCTGCTCTTGTAACACAAGGGATCGCGGACACGGGCAAAAATCTCTTTGGCTCTGTATCACTCGCATAGGGGAGGGACTTGCGTACACTAACCAGACGATATTCCCAGGAAAACCCCCATTATTGGATATACAGAAGTAAAAGGAAGATCGGGGAGTTGGAAGAAAAACAAGCACCACAAGAGTTGGAAGGTTTTGACCCAGTATCGTCACCGTTGGTCACGTTGGTTGACCCAGGTGTCACCCTTCAAGACTGAGGCAGACGATCAGCACTCCATAGAATTCCATTGACTTGCTAATTACCATTCCTGAACCATTCCTCTAAAAAATAAAGCTTTCCTACTTTTTTTTTTCCCCACAATAGATACATTTCCAAATTATTCGATTTTATAACAAAACATTTGGCCTGTGCGAAGAGATTCTGCCCGCAGAAGTCACTAACGTCTCAGTTTGTACCTCTTAACAAGTTTCAGATCATCACAGCCAATTCCTATACAAATGCACACTGCCCTTTCGGTGTTAGAACACTACTGAACACCATTCCGTAACCAAAAACAAGGCTCTTGTTTGTATAAGGTGTTCTCAAGCCTTCAAAGATTCTCAGCCATCAATGTTAGTTCAAAATAGTATTGAAATATGAATATTTTAGCTTTAAATAAGGCACTATCAGACACTCTTAAAATAACCTAAGCTGCTATGGGATATAAGAGAAGGATATTTGTGACCTAAGTATTGATCAAAAGATTAAAATACATAAAGAAGCACCCTGCCCCACGCACAGGAACACACAGCCAGTTTTCACAGGGAAAAGAAGCTACCAGTGTGTTTTCCCCACTTCCCCAAAAAACTGCGTTCAGATCAACACTCTTAACAATTCCATGAATAAATCAAAAAGAGTGGATGAACAGAGATGTAGTAAAGTTCGCTGATAATAAAAATCATTTTTAAATCATCCTAACTGTTAGTGCAGAGTTGCAAAGCAATTTCTCCATGAAATTGACACTAAAACAGCCCATAAAATTTTGTGTAAATAAATGCAAAAGAAACATGTTAAAAAAATAACTCAATGTCATAACAATGGGGTAACTACTCTACAACGTAAGAAAAGTATCTTAGTTTTCTACACAGTTTTTGAAACAATATCGCTTCAGGGCTCACTGACAGTCAAAAAATGCAAAACTTAGTAACGAGTAAAAAGGAACAGAGAAAGCAAGTTCATTATTCCATGCAGAAATGGATGGTATACCCTCACCTTAAACACCGCGCGCAGCTGTGATCTCCCTGACTCTTAAATTACAGAGAAGAAGCAGAAAGAACTAAGCACAGGTTAGGAGAAGTTACTATACAAGCAGAGACCAATAGATGACGATTCTTCAATTCAATTAAGGAGAGACATACCAGTAGCATATAAAATAATAATGTTTGGGGGAAAAAGAATTACGAAGTCCATCAGCAGCAACCAATCATTACTATTCAGAACACAGGAACATAGTGGAAATCAGTTAAATCACTGGTCAGCACACTTGAGACAAACACATTCATATTTTTGCCGCAAAACACTTGTAATTATTGCCAAAACTGTAACAAAAGCTAGAAGAGTCACAACTGGCAGAGAACGAGTCCACCAATAGCCAGCAGAACAACGGCAGGAGGGTTGGCTCTGCCCAGGACACGGCCCAAGCCCCGGAGAGCGGAGCTTTGCCGGGAGAGCGCAACAGTAAAAGTGGCAAAACGTTTGCCCTATACTCACACGTTTCCCTTACGCACCATTGCTGGACACAATCAGACCTTCTATACTGACCTGAACAGACCCTCAGCAGGAGTTAGGAAAGGAAGATTTCCTTTAGCCAGTCTTCCACCATCTTACTTGATTAGCCTTTAACAGGTATGTACTTAACTATCACCAGATTCCAACTCTATTTAACTGGAAATTGCTTATCTTTATGTACCTTTGGAAATTCCAGCCAACACCGGGCCAACAATTTAAAGTCTTAAGTAATTTGGTCACTGTATGGTGACCTTTAAAGGAAAACGCCAGTAGTAAGCTTCATGTAGATTTAAAAAAATAACCCAACCAAACAAAAAGCAAACAAAAAAAAAAAACCCCACAAAACCAAAACCACACAACACACATGAAGTCAAAAGAATACGTGATACCTCTTGAGGTTTCAACTTTTCTATGTCTGTGGAGAGGTCTGAGCTTTTTCCATGAAGACTACCATTTTCCTGCAAATAGGCAAGCAGTAAGAACAATTAGGACAACAATAAATTTAAAGATTGAAACTATGGGAAAAATCACTGCGTTTTGAAGTTAAACAGCACCGCATTTTGAAGTTAAACATGTAAGACAATTGTAACTTATGTAAACTCTGTACGTTAATCACCACAAGGAATAACCTAGGAGTTTAGAACACAAAGTGCATCACTACATGATTATATGATTAATCATATATATGATTAGCATAGCCACACAGCAGAGGAATCACAAACTCATAATTCCAGTCAGGTCACTTTAACTCATGAATGATTAAAATTCATCAATAACATTGTAAATGAGTTCCAAAATACCAAACACAACAAGAATATGAGTTACTTAAAGCTGCATAATAAGAATGCATTTCAAATGTAGAAAAGGCATCTAAAGGCTGGGCTTCACGCACAATGCTTTAAAAGAACGCCCAATTTCCATGCTGCAAATGCATACTTCCACAACCCATTAAGTTCTTCTATCTTTTTATTATTATAACTCATTTACCAAGGATCAATGGAAAAATTAGGACTTCTAATGCTCTTCCAAAGTCAGAGGTTTTAACAATATCCAGTGAGCTGGATCTACCCGCCTCACTCCACAGCAAGAGAAAGCTGCAAAGGTGTGGGAGCTAACACAGCTCTCTGGCCTTTTAGGGAGCTGATATTCACACAAATTAAATAGAGCAGATGAAAGGGAATGTGATTTACTAAGGGGAAATCTTGCTTTTGACCGTCGAGTTGGGTTTTTGAAGAGCAGTGTTATTTTAGGATATAGATACTATCAGAACCCTTTAGCTCAACAAGCAGGATGGATGAAGCTGCAACGGGAAGAGCAGGAAGGTATTTAAAAAGAGAAGCCTCTCTCCAACCTCGTGACACAGCACACACGAGAGCTGGCTAGTGGTACTGGGAAGGCAAGCGTTCCCTATACTGCCAACAAATTGGCTCCTGAATAAGTAACGTGACTTCTGTTTTCATTTTCTGACCATAAGGTAAATAAAAAGCATGCTCATCATTCAAGTATACACTTATGTATGATTTCTTGTCATAAATTCTTAACCTATATATTTTTTAGCCCTTGAAATCTGAATCGCTATTGTGGCATATCAAAGTCATTGAAGTCTCTAAAAGATGCTAATTTGTGTATTTAAAGTAGCTTACCCTTCAAAAACACCACCAAGGCATCTGCTGATTTTCACTGCACATTCCCATAAACTTTCACTATGCATTACTACGAGGGAACCTTACCCTTGAAGATTCATACGAAGGACTTGGCTGACCACTTGTTCCCCAGGACGTGGCACCTGTTCGCTCATCCATACCTAGCAGTAAGAAGAAAAACACAGACATATAAGAAAAGACAGCAAAAGCATAATGTTCTCTGATGCAACCTGAAAGCAAATTACCCACTTCCATAGAATTAAAGGAAATTCATCTGCTTCTGTATACTTAAAGCAGTATTTCTAAACATTTAAGATGAACAGTTCCCCTGTTAATGAAGCTGACTACAAAGCATCCTACTCATTTGGACACCTGCAGCTGCTGAAAACAGGAGCATAAAAACTCAAGATTTGCCAATCTGCAGTGTCTGCCCTATCCCATCCATGAGAAATTATAATGAGTAACAAAATAAGCACAAAGATATTAGCCTGGCTTTTTGCATAGCCTGATTCGTCCTGCATCTGAAGCACTGAACATTGCAGCAGGTACTGTGAAACGCACACTTGTTATCTACTCTTTGCCCTTACGTCTTGCTCAGGTATTGTAAAATGTGCGAAATTATTTCCCCTGCTTGGTCTTTACATTACGTGCAAGTTATTTTAGCATAAGGGGGAAAAAGGCAAGACAGATTGGTTGTATTTCAATGGCTTAAAAAAACCCACAGAGACTCACGGTGTCTGCCCTACTAAAACAGGAATCTTTTTGAACTCTGTAACGGTTCTTTTAGAATCAGTTCCCTTTATGCAAATCCAGGCTACAGCTCAAAAGAGAAAAGGGAAGGAAAAAATAGGGAGATCTTTAAAGTCAGTATCAGAATACATATCTCATGTATTATCAAGTCAACAATTAGAAATACTGTTGCCAACACTTTCTCCAACTACTTTATACTCAAAGTTAATTAGTAAAACCATCTTTAAACCACATTCCAAAACAACTACTTGCAAAAGTACCTGAATTCCTATAGCAAATTCATTCATATAGGATAAGTTTCCTATTCAGTAACTACATTCCTGATTATCTGTATCACAAGATTTTTACTTTTTTTTAACAGATGGAAGACTTCCATCTGAAATCGCAGGACTTCCATGCACTTTGACCCACAAAACACAACTCACTAGTTGCATGTCACCCAAATTTCTCTCAGAAGGAGTTTTGAAGCAGAGCATAAATTCTGTATGCGATTGTCCTGGCTTTGGCTGGGGGGAGTTCCTTTTCCTCCTCGTAGCTGGTGTAGTGCTGTGTTTTGATTTCAGAGTGTGAATAATGTTGATACCACACTGATGTTTTGGTTGTTGCCAAGCACCGTTGATATCAAGTCAAGGACTCTTCAGGGAGAAGGCTGGAGATGCACGAGAAGCCGGGAGGGGGCTCGGCCAGGCTAAGTGGCCAAAGGGACATTCCAGAGCACCTCACGTCACGCTCAGTATGGAATTTGGGGGAAGAAGCAGCAAGGGGGGGACATTCAGAGCAATGGCGTTTGTCTCCCCCAGTAACTGTCAGGAGCCCGGCTGTCCTGAGGTGGCCGAACACCTGCCTGCCCATGGAAGTGCTGAACGAACCCCTGGTTTTGCTTTGCTTGTGTACACGGCTTTAGTTTTACCTATTAAACCATCTTTACCTCAACATACAAGTTTTCCCACTTCTACCCTTCCGATTCTCCCCCCATCCCACCGGGGAGAGCGAGCAAGCAGCAGCGTGGGGCTTAGTTGCCTGCTGGGGTTAAACACAACAGTGATGTATATTTATGAAGCTTTTTAACATTGTATTTTATAAATGTCACAATTTACAAATAAGAGCAGAGCACAAGTTACTCCATACAATCATCCCCAAACCCTTACTTTATCTTGCAACTATAAATTTTCATGCATATATCTCATACTGGCCACGCTACAAAATAAAATGCAAGGAAATACTATAAATAACTAGCTATGGAGTAATACTAGTCTAGTCATTATTTCCTAAAAAAACGTGTTTTATGAAGCTAGAAAATACTGTTTTGACGAAGACAGCCTGCAGAAGTCATGTTAAACTGCAAGCACAGTACAATCACCCAGATAGAAACTATAGACGCCTTTTGTGCACTGCAGGAAAGATCCTCGAGGCTGGAGAAAGCTCTTTGAAAATGCAAAACCACCACTACATTGAGCCGGCACTTTGTGGAAGTTCGCTGCGTTTTGCAGCTGAGAGCATTGCTGTTTATTGTGACTGCTCCAGGAGCTGAGTAAAAAGTCGTGGCTGGCACTGACAAAGGCAAAAGTAATCTTTTGGCACTACTGACTCCCTTCTGCCAGAAACAAAAGTGCTAGTAAGCCAGTGATTATCATAACAAGTCTTCCATTGCTTTAGTTTCAAAAGAGACGTAGTAGGAGATGGGGGGGAAGAAAATAAAAATATCTTACTGCAAGACAAAGTCAATGGGAAAGTCTAAGACACAGCACATTATAGCAACCCATTTAGGAAATACATCAGTAGATAATGGATATGTGCGCCGTTCAGATGCATGACCCCTAACAGTAAAACATGTTACTCACTTAAAAATTCGAGTCAGTGGGACATAAGGACTTATGTTAAGGTTCTGCTAAATCAGCTCCAGAAACCACTAATCCATCACGGATGTTAAAGGGCGCAGGAGAGCTGTGCCAGCAGAGCACCGACACCGGCTGCGCGGCCCAGGCTGCTTCGCCAAGGCAAAAAAGGGGAAAATTCAACAACCGTGTGTTATAAAGGTCTGGTAACACAGAAGTACGACGAGGTTCTACCCCCACTTCCTTTTTTTAGTCGGCATTGAGGACAGAAAGTAATCGAAATGACTCATGAGTTGATTCCATAGTTCTCAATGGACATCGGCTCCTCCTCCAGCAGACAGGCCGCAGTGGAACCAGGGGTTAACTCAGCAAGTTTGATCTGCGTTAGCGGACTCGGGCACAGCCCGGCGCTGGTTTTGGCTCAGCCGGCACTGGGCAGCGTCCTGGGGAGGACGGCAGGACGGCCCCTGCGCTCGGCCAGCACACACAGGGGGCACGGCCCAAGGCCGGACCCCGGCCCAAATCGGGACCCCGGCCAGGCCGCACGAAGGGCCGAGCGCTCCTCACCCACCTCGGCAAGATCGGGCCAAGCAGCCACGAGGCCGCTTTCTGTCTTTAGGCACTGGATTCTAAAAAGGCTTTGCTTAATGTCGCTTTTTAGATGGCGCTGTGAGCATTTCAAGCTCTTCTAGAAGAAGAACTAAAGAAACCTGTTGCCTCATTGCTTCAACATACGTATTCATTCTAAAGAAACAGGTCCAAATATTCACCTAATAAAAAAAAATTGGATCTTACAATCAAACTGAAATGAAAGTTGTTGTTCTTGCTGGTATAAGACACAGACAACCACATCTAAAATTTATTTCAAGAGAAAACAGCTCTAATGTTCATGTAAACAAGATAATATACTTTATAGGGTCACCATCTGCTATGATGTTGATCAAATAAAAGATTTGACCGAAAAAAATCACATTGTAGATTGTTACACTAGGTACTCATGGTATGAGTTTCTATCTTTATAACTTCTTTATCCAATTTTGTTTCAGAGTAATGATATTCCTTCAGATAAGATTCAACAACTGAAATCAATTGCAAAAAAACCCTAGACCACAAACCATAACAGCGTTGATTGTATTTTGCATCTTAGACACCCAAACAAATCGAATTACCATTAGATCCTATATTGCAAAGGTCTACTGTGAAGTATCATACAAATCATTATCTAAAATTATATTTCAGGTCTAGACTTTCTAGTAAGGGGATGCAAAGAGAAATATCATTTGATGGAGAAATACTGTCTCAATTAACATTTTAAATTTCAGTAGGTTAAGACTAGCTCTCAGTGCCTTCTTGTTGATTCCAAATAGAAAATATTTCTCATTTTATAGTAGACCTAATATTTTTAATAACAGAGTAAAGTAATTTATATTCTACAAAAGTACCTGAAATTTGCAAGTCAGATAAACAAGTAAAGGCAAGATACAGTTCCTTACATTTATTACAGGGTGAAGGCACGGAGCATTCAAAACCAAAAGCAGCTTTGACAATAGATGTCATGTGGTGGGCTTAAAATACACAAAGCCAAGGGCATTAATCAAATTGAGAAGAGAAATGAAACCAGGCAACCTACAACAGTCTGACCACTTAAGTGCCGTCGGGACAAATTCAGATGTAACATTCTAATAGAGGTAAAAGACAAACCACTTATTTCAAACGATATAAATAGAGGGCTTTCTCTCCACCCGCCCCCAAAGGAAAGGCAAGGGGAAGTACCACACACACAACAGATGAGAAACTTCAAATCTCAATCCATACTGTTTCTTGGGGAATGTACTGACCGCCTTACAGCACATGGATATTGATTATTGATCTCCCGCATCTCTCGGGATCAGAAAGGAAAGATCCTCCCCAGCATCAGAACTGCTTTGAGAGGCACCACGGGGAGCAGCAGAGCAGTATCCTTTTTGTACCTTTTGCTTCAGAGAAGACAAATGGAAGTGCTACGGATGTGTCACAGAAACACTGCCTGGAGTCAGAGGTGTCTGGTGCAACCTCTGGACTCCTCAATTCCTTCAGAAAACTGCCCGAGACAATTTCATTAAATTGCATGATGCTGCTCACTCAGTCCTCCCTGTATCGAACCACCGAGTCACAGACTGAACACTTAATCCAGCATGTGGTCTAAAAGTGAGATTTCTCCTGGAGTTAACTATTCATTTCAACACCTTGGCCCACCTGCCCAGCCAGGTTTATAAGCAGGAGAGCTGAGGCTGTTAATGACCCCTCTGCTAGCAGACGTTTAAGGGAGCAGTGAAGCCCGCAGGGATTGAAGCCACCCCGAAGAGGCACCGCTTATCTCAATTATTACCCATAAAACACCAGCTTCCATTTCAGTATTTTTCTTTGCAACCATCAGTTTGTAAGATCTGCCTGAAATACCAATAGTGATTATTAACAGTAGTAAATAAATCAGTTTGCATTTTTGAAACATTGTTTATCCTGGATAATCCCAGAGCACGATTATCTGATATTGCAAAGAACAAACAGTTGCTATGCCAGTTACTGTGGAAATTATGTTAAGAACAGGCAATAAGTTACGCTATACAAAATTAATTTATATCCCCAGAATAAGCAATCACAAGTAAAACTTCAGTAGAACAGAATTATTCAAATAGGAGGAACGTACACAGCAAGTTTAAAACTTGCTGGGGCAATAGCCAAAACATAGAACAAAATCAGGATTGACGGGTGTCAAAAATCATTTGTAACCCAAAATGTATTGGCAAATAGAACTGTCTCTTTACGGAAAGCTGTTTAAAACCTGCACTTTCATACAGAAAATGACCTGCAAGAACAGTATTTTCTCAGGTCAGAATACAATTTCACAGTGCACAGTTGAACTTTTCTTACTACAACAAAATACTTGCATTGTATAAAGTCAAAGGAAAATGGAAAAAATCATGCTCATTCAGGAAAATTGATGAAAAGCTTTAATTTGTTTTAACAGTATCTATTAACATCAAAAGTCAGTACCGGTAATACAGTTCCTGTATAACTATCAAATATGTTTTAGATTTGTTTCCACTCATTACCTAAATACAATTTGCTATTAAAAAAAAAAAAAAAAAAAGGCAATTATGACTTTTAACTTAATTTCACAAACAATCCTATTCATTTCTTGTAGCAAGGCCCGTGTACCCCCTGAGAGCAGCAACATCGGGTTATTAATTCCCTAAGAGCAGCAGTCTCACACGTCAGAAGTCGCCCCTTCTCCTTCCTCCTGTTCCTTTCTCCCGGGCTCTAAACCACGTCCAGGCGCTGAGCGCCCTGGCACGACCTGCACGCTTGGCACTCAGCACACCCTGCTCGAAATAAACGTGGAACTGGCGTTTCCCACCCAAACTGTACCAAACCGCGGATTGCTACACCCACCCTGCCAGGAAAAGCACACCAGGTACGGTTCAAAGAGGAGAGCGTATTTATACCATATGTGATATGCTCTGTGCAATACATTTGTCATTTGTGTAGGTTTATTCAGACAGTTCAAGCATAAGCTTAGGACAAAAATATAAGAATCAGCATTTAACCTAGATTTTTGTTTTTAAAAAAAGAATTTCCTTACAAACGCACAGAGGTGCTCAGAGCACTATGCAGTAAAGCTGTTCTTCACCCCTGAAAAAAATATATTTCCCTTTATTAATACAAGCTTTAATGTTATTCTTCCATCCAATTTAAGGTTAAAATTCTAAAAGAAAAAGTAAAATGCTCCTCTTCATGGATTATGTCCTGTATATAAATAATATTTACATGTGTGGATCCAGAGAGTATATTTTGAAACCTCCTTGGTTCCAAAAGTGATTAAAACAAACCAGCTTATGGATCCAGCCTTCAGCAGGGATACAACCCAGAGCTTTTATTCACATGCAAACACACACAGTTAAACTGCTCTTCAATTGCATCATGCTGCTCATTCTCCTCTCTATATTGAACCATGAAGTATCAGACAGAACATCTCTGATGTCAGCCTCAACCCTACAATATTCACTATCATAATAATCCCTTCTACTGGCAAATTTTCCTGTGGTTACTTCAGTTATGACTCAACAGCTTTATATAACTGCACACTTTAAAACATACATATATTTATATATACACCAAATCAAGACCAGTGTCACAAGACTGCACACACCAGGCCAAAAATATTCAAATACAGCCCCAGTCAACAGCTCCTGTTACCAACTGTACCACAAGAGCACAGAAAACTGCCAATTCAGGCACCACACCACGACCCCAGCCACGCGGGGTGGAACGGAGATGCAAACTCCCATGGGCAGAGAACACACTCCGAGCGTGACACATTTCCCACCGATGTGTCCAAAATGCTAAGAAGAAGTGCTTTCAGTCATTTACTGTATCACGAGGTGTCCAACAAACTTTGACCCTCTCGAAAACAAACTCCAAGATCAGCCGGGGGTCAGTATCCGTTCACGGTGTTAACCATCGTCACGCAACTTTATACGTGTACAATTAAAATTATCCAGTTGCAGCGAATTAAAAGTGCTTTGCTCATATTTAGAAGACCGCCGATGCATTAATTAACACAAAACCAGGACACCTTTTAAGGAAAAAGAGATCTCTGATGTACCAAGCAGTTTGAGAGCAAAGAAATAAAGAACTGAAAAAATACATCTCTGAGAAAAAATAATCTCTTTTGAATTTCTGAGTTCACGTAGGTGAACCAGAGAAATAAACGTACCAGACAAAAACCCGGCACCTCAGTGAGCCAGGATTCTGAACTTTAAGCAAAATGCAGGTATAGTATACAGTACAGCCAAGGAAATGCCAGTGCAACTCCACTCTTTACACTGCCATGACTGGAAACAAAGATACGCAGCCAAGATCACAGAAGTCTGAGTCCCATCTTCAGAAGATCCAGACCAAGCTGCCTCCTAAAAGCACGTGGGAGAAAACCTATACTTCGCTAAGGTACACAGTATCGCTATATCAGATTTTTGGCTACCCCCCGGTACTGAAGTCTAAAATCGATTAACAGCAGCATGGCACCTCACATTAAACCAACAAACTAACATGTTACATTTTTCATAAAACGAGCATGTGGAATACAAAAGTTGGAAAAGTTTTCAGATTTACCTCTAGACAGACACATCATTAAAAAGATCTCTTCTGATTACTTATTCTAAAGAGCACACTGAACAGATTCACCGGACTGAACTCTCAAAGCAGAAGTCACACGTCAGGGTTGTGTGAACACAAGTTCTTTGTAAAAGAATTCGTCTCTTTCAATTCAGCTGGGGGAAAAGCGTCTATTATATGAACATGTCAACATTAAACATAATCTTTTAACTCTAAACCCCACGTTTATCTGCTCAGTATTTAACCAGGGAAGAATGCAAGCACTGCACATCTGTTCATCTAAGCCAGAGATGTGGTAGGCTAGCTCTCAGTTACATGTGAAAAAGCAATAGAATAAATATAGCAGATGTTGTCTTAGGTAATTATTACAACCTGCTTCACTTATTTCTGTCCTCTTTTGCCAAAAATGAGAAAAAAAAAACCCTCCATGCTTTTTCATTTTCATTCAATAAAGCAGCTTTTGCAAGGTTAGGGCTTCACAGTTTGCCCCGCAGCACAACGAAGTGCCCTGCTGGTCTGTCCAAAGGAAGAAAACACCTCTTCCCTCGCTAAAAAGGACGCCTAGAGCAAAACATGTTTTCTTCTATTATTTTAGGCACGAAGAAAAAATTTAGAGTAAGATTTAAAGTAAACTGTTAAAAACTTTCAAGAAGCATCTCCACCTGCATTTACACAGTCAAGAATTCGAGCTGATGCGAGTTAGGCTTAGCCTGCAGTATCACAGATTACTTTTTCCAGTATGCATTTTGTACTAACGAGTGCTCCATAAGCTGGCTGGAATGTAGTAAAGCTCTTGCCAGATGTTCTCCTTTTGCAGAGGCCCAAAACTAACAGTTCTCAATAATTCCATTACTTCCAAAAGTCATAGCCAGAATCCAGTCTGACCAAATGACGGAGAGCTGGCACGGCCTGTTCTGCCAGCAGGGCCCTCAGACACCTTAACAAAATCCAACAAATCCAAACAGAGAAAAAACCCCAAGAAATATCTTTTTCCTCAACATTGAGACATTTCTTCCAACCGCTTCTGTGAGTGACAGAGATTCTATTTGTAAGAAAACGTGACATTCTCTGTCAAAGGAGAGAAACCTGTCTCTAAATTTCCCAGATACCATTATATCCGCCCAGACATTTGCTGAATCCAGCTCCTGGCTGCCCGGCTGCTGCTGCCAGCTGAGCGAGGCGGGCAGGCTGTGCCTCCGCAGCTCCCTTCGTGTGAGCAGCAGTAAGCGGCGTGCCCGCGGTGCCGGAGAGCTGCTAGGGCAGCTCCATCTGCGACACCAGCAAACGAGGCAGAAGAGAGATCGCTGCCTGATGTTAACGGACCTTGCATCAATCCAGAGCCCTACCGCAGCAGCTGAGACGGCTGAGGGAGCCCAGCTCAATCCCCAAAAACGTTTGGGTTTGTTCGGTAGGTGTTTCCACTCTTCCCCTTTATTTAAAGAACCATTGAACCAAGATGTCTCACCACAGCTCACTGAAGTAATAAGCTGCCTGACACCTGTATTCACTAGTTTCTTCCTTCACAAGCAAAAGGTATTAGCTGACCTACTAATTTCTGCTGCACTTCGGGATCATTGGCACCCCAACACTCTTCTACGGGCATGTCCACGATGCCACCGTTGGTAAACCTGGAAAGGTTACCTCCCAACAACAAAGTTACACAGACGATCAATAACGCAGAAGTAACAACTCCAGAGAAGTCAGGATTCCCTCTTCAGCACTGTGGTATTCCTATGCTGAAGAATAATTATAACAGTTTAACATTGCTAGTTTAACAGAAACATCCAATTAGACTGAAAAGAACATAAAGTAGGATCACACTAACAAACAAACAAAAAAAACACCTTATTTTTCTATTCCAGAAAACAACTATTAAATCTGGCAGGATCTGGGTCTGGTGGAAACGAGTCCAGAAATACCTACATTTGCTAGTGAAGATGTCAAGATTTTTCCAGTTGTACTTCTTAACCAAAAGAACAACTTTTTTTTTCCTGTTTGAAGACTTCACTTCTCTTCCTTCTATTTGTTCTGCTAGCTTTTCATTTAATACCCCACAGGCTGGTTAGACTGCATAACGTTTCTCCTTGGCTTAAATCCTGAATATCACACTTTTTATAGAAATGTGAGTTTTCAATGCTCTTCTTGTAACAAGTGTTACATGAGCTAAAACACTCTTAATAAAATGCACTTAGAAACCAAGCACACCTCAGGAGCAGAACTTTGATGGACAAGTTAGAAATGAAATTTATATTCAAGTAGCCCCATTTTAAACTGCCTCCATTCTCTAACAGTACAGCTGGAACTGACATATCTGTTGCTGTTACAGTGTACTCATGCCCTTTGTGGTTTGGTTTTTTCTGTTGGGTTGGGTGGGTTTGGTTTGTTTTGTTTTTTTTATGAGTAAACAAAAAAACCTTGCTGCTGCTGCTGCTCTAAGTATGCTGTTAATGCAGTTCTGTAAGTTACAACTGGAAAATGCTGAAAGCCAATAAAATGCAGCGGGCACTTTTTCTGTGGTGAAAAGCACCCTCCCCTAGTAATTATCCTTCCTACAATAATAACACA
The DNA here is from genome assembly GCA_013399365.1 of Pampusana beccarii. Lineage (NCBI taxonomy): Eukaryota > Metazoa > Chordata > Aves > Columbiformes > Columbidae > Pampusana > Pampusana beccarii. The sequence continues at coordinate 234,503 of VWYH01001021.1, forward strand.
GTATTAAACACTCCCAAACATCGATTTGAACAGTCTTCCGTCAAAAAGTAAGTAACAATCAATAACTAATTATTTTTTTTAAATTCCTCCTCCCAGGACGTTTTATAAGTCGCTCCTTCTACAAAGGCATCAAATAGCCTCACAACTTCATTTCTGTATAACTTACACCTTAAAATTAAGAACAGATTTCCACGGATATTTAACGAGAACACAGAGGCTAACGATTTTACACTACAATGAGGACAAACACTGTAAGTTTGCTATTACAGGCGAGTAAGAAAAAGCAGTGGAAGGGCAGTGAAGGGGAAGGGAGCCGGGCCGGGCCGCTTCCCGCGGGCCCGTGAGCCACGGCGCTGCAGCAGCACAGAGCCTGGCGTGCAGAGAGAGCCCTGCAACAGGCAGGCGGCGTTCACCAGGCCTCACAAGGGATTTTGATGCAGGAACTACTGCCGGCCAACAGCTTATGAGTCAGGTTTTATGTACGCAAACGCAAGCCTGTCTCACTAAGAGCTCCGGGCTGGCTGCCACCCAAAGGAGGCCACCCCGCTCCCGCTAATGCTCCCCTGTCCCCACTGCCCCGCTTTTCCCTCTGCCTCCCTCACACTAGCACCAGTGTTCTGCAGGTCCTGCAGCAAAGCAGTTCAGGAAGAAACGAGTAGAAAACGGAACCATAAAAACCCCGTGTTGGTTTGTGGCCGGGTCAGCTCACAGCAGCACTGTTGGCAGAAAAGAAGGGCAGAGCACGAGAACCGGGCAAGGCCAAAGCCAGGGCTGCGGGAAGGGCAGGGGGGCCAGCCCAGCACTTCTCCAGTATTTGCCAGCTCCGAGACCGGCTGTGCTTCACAGACAGTCGTATCTTGGGGGAACAAAGACAAGGCATCCCTGCGCAGTAATGCAAAAAATCCTGCAGCCTACTTTGGGACTACTGGGCTTACTGGAACATTGATATTATGGCAGCGTGCTGGAAAAATAACTGAATAAATGCATGTTCGAATTGCATCGAACACCAATAAGCTTCATAAAATCTTAAAAGTGTCAAGTCTGCTCAGTGTTAGGCTAGAAACAGGTTACCAGGAAGTTCGGCACTGCCAGAACTCTCACACACACACCTTAATGTTCACTTGCTAGAATTTTAGCCAAAATTGAGAGGAAGAGTAAATTGCTTCAAAGTAAATGGCAACAAAACCCAAGAATTTTCCTTCCCTCTGTTTCTTCTGTAATTAAAAAGACAAAAAGTAAGAATCTTTATTTAAAAATTTCTGAATACACTTTGAATTTTAGCCAGAACAAGTCTTGGGTTTCACGTGCCAAATAAGTTGCTTCTATAAATTACTACAGCCCATTTTCTCTGTTGTATTTCACAATCTTAAGCATTGCCAAAACAAGCCAATTTAAACACATCGCCTCCCTGGGTGGTGACTTTAAATGTTGTTGGCCTTAACTCCTGCATTCGGTTCTCTTTATATTACTGCTTTTAGCTCTAGCAACAGCTTCCAGACTTCGCTTCACTTTGTACTTTACTTTTCCATACTCCAATACAATGAAATTTGTATAAGCGCCCAGCTTTGCTCAGCCACTAAAAAGAAAATGCTACAGTTCATAAGGATTATCAAATAATTTCAATAGAAGAAAGACCATTCACATTCTGTTAAATACGTAAAATAACAAAAACAAAAAAAGTTTCTGCTTTTTTGAAAGAGACAACCATGACTCAGTAGCTGGGAAAGAAGTCCTCATATTCCAATCACAATGAACACCATTTCCCTTCAACATACTGTCACTTAAGTATTCTTCAGACGACACTTTGTGAAAGGGTCGTTTTTTAGACTTTAAAAAAATTCTGTGTATATCACTGATTACACTATTAACTCTACATTTGAGAATATGGATTGCCATTAGGATTTTATTCCTTGGCTTTTCTTTTAAAAAAGCAAGAAATAAATCTGAAGCCACTTCCTTTAACATTTTCAAGTTCACTGCTGAATTTTTAAACATCAGGGGCATAACTTGCCTTGAGTAAGATATATATTCTTACCCAATTATCAAGAAACCGTAACACTGTATATGCTTTAGCCCCTAAGATCACTTTAGCCTAGTTTTCATTTTCCTAAAGGACTCAGAGTGTATCATTAACTTAATGCTGAATCTACTACGGGAGAAACAAGAGAGAAAAAAAATAATAATAAAAAGAAAAAAGCCACACCACATACAAACAAAAAAACCTATGAAATATTACACTAAAAAGACGACAAAATAACCGACAAAAAAGCATGGAGAAACAATCTCTACCTGCTTTTATTAAAAAAAGTTGAAAGTGAACAAAAACTTCACACATGGTGTGACCTCTTAAGGTCTGTGAAGCTTTTAAGTTATCCAAGGACTAATTAGATTTTTAAGAAGTTTTTAAAATCTAATACTCTCTATTTGTACAGAATTTCAATTGAGTATGGGTTCTCTTTCATTGTAAAACCAGAATTCAGTGGTTTACAAGAGATTCTAAAAATACAGATGGAGCTAAGCCACTTCATCTTATGTTCCATTAAGAAGGAAGTACATTTGAAGCCAAATTCTATACTCGCTGCACTCAGTTAAATCCAGAGTAATGCCAGCTCTAATGCTACTTCTAGACATGCCATAGAAGAACCTGATGCGGCGCCTGTATTGATCTAGTGTTGTACTTCACACTTTCTCTATTGAGAGCCAATTAAATCTCCTTCACGCCCACATCCCTCATTCTAACACAAGGTTTACAAGATTTTTGTTAAATCATAAGTTTTCTGCTGAACAGAAAAGAGAAAAATTAGAGGAGGGAACATCTGTATTTCAAACAGGTCTATCAGACTTGACATCTGGCCTAAGAAAAACACTGACTACAATTACCACAATGTCATTATTGTGTGCATGCCATCTTTTACACAAGAAAAACCACTCAAAGTCATTTCTAAAACAGCTCCAAGATGAGAAGTCTGTAACTGCAGCAATCTTAAGGCTGTTAACCTTCCAAACCACGGCCAGTTCATAGCAGGGCTGATCAGCTCAATCACAGCACCTGGTTAACAGCAGCTGAGAGCTCCAAACTCAGTCTAAATCGCATCAAGCAACCCAAAGCACAGGCAAAAGTACTTTATACTCAAAGCACCAAGGATACTAAAACAAAAAAGGAGAGACAACCTACAGAAGTTGGTGGGTTAACTAAAACGCTGCGATACATGTTTCCACATACAGTAATATTTCAACAACAAGCCATTTAGAACAAGTGTCTAAATCCGTTTCATGAACACTCTTAAACTATGGAACACGTTTCTGTTTAATGTCCTGTCTAAACTCAGTGATGGCAAAAGTGGCTACAGCACCAAAAGAAGTTGGGGAGCGGGAGGCAATATGCTAGTGATGAGAGATGGGGGAAATAAGACCCAGCTGCTCTAGCTGGGTTTTTACTGCCTTTTTCTTTGTCCCTTCATGTTGTCAGCCTCATTGGAAAGGAAAAATCTCTCTGTAGGGTTTATTTTGTTTACTTTGCAAATGCAACAAAAGTAATTCAAGGCCACCAAAAGGGAAGAATGAACCACCTGTAGAGGTCAGCATTCTAAAAGCATAACCATAAAAATGTAGCAAAATAAGTCAAATTCTCTATTTAGGAGAAAGATTATACTCCGTGTGTTGAACAACGATGTATTCTTCTCTGTCCTTTTGATAAATAGCACAGGAATAATTCTGCTCTGATTAATACAATGTGGAGGCAGATGAAAACAAACAAAACTCCTGAACTGGTTCATCACAGGAGTAATACTTGAATAGACCCAGCTTCCTATGGCAGAAAAGAGCCACCACTGTGATTGACTGTTGAATGAATTTAATGTCAAGAATCTCTATAGAGAATTGCTTGAGAAAACAAATACATAGACGGCACAGTCTACTTTCAAATGTACATTCGGAGCTTTCCATATTAAATCAGATGGTAAAACTGCTTCCCAGACCACAAGAGTTTTGCTCAACTCATATCACTAAAAGTATATACTATAGTAAAAGGCCTTTCTGGAAGACTGCGAAATACATGCTCGAACACAGTTCAAAACCTTAAAATACATACTGTACCACAATTAAAATCTCTTTTACTAGATAATAAAAATGGGTTAGATAAAAACAATATATGTATTATTAATACGCTATAGGGTGAAAAGGATCATGAGAATTCCTGCATCTTTTCTTTGAAAGTGTATGAGACACACACCAGAGAAGGCACTGGGTGTAATCAAGAGTTTCTATTTATTTCAGCAGAAAACCAGCATAGAAAACACCTGCTACATAATATCCCTGATTTGTTTCTTTTGGTTACATGTAATGCTTCTGTGTTGACCCAGGAATTCAGGTGCAGTTGCTCCTCGCATGAAGAAGAAGAGAGAAGCAACTTGATTTTAAGTTACGAAACTGAAAAGCTCACAGTCTTTTACACACACACGAATCTAACGAGCCCCCCAAAATAACATTAATGCCTAATTCATCTACAAAACTTTGGGTTGAAATTTAAAAGTTTTCAAAAAACAGGCAGCTAGGCATCAACGCTATAAGGCAGGAGAAAGTTACCATATCTACTTAGCAAGCAGGACACAGAAACCATATTTTTGCTCTGAAATGGGCCAATATTAACAGACTAGGTTTAAGCAAAATTGTGTTTCACCCTGGAGTGCTAACTCAGTGTTTTTTAAATGTTTTAACCTCATTCTCTTATGCTTGTTTACCATTGTATTTCCTCTTCAAGACACACTACGGATGACTCTTTATTTCCTGATTGCCAGTCCTTCCCTCCTGAAACAGCTTTTCTCCAAGGTTCTCCAGGTTGCCGTCCTCTTCAGTCCCCACCCAGCTACCGTACCTGGGCCTGGCTGCCAGCCACACCAACCATTTCTCTCCAGACGACACAGGCTGGCAGCACCGGCCAGCAGGCTGACCAACAAAGCACTTGTTCAGGACCTGCTCCTGCCAGCTCACAGCGGCTGTTCGAAACGTTTCGCATTCAAAACAAGGAACCCATCTACTAATCCAGAACACCCATGTTACCCAACTATGCAGACAAAGCAAGCAAAAAGTTCTTCGAGCAACGTGACCTGCGAGACACCCCATCGGTGGAACGAACTCTCTGCATCAAGGAGCTCTGCACTCTTCAGCCTATTTAAGCCGCCAGCGGGTGAAGGAATTACTTGAAGGCATGATCAGAATATTAAACATCTCACACTGTCCACATTCACGGTGAAGCTATCAAATAACAGTAACTACTTCAGAGCAAAACGTTTCTGCTGACTCCCACCACTGGTTCCACTGGTACCACTGATAGCAGCAGCACCCCCAGCTTCACGCAGGCTCCACACTGCTGCAAATTGTCTGCTGCAGTTTGGGAAAAGCACTGGCACAGCTGGCAAACACCATCCCGCACTGGCCCTGCCAGAGCCACGGGGTGCGGTGACGGTACCGACGCTGGAAGCACTGAGCACTCTGCCATTTCTGAGAGCTCTAAGTGGATTGGCATTTAGTAAAGAACCTCCTTGAAATCCTGTCTCCAGAAGGATGTCTTCTCTAAGTCTTCAAACAAAAAATACTTGCAAGTCACTGTGCTAGAAACACCACAGGCCTCTCAGACAGAAGGTACCATTTCCTTGTCAACAGATTTCCACTGCATACCCACATCTGTAACAGCTGGTACCAAAAGTAGACAAAAAAAAAATTGAAAGAAAATATAAAAGTCAAAATGGTTCCACAGCCCATAAAATAATTATATATGTGTGTATAAAAAACCACACACACGCAAAACCACCCTAAACTATCATCCAAATAAATCACTACTTTCTTTAGTCATTCCAGTTCAAGAACCCAGGTTAAAACCAGAAAGAAAAAGGAAAAAAAATCCCCAAATTCAGAAGTCATATTAAGACTGCAAAAGTAGGAGGTTTTTTCTGTTGCAATTGCACAGAAAAAGTACAGATATGTTAAAGAGATGAGCCCAACAGAACTTCAGGAAAGTCGATGTCCCTGGTGAGAAACTTGCAGAGTTAACCATGGAGATTCACCCTAGTGTAGAGTTCCTAATTTCTCTGAGAATAGTGCTGGTTCCAGTTAAGTGCCAACAGGAAAGGTGCAAGGCGGTGTCTGTCTCAGCACTCCAAAACACTGAACCTGACCAAGCAGCTTCTTTACAGCAGTTAAGCATCTATATATTGATACAAAAAGGGATGTACTGCAGAAACCTCTCCAAACTGATGGTGTATCCTTTTCTAGAAAAGGCACTAGAAAAATTAACTCTTCCCAATAAAGCACAATATTGCAAATGTTCTACTGAATGATTTATTACAATAGATATGCATAAAATACTACGGTAGCATGTTGAAGAGGTATAAAAATAAGGGAGATGAAAGAGCAGAGAGGAATTTCTCCAATGTTAGATGCCAGACACCAACATCCCAACTTTTAAAAGGAGCCGGCCACAAGGAAAGTACAACTTCATTTTTACTTCAAGTTTGACCTGTTTGTGTCTGTGATGACTCATAATTTGAAATTTACTCCAGAAATTGTTTAACTAAAAAAAAAATGTTACTACTTAAGGTTCAGCCACAGCAAACTCACTAATTCTCTGTGCTGAACACTACCCTCCATTACCACAAGTAAGTGTCTTCCGTCACAGATGTTCCACAAGGCTGAGCATTTTCTCCAGCAATGTATTTTATATTCTCTACTGTCTGCATCGGAAAGGAAAACCTCAGTACAGGAAAGGGCTCTGAGGACAGCCGCTTTGTCTGGAAGCCGTCTCTCGGAAAGCATCAGTGCCGCTGCTCGGACGGGGTCTTGGGTTTGGAGTTCCCCCCGCCCAGGTTAACGACGCCCCCAGCGCTGGGCTGGGTCAGTCCAGAGTTTCACTGCCATCCAGCTCTTCCCTTGAGCAACAGCACAAACTACTGCACAGCTGGAAACCACAGCGAAACCCGAGTTTAGCCAGGTAGACATGCATCCTGAGCTCAGCTTAGGTAACTGACACGCATATTTAAGGCAATCTGAACAAAACACCAGCCAGACTTTCAATAAAGACTTAAGGAAGAATCATTAGATACTAGAAAAGTTTTACATTTCTTTTAATTAAACATTAAAAATTCAATCACTTTCATATGCGATAGCCTGACATCATACTATCTGACTTCATTCTCTCTTATCCGGTTAACCTATTACACGAACTGCAGTTTCATTCTTGTGTACTAAGCCATCACTACCCCTTCTGTTCAGCTGGAAAGCAAATCTGATGGAGATTCCTAACTTCATTTAAAAATCATGAAGCCCAAAACCAGAACTGTTTTTAATAGGTAGACTTCCATTTTATTTAATTAGCTATTCCATTTTATTTAATCCAAGACCAGTTGCTTCAGTTTCCTTTCATGCTTCTTTTTTTTCTTTTAAGATGCCTCTGCTCTCTTCACTTTGGCATTTTCTACGGCACTAGCACATACGCAACCATTTGCCGAAACGCTAACACTACCAGCAGCAGCTTGGCTTTTATTCTCTGCTTTTCCCGCGTGACAATTCGGGGGGTATGGACACTAAACCCGCATCTCCAGGTTTCCTTGTGGCACCTGGTAAGAGCTGCGGCTGCAATGGGGTGCAGGACTCGGTCTCCTCCTCCTCCTACCCCAGCAGGACTCTGCTCCTTCAGACGGCAAACAGGGAAGGTGGCCTACATTACTACCTTCAATAGATTTGGCTTTAAAAATAAAAGAACAAACCCCACCCGCCCCCCTCTGCCATTTAGAGCAGCCATTACTTGGATAGATTTAAATAAAAAGGACAAGTCTTTCCAATAGCAGGCCCCATTCTGCCATCCAGGTGCCACAATAATATCCATTTTCCAACTTAAAGGGAGTTGATCATGTTACAAAAGATCAGATAACATTAATAGGCAACATCAGACTATTAATGCCACAACCTCACAGAACAAAGTATTCAAGCACGATATCGACTCTGTAAGATTTAAGATACCAGCACACATGCAACAGCCCATCCTTTAAGACACTGATATATTGATATTAAACGGCTGGATAATGGATGACAAAGGAGAAATACCATAAATTAATTCTCAAAGTTGCTGAAAAAGAGAAAGAAGGAGGGAAAAAAAAAAAAGAAAAAAAGAAGAGATCAGCATTCTAGAAGTGTCCCCAGGGGCAAGCAGCAGCCGATCACGGCACACATTACCTCTGCCCCTTGTTCATCCATCTGCTGCACCCCAAGGAACGCCACCGGGGAAGCAAACATGTGGAGCACAGCTAATAACAGCAATTCTGCCCATATTAGAAACTAATTATCACCCTTCCTATCAGGATCAGTGCTTCCAGAATTATAAGCAATTTACCCTACTAAATGCAGTCTAGAGTTTAACACTCAATAACTCAATAGCGTATTTTTAAAAAATGCTGATCTGGAACTGTGTATAAGACAAATTATATTTCCTGTCCTTCCTATACAACCTGCTCTCCTGCATCTGATTTTTTTTTTGTAGTGAAGGGATGAAGAGAAAGGAACCCTGCTTAAACACGTGCATTTTAACTCTCAGCTCAAAACTGCACAATAGCTGTGATTAAGCCTATGTAAATCCAGCAAAAAAAAAAGACAAACATTGGTTTTGTATTGTATTAGCAATCTTCTGGAAATAACAGCATGAAATCTCATTGCTCCGTACCAAATATATTACTTTTCATTAGATACACAGACCATAAAACTACAAAATGAGAAAAAGCTGCAAATAGCATTTTATATACTGACCTTGCAAATAGGAAGTTTTTCCTTGGTCTGTTTGCGTTCTAACAAACTAAAAATTAACAACTTAGCGAATTGCTGAGATCCCTCTGCATTAGGCTGCTTTAAGTAATTATTTACTTCAAAATAATCAAGCCAACATTGTTTTGTTTTAACTAGCATCACCTATTTGAGGCACTTCTGCACACAAGTGGTCCAAATGTTCTGCGGCACAACCTAAAGAAACAGGGAACACCAAGGAACAACAAACTGTGAGTGCCAAGACCTGACTAAAAAGCGTTAGGTATGGATCGAAACAGCGCTTCCCTCCCAAGGATCTTCATTTCTGTTTGTTTCCTATCCATCCACTGGTGAGCCAGGTGCTCCTTTAGCACTCACAGCCCCAGGTTCCTATCACAGCCTCCCAAGACCAAAGTGAAGTTCCAAATCCCCCCAAAGCCCCTCCTGGCTGGCCAGCAGGTGCCACTTCTTTAAGACAGACAAGGTCAGCGCTCCCCTAAGGATCTGAGCAAAAGGCCTCCCGGAGCGAGCAGCCAGGGATCCCAACCCGCTGCACACGCCGGCTCCAGGCCGCGGGCGGCCTGTCAGGAACTGTTAGAGAAGGACTCACAGAGCAGTCTCAAGGATGTAAGCGAAAAGCATTCCAATGGAAATCACCAGCCTACTCCGTCTGTACCTCTGAAGAACAGACACTGACACTACCGTACAAAACATCTTCAGATCGAATCGAAAAATTAATTCAAAAGTAAACAGAACTTAGATGCTGAAGAACTGTAAATACAAGGCAGAGCACTACTTTTTGTACACAGCCAAACGTAATACCAGTATCCATTTGAAGTACTTTGAAAGCTATCTTCTTTTCATTTTTTTTTAAAACCAAGAATAGTCAAGACTATACTCGGGATCAACTACACCCTTCAGCACGAAGAGATACAAAGAACAACCCTAACATGAAACATCAGTAACTTGGCTTAATAAGATTACCGTACATTAAAAGGAGCTCATAAGCATTTTCTATAAATGAAATTTAAAGCCTGGCAACTACACACGAACAAGAAGACCAACCTAAGCTCATAAAGAAGATATTGTGACAAAGCTTAATACCTAAACACCAACAGAATGGTGTATTTTTGATGTAACTGAAAATTTTACACAGATGATAAAAAAGCCATGTTCAAGTGACCAGTTTTAGGGTAGCAGTGCTTCAGTTCCCATGATTTAGTTATAAGGCAGATAATACTGAGTTTACCTAGTAAATAATATTATTCCTTCCTGCAAATCTCACTTCTCAAGATGACAGCATTTTTACAGTGTAACAGCACACGGGTAGAAAACTTAAGCCAGATGTCAAGTACCCCTTAGAGAAATCAGTAATAATACATTTATATTTAAATCAGTACAAAACAGTTTATTTTTCTAGAATGCAATGAAAAAGGGATCTTACGATCTTCTATGGGAAAAGCCAAGAGGCAGACTAAATAAATACCAAGAATTGTACCCAGTAATTCATTAAGTAACGGCAGCAAAAAGAGCGGGAAAATCCAACCTCAACACCTCTGCACTCCAGCCCCGCGTGTCCTCTACAGCACCACGCACTACAGTGAGCTGGGATCAGGAAAATTTGGGGTTGTTTCCTCACCTTTGCCATTTGGAGCACGTTTAACCCCATGCCCATCGCATACATACACAGCTATTCTTGTATCATCGTCTGCATCCCTCCAGAACAGAAAATAAACCCACAGAAGATAATCTAGACTAGTAATGACACCAATTTCCCAAACCAGATTTGTCAGCAGCAATGAGAAACAGCATGTAGACTGTTCTACTGACATTCCGCAAATACTACACCAGCTACTAGGAAGAAAATGAACTATCTTGGTCAAAACTAGAACATTACTCACCTCATTACTCCTAGCTAAATTCAGTAACTACATTTACATTAATTGTACAACTCTACTTCAGCATACAATAAATACTGCGTTCCATAACATCTCAGCATGAATAGATTATAAACCAACAGCCAGGTGTCCATTCCTTATAACTCCCATGATAAAAGCAGAGCTTCAAGTACCCCTCCTTTCTCGAAGATGATATTTTTTCTTAAAAACCGGCAACTTGTCACAGGCCACAATATAAAACCAAATGGCAAACTTCAAAATCAACTTGTCACTCCTAGAAAGCACAGATCTGACCTCAGACATCTAGATATATGCAGCTGAATCAGAAGTCGCACAAGGAAAAGGGTTTTTTTTGTTGTTTTTTAATAATATGCAGCAACTTACTACATGTAAGCACCTTCGGTCAGCACTGGCCAGACAAAAGGGCAACCAGAGCCACAACTGCAGGCACCTCCAGCAAGCTTCCATTTCCCAATATCTGCACTTAGACGACAGTTCCTTCACTGCAGCGCACAATGAGTTACCATGACATTTACTTTTAAAGTTTTCCATTCCCAGCTCCAGCCACATTTTACAGAAAATAATTCTTACGGACTCGTGATATTGTTAAATTTTATTTGAGACAAATGAGCACAAAAGCCTTTCTAGGACTACTTTCACTAACTCTAATGCTAAGGAGCACTGAGGGCAGTGCTAAGAGAAACCATCAAAATCCCCAAACAGAAAGGCCAAAGACAAAAAGGCCAAACCACGTTATATCTGGAAGATATTCTGGAAGAATACACATGTACGAAAACTGAATCAAAACATATTTCAGAACACAGTCATCCTTAATATTTATGTCCGCACCACACTCCACGTATCACGCATTCTTTCCTTGTACACACACACAATATCACTTCTGCAAGACAACTGCATCGAAAAAATCACAGCATCAGGAACAGCAATGACAGAGAAAGTTACTGAATTGTCCCTGGGCATTTTTTCTATCAAGACATGTTAGAAAGATTAACTGAAAGTGAAAAACACAACACAAAATACAACACTCAGGCCTTGGCATTCGTTTGGTTCATACTGTACACATGCCTGGAGGAATCACATGCTCCTAGCAGCAGCGAGCTGTACTAACGACAGGGACGAAACCAAGCCTAGGACAACGCAAATGACCAAATACAATTTAAAAATTATTAAACATCAGCTGAACATCCAGATAAATTCAAATCTACCCTGCGCAAAAGTAGTTTACTTTGCTGTTTTTCTCGCTACCCAATGGCAACTCTATTAGGAAAGTTTTAATTATGACATCAATACTTACTATTATAAGCCGCACCACTAACAAGCTGTTACAAAACCCAATGGCTCTTTAACAGCTCATGTTTATTTTTCCTTGGAATTGAGAACTAAGTTCATATTAAAAAGAATTAATTCAGAAACGGAGAAGTATTCCACAACAAGGCCAGAACAAAGACATCCCCAGCCACCAGTACCAGGAACCGGGCCGTGCGCAGCAGCGAGCACACGGGGATGGACGTGGGCACGAGGAACGCCAAGGGCACGGGAGTACAGCTCTTTACTCCCCAGCTTCAAAGCTGAACACTACTCTTTATAAATGTTGATGCTCTTAAGCTTTATTTTAAGTTGTTGGGTAACATGGTCCTGCCAAAAGAAATATGAAAGTTGCTTTCATATTCTGTGACATTACCTCTTCAACAACAAGCTGCAGAAAACTTCTATCTACAGCAACAAAACAGCGAAGGATCAAACGCAATACCTTGCACGACAAAGAAAGTGGCAAGAATCCCTGAAGTTTCTTGCACATCAGGCGCGTAGAGAAGCAAATTACCTTCCCACACCGACAGTTCCAACCAGATCAGCCTCCTGGGCTCACCTGGAAGATTCTTCCACCTCCTGATTTCCCCAGCTCCGCGTCTCCCCAGACACCGGCCCCAGCGCAAACATCCTACTGCCAGTCACAGCTGCTGCAGAGTTTAACAATAAGCACCTCAAATCACTCAAACTACAAAAAGATGAGAAAGGAGACCTGACTTCAAAAAAGAACCTCACAAGAATATGATATTCAGAAGCTGCTGAAATGTAACTTATAAACTGTGGTGAACAGTTAGTCCATCTTCCTAAAGGAATGTTTAATGCCTTAAATTGCTTCGCACTCTCTCCCCCTTCAGTGTATTCTAAAACGTCGTTTCTGCGAGCTTTATCAGAAATTCTATCAGAAGTGAGAGAGAACAAAGTTACAGGTTTTGGAACACTTGTTTTTATACTAACCTGGTTCGTTTTATTGAGGTTTATAGAAAGTAAACCAGCTTTTTTTTCTTTCCCAAAAGCTAGAGCCAAATATAAAACAACAGCCATAACATGCTAGTTTGGCAGAATACACTAGTTTAATTTCACATTACAATGATTGTTCGAGGGCCAAGGCATTGTTTTTCTCTTAAGGGATATTTACATACGATGTAGGTTTCAGCAGTCAAAGGTAACTGAGACCAAAGCACACTGTTAGCGTGTAATAAAGTATTCGTTTTCAAAATATTTGTAGTGCTTGAAGTCTTCCCTTTGACACGTATTTACTCATCAGCACTTCTTAAACTTCCCCTCACACACCAGAATTATGACAGAAGAATCCTGTATTTCACAAAAGGCTCTATTTAATGGTATACAACTACGTTTATGACAGAAGAAACAAACAAGTTAAAAAGCACTTCGGGGGAAGGAAAAACTAACGTTCTGAAACTAAGTTCTTCTTGATCATTAGGTTAGATCGAATTTGTTTCATAACTTGAAAACACACGCTGCCATAGCACCATTAGCTTTTCCATCCCTGTTAAAGCACACGTTCTGTCTACGACATCCCAAAGAGCATTTATTAAGTACTCAGGATAGAGGCACAGCAGCAAACGCAGTCACATTTAACACAGTCTCATTTCGTGCTTCAGTCAGAGCAGGTTTCCTCAAAAAACCCACTTGATTACTGCATCTTTTGAGACGACTTGTTACCATACCCATGATTATTAGATCATGGCCATAGGCTAGACACTGGTACATATATCCAGCTGTCAAAGCGAATTTAATCCACTAAATACAAGGGATTGCTATGGACAGGGCTGGTTTTTGTTTATGTATCAGGAAACCTTTTTAGACTAGTAATTTTCTTCCTTGAAGAAATTTAGGCAAAGATATTTATCTGCGCTTTCTTATTTGGATTAGATTCAAATGAAATTTACAGAAGAGAGGAGCATATGTAATCTGTGAAGGTGTGCTGAAACAGTTTCTAGAACGTCGCTGTGAGTCCGAGGCTGAAATTTGCATTTCCACATTTTTAAATAACAGAATTTACATTTTAAAAGATGTACAGTAGATACAGTAAGAACTGAATCGAAAAAGAAAAACCAAAAAACTTTATCAATGTAAGTGAAAGATTGACTCAAACAAGCAGAGACACAGAAATCGCACGCAAAAGGAGGGAGTGGATATTAACACTAAATACACGCAAGCTAATCTAACTCTGCTTAGGTCCTGTGAAGTTATTCCTATTAACCCGTTCCAAGCGCAGCACTTCCCTGAACTGAGGGAGGTAAACCCACCGTCTCCTCTCCAGCTGAACACCAGCCCTCATCTTACAGCAAGGCAGCTCCTCAAAGGACACAGGGACTACGCAGCGAGAGATGAACGCAAGTTTTGCATCTTAGCTACGTCCTTTGAAACTCAAGATTATCCTCTCTTCACCACGCAATAATACAATCTTGGCAAAAGTTTTTGATGGAGATATCACTGCCTGCTTTAGCTTATTTAAATTACAAAAATAACAGCACTAAGTATCAGGTAACTAATAAGATCTCCTGAGAATTTGCTATTTCTAGTGAATTTCTAGTTACAGATTTTCATGAAAAAAGTCATTAAGACAAAAAAAAAAGATCACATTTTGAGAATTCTGCATTTTGTTCATAATCCAGTATTCCATATCCCTATAATTTAATGGATCTCATAAAGCAGTAGCATAGATGGAAACAAAACCAGAGGATATTGAAAAGTATCGACTATATCTCAAGATGGAAGCTTGTTACATGAATTATATGAGCTGCTCATTTCATTTTAGAATCACTCATCCGAGTATAAAGTTCTTTCAGAATTAGAATTTCAAAAGATAAATACCTAGCTGCTCATCCTAAACTCATTTTAAATGTTATCTTTGCTAAGCCTGACAAAACCAGGCCACTATTAATACATGCTTACACATTCAGAACACAATGAGCTTATCTCAATGTATTTCAGTGAACCTATTGCCACAATCCCAAAAACAGTGCCCACTCAATCAGCATTCCTTGACTCAGAGGCTGAAAGGACACATAAATGGAACTTTTCCTGGAGCCGCGAAAGGCTTTTATTCCCCAAACATGACTTGAAACCTACTGACAAAACTGTTAGAGGCAGCCTGGGTTATTAATGTTGTGTTCGATCCCAAGGACAGCTTAGAGAGCTTCAGTACACATGGCCGCTGATGCAGCATTAAATTTGCTTAAAAAGGGAAAACAAGCACAAGCAGACACCTTGCAGAGCGCAATTCCCCAGGTTCGCAGTGTAGTGGATGCTGCCCCTGCTCGGGACAGGAGCTGCTCGCCACGCCAAGGTCACTCACACCACGACTTGTCTCTCCAGGTTAGACCGACGCATGTAGAAACTGCACCTAACAAGTCCTGCCTGAACTGCTTAGAGCAGCGGCTCAGTAACGCCTCCCAAGGCCAAGCCACAGCAGGCAGGAAGTGATGTTCAAGTACAAATAAAGTATTGATTATTTCATTCTTCCTTAACTTCACTCGGAAGGAGAAAAAAGAACCAAGTTTTTGTTTAATTCTCATCTACATCTACTACTTCAGAAAAAAGTCATAAACCTAAAGACCATGTCACATAAAAAGCTGCAAAGGGTTGAGCAAGCTATACGGGTAACTTAGAATTCTTCTCTTCTGGAGGCTTTTTCAGTAATAAAGGAACTCTTAAATATGGAAATCCCAGTCCACGTGAAAAAATGCGCTGTACAGTGTCAATCGCATTAATTGTCTCCTGGACACTTAGAGAAGTTTTCACTTTTTCTTTATATTCCTCAGTTAAAAATTGTTTGATCTTTTTAAATAAGGAAAGTAATAATCAACTTCATCCTCACAGCACGTGCAGAAATGGATGTTACTGCTGTCCAGAGCAACTGCACCCACAAGGTGCCTCTGAACCCCGACATTTCGTCTCAGGGAAGAAAACCTGAAAATTTATATATCCCGTGGGACAGAAGATACTCACAGTGTTTTCCTAATTCGATAACAATGCCACACTCGGAGGAGGAAATATTTATACACAAAGATCTATTCATATTTGCTGAAAAAGGGATCCCACATAAGGTGTATTTTCCAAATAAATAGAGAATTACACATCTTCACAAGTGATTTTCCCCCATTAGTGTCACACTTAAGGTTCTTCAATAGAAATAGCACAGGAGCAAGGCAACCATTTCACTTAGAAAAAAAGAAAATATCAAGTCGAAAAGCATTATGAACAAAGCAGCTTATTTTCACAACTGTTTTGCAGTAACGAAAATAATGGAGGAATCTCTCTAAAACCATATTTTTAAAGTACTAAAATGGACAAGAACCATAGGAAACTACAAAAGTCATACATCGCTTTTGCAATACACATTAGTTAGTTGTTAAGATTGTATTGTTGTTCGCAATACACGCTAGTTAGTTAAGACAGTTCAGTCTATATATTTAACATATTTAGCTTGAATGCATATAAGAACTGTTCACAGCTGTACTTTTTTAAAGCTGTAGCTTTACGAACAGGGGGTTCAGCCAAGAATTAGGTGTGAAAAAGAAAATAATGTATTTTAAATAAATCTATACTTCCCGCTCTTTCCACTCCAGCTATGTGTTAATACTGACAAGGTACTTTCAGATCAATGCACCAAGCGCTTTAGGAGATGCAAGAGCTCTGCCAAGAATCCTGCCTTAGAAAGGACTTCCATTGCTATGGCAACAGCATGTTCTGCAGCACCCAATTCGGAGACAACCTATGACACACACGAGAGATGGCCCAACTCCGACGGACCCCTCGCTGCAGCACACGCCACGCACATACCAGACTTCACCTGCAGAAATACAAGGTACAAACCAGGGGGTTTTGCTGACACTTCACAGGGCACTTAAGTTACCTACAAACAAACAGCTGCACCTAGGAGAAAAAAATGCCGTTCACTTTATAAAACAAATATAGGCTATTCGAAGGCAAAGAAGAACATAACCACTGGCACAGGATATAAATTGCATTACACAGCATCTCCCATACGCAGGCATTTACCTCTTCTCCAATCCCAACTTCCCCTAACAGGATGGGGGAAAAGGAAAAAGGAAGTGCTGGTCCATAGTAAATCAGCAGATGATTGAACTCACGACTCAGTACTCAACAAGTATCTCGAAAATAAAGTGGGTTTAATGAGTATAACAGATATGCACAAACTCTGGTTTTACTGCATCATTCAAAAAAAAAATAATAATTTCTCTTATAACGTTTCACCTTCCACACATAAATGTATTCACAAATGACAGCCTTGACATCTCTTGAAATTTACTCGCCTAACATATAGAGTTTTAAGCATCCATGCCATATATGAGTTATAAGAGTTAATAAACTACTACACAGGGACTAGCCAGTAATTCAAGCCATTAAAAAGGATAAGAAGGCAATCTCAGTTACATATCCGTTTCTGCACTTTTATTACACGACAGTTTTCAAAAAAGTAGATAAAAACCAGGCTCTTGTTCCTCACCCAAGTTCATTCACCCCAGATGGTCAGATATATCCTTCCTGTAACACAATGAGAAACGTAACAACGTGGTTGCATTCTTCGTGTTCCTGGCAACCCTAAAATAGTTTAGCAACCTTTACCATTACTTCTGGTTGTACAGTACAGCGCTCGTATACTGAAGACCAACAGAGCGGCAGAAAGTTCTTGTAAAGGATCACAACCTTCTTTAATATCTCGGCAGAAGAAAGAAGATCAAGTTTTACACAGGTTGACTATTTCCCCCTTTAAAGGGGTTGACTTACAAAGAGGGAAAAATAAAAGGGCCTTTCACTGATCCATGAAGGCCTGAAAGCCCATTAGAAGAGTGCGTTCTGGAGAGGACACAGCCTCCCAACATTTAAAGCCTCTCCCTGCCTCCTTTTGAAGTACCGGGCATTATCCAGCTCGCTTTGCAAGTACTAATATTGCGCATTATTTCAGTAATATTCCAAATTAATGCAATGAACAAATGAAAGGGAAAAAAGATGGGGGTGGGGGCTGGTTTGTTTGGGGTTTTATTGGGGTTTGAGCTTTAGGAAGGTTTTTTGGTGTTTGTTGTCGTTGGTTTGGTTTTGAGTTGAGTTGAGGAGCTTTCCAAGTTCAGCATCTTACAAGTGCTTGCAAGAAAAATATCTAATTCAGATGTTCTTGTCATAAGTAATTTTGACAAAGTTCATGCTCCGTTTTTTTGTGTGCTTATTCCTGTCCTCTGGCAAGGGAATACGATATCAGAGATATTTTCAAGGTTACCAAAATAAAAGCATTACACAGAGCAGAGAACACATGGCAGACATTACATGCATTTATACACATGAAGTGGCAGAGGAGCGCATTTCCCTTCTAAAAATCAAATAAGGGGAAAAATTTCTGGTTTGCCGTACCATTCAAGAACCTTGCATCTACGCATCACAAGCCCTAGTCTGGCAAAGACATCCTACAAAAGACAGCCTTGTGAACTCCGCAACGGTAAACACCGTACGTCGCTTTTAGAAATGCACAAAAGCTTTTCATTACTCCAAAACTCGGTCATCTTCATTAAATTAGCATCTCTTCATAAAAGCCTTGGCTTCATTTAGCATTCAGGAAGATGAAAGAGTAGCTACCCTCCTTATGGATTACTTCGCCATTACAAGAGAATGTTTTGCACGTCAAAAGCAAACATTAAAGGATTAAATGATATTGTCAGTTCTGCTCTTGTTTATTTGCAGTGGGCAGTGAATAGAATTGCAAAGAAACAATCGCTGATTATTTTAAGCTGTGTTCTTTTGCAAGGATTATGACTCATGAAGTTGCTGCATAAAGAAACGGGAACGGGATAGGTGTCGCATTGAAAATCATCAAAACATCACCATATAAAAAATGTCCTACAAGCAAAGCTGTCTGGTTAAATCATTTCAGAGTAGCCACAATAGCTCTTGGGATAACACCAAGACAATGGTATCTTGCGTTCAAATAAACAAAAAATAAAAATACACACAGTAAATTCCGTTATCCTACAGAAGACTAAAAATACTTCAGGATTTTTTGAAGCATATTCACCTCCAACAGCATCCTATTAGCACTAATGCAACACAGTAGAAAAGTCAAGAGATATTTGGTTACAAGACATCCCTTCAGCATGCAAAATGCAAAATTCAATGACTTTACCATGGAATTATCTACATCCTATAGGCTTTGAACATGTTTTCCAAGAGAACTACAGAAAACAAGTTTGCAAAGCAATGTTTTTTTTACATTAAGCTCTCAACATTTTTCTCACACATTACATGCTAACAGTACAAATCACACTCAGTAAGATTTAAGTTTTGCTTAATTTCCTGTCTGGTTGCCTTCTTACTGACTCATTCAAGTGAAAAACCAGTTTATTTTGGACATTTAGATAGCTGTCAAAAATGCAGATAGTACAGACAAAAACCACCAATGTGCAACCGATACGCTAAAGGTTTTGTCTGTAAAATCTGAACATGGAAGAAGATGGGAAAACTAGAAATCAGTTCACTCCCCAAAGAGAGTGAATATATATGATACATGTAATAATTTAGCAATATATTTTGGTTATACTCTAAACAAATACAAACACCAGGTAACACTACAGACCAAGTTCTTGCTTATATTGAATTAAGGGTAAACTTTGGCTTAAACTCAATTTCATTTAACATACAGAACATGCACATTTATGGTCTGATATTCATTGGTATTTTACCCGCAAAACGTATACAACTAGAAATGACCCGATGTGGATTTTGTTTTACTAGGTATGTTTTTCTAACGATTAGTTGTGCCTATTCATCTTTGTATTTTAAAAAGGGAAAAAACCACAGTCTAAAAATGTAATTGTCACCAATCAAGGCTCAGAACACAGTTGTATACAAAACTCCAAGCCAGACTAAATTGAGCAGTTCCACGTTACCACTGCTTCACCTTCAGCAGCAGCAGGAGCTCTTTCAGAGACAAAGCACAAACAAAACGCTTCCTGCAGCTTTGTTCATGCGAAATAAAGTTGAACAGCGAAAGTAAGTGGTTCCACTTACTGCTGGTACTCCACATCACTAACAACCTGATAAAGCCACGGAGATACCACCATTTCTGCAGCTACAGCCGGCACAGAGAATACAGGTCCGCTATACCAAAAAGCGGACTTGAAAAGCGCAACATAAATATCTCAGGTGGTCACAAGAAACAACACAGACAACCTCTGTAGAACTTCAGGAGCAAGAAACCAGGTCCACTGCAGTAAACAAGACTTAATTCAGGAGAAAAAAAAAAATCTATTAATTCAAAACTATCAGTTATATGTAAAAAATATCTACCTATTTTCCACTTACCAATAAAGAGAAATTGTGTGTAATACCAGAGATGCACTTCTTACTCTCCTTTTAAAGCGCAATTCTATAGCACACGTAGTGTTTGAAGTTTGCTATAGCACTAATATGGAAGCAGACAACTTCCCTGGCCAGGGCAACCCTTACTTAGTTTCATGCTAAGGTTTTACTCGCATTCCTAGAGAGCACTGCCCTCCTACCAGGGCTGGAAAGTAAACCCTTTTTATCAAGTCTCTTCCTCTTCCAACCCCCATTCCAATAACTTTTGTTAAAACACCAGCAACATTTATTTTTAATGTGATCAAGCGAGATTTCTCTGAATTATATTGGCAAGAACACAAAGTTTATTTCATTCAAAGCAGTTTCAGCTCCTTTTTGATGTGGGGGGACACAGGGAATCACATCTCCAGCATACAAGAATAATCTAACAAAGTCCTAAAGATTGATTGGGTACATTTCAGCCTGATTACCCAGTGAAGACAGTGAGATATTATTAAATATAACAAAAGCTGCTCTTTCAGATCATTCTTGGTATTCAGTTAACATCTTCACCAAAAAAGTATGTCCTTTATGTTTTTGAATGTTGTATTTACAAACACGGCTTTGTTTAACAAATGAAAAAAACAAGGCATTCATTCAAGACATTAAAAAAAAAATTATCATTATCTCATCTTAGACTCATAATAGAAAAAAAAACCTTGCCCCTACAACCACTAACAAATAACGGATTATAGTACTTTAAAAGTCCACAAGTACTTCCAAATCATCACGTTGAGGTACACAATAGAACTGAGGACTTCTGGACTTTCACATTAATAAAAAAAAAACCCCAAAAATCAAAGGAGTAGCCATCACTACTTAAGACAGAAAAAAGCAGAGTTTAAAAATAAATTCCCTGCCATTTGAATGACAATTATGCACTAGATGATACTTTTCCCCCTCTTCCTACAATGCTTAATAACAAAAGAAATCATCAGGGTGTATACACAATTTAAAACTAGTTACGAATGTTCAATAACAATCTCCATCAAATAATTCACATACAGAAGAAAACAGTGCCTTTCCTTATTTCTTTATTTACTACTTGAATTTAGTGACTTCCTCACATGAGAACATACAAAACCAATCAAGTTTTACTATATACTTCTGAAACAATGCTAATACGTTAAATTAGACAATGCCTCTAAAAAAAGCTTTAGAGAACATACTTTACTCAGTGAAGTCATTCATTGAAACTGAATTTTCAAATATTATAAACTAATATTTATTTTGAAGGCAATTTAAGACAGAAGACTCATTTATTATATCACAGATATCACATCTGGCTCTATAGGTAATTTAAGAAATTGTACAGAGCTTCTAAAAATCCTCAATGCTATTCCCCAGAACCATAATCCTTCAACATCAGAGCACCAAGAAAAGAACTGCATCTCTGCGGTCAAGAGAAGTCAGCTCAAGAGACCTGGTCGACTATTCATGTTTATGCACATCTTTCAAGTCTAGAAATAGTCTCCACAAACTCCAATCCTACTAAGTGATATGCTATTATTAATGTATTAGTGCCATAAACATCCTTCTGTTCATAAATTAACACACGCTATTTTTGGCCACGGAAAAATTACACTATACCTTTAGAAACTTCAAGAAAATACAGTTTACTAAGTGTATAGTATAGTATATGGTAGATTAATAGAAATCATAGTATCTATACGCTCGAGTATGTATAAAGTAGAATAATTTGAGATAAACAGCTGTCACACCAACTTGATAGCAAAACGACTAAGGGGTTAAGTCATCTTTGTGTGACAGCTGGAACGAAGCAGGGGGAAGGGGAACTTTGGCACGTATGTATGAATAACCATAAAATTCCCTTGCCAGAGACCAAAAGAGACCACAAACAAATAAAATCAAAAAACCCAAACCCTAGCAAAAGCTACAGACATAATAAAAGGTCTACAGTAACTAAGAGACTGAGTACGAGCTCAACTGCCATTAAAGGACACACAAATACACGTGTCATTTATACTTCTCATTAAAGAAGAAATTCCTGAAATCTTCATCTCATTTGTGTTTGGACCATTTGAAGAGTAACTGAGTAATCCATGGGTCTCCCCTACAAACAGCTAGAGAGGAAAGAAGCTACAGATACCTTTCTGCTTTCAAGCACAAGGCTTCTACAACTCTTCTCTAACAGCCTTCAGAAGAGGATGGAATTTAGCATCCCTCAGACCCAAGATAAAATACAAGGCTACTAGGTCCACTGGTTCACTGTTAATGGAACTAGAGGACAAATTAGATATTGAAAATAAAGATAATAAAAAAGTCACACAGCTGCATGACCTAATGTTTGTTTTAACAGGCCACCCTGGATTTCTGGCATTTAATACACAATAAGCTTATCTTCTTTTGAGCAGCAAACAAAACCACAGAGGATCACAACATTTTGGATGACAAAACCAGAAATACAGATCAAAACCCTGAAATACAGCCCTTCCGCTTTTTTTTTTTCTTTAATTTATTCAAAAGAGCCTGTCATGACCTAATACACTGCAGGACAAGACTCTGCGACTGCATGAGACCTCGCATCAACTCCTTAATTCAGGTATTAGGAGCAGGCACTAAGAATTTCCTATACCTCAATGGGAGACTGCACCAGAAACACACTCAGAATGACATCAGAGAATTGATTCTTCTTAGGAATCACCGTTCTGACCAAAAAAAAAAAAGTCTTTTGAACGGTTAGGAACACTAACTTGTGTACATAACAAGTCTCATCTTCCTGCAGTTTTCCCCAAGGCTGTGATTTGGCTGTCAGAGCGCCTCTTCAACCCCGCTGTAGATTAAAGAACACAGCTTTTAAAACAGTGTCCACCCAGGTAACTCTCCCAGGATTTCTGTTGAGGTTTGTTTGATTTACAAGGAACTGTTGATGCAAAACTAAAAAGGAAGTAAAAGTTTATGGGACTGACAAACACTACTCAAGTCAGGTTTTGCTAATTTTGGAAACGCTGTTTAGTAACTCAATAGACCTGCTAAAGAACTGCCATTGTGTCCAGTCTCAAGACACACGGCCCTAATTTAGGGACACTGAAGTTAATGGCAGACTATCAACTTCAATGGTCTTGGCATCAAGCTCCTAATTAGTGGCCTATCCCAATCCATCCCTTACAAACCCAGTCCATTTGTAGACAGAAGTGGAAAGGACTGCATCTTAAATTTGCATAAATGGGGACCAAACTGACACAAACAGCTATCTGAACAGATACATTCAGCAGTTATTTTTGCAGGTAGGTCTAGTATGAGGAACATCTGGGTACACACAAGATTTGTGCCCAGTGCTGTCCACACACGTGTACTCAATTTCTCATCAACTTCAGCAGAATCACAGAGGCAAGAGAAGTGTTATATTTGGGCAACTTAGCTCTTGAACTATAACTCTAACTTTAAACTCCTACTAGTTTGGGTTTTGTTAGACATCCGCATTATCTTCAGCTTTTTCACTGGCACCTCACATCCGCATGTGCAGAGCCACACGCAAAAATAATGCTATTGGTACAACGAGGAGGCCACAGACATTGAAGACAGTAAGCCACATAGGAAAATACTGTCTCATATATTCTTCTTTAACATCAAGAAGTTCTTTGCGATAACAAAACAAAAGGGTTTTATTTTAGACTACCACACTCAGGATTTAAAAAGTTTCAATCACAACAAAAACTGAAATTGAGATCAAACCTGCTGGGAACTACAGCAAATTTGTACCATTATTGCCTGTGGCAGGAACCTGAATATTGTGACTGCATTTTAATGGAGCTACTGTAATAAATAAAGGGCATTGGGCAAAATGGGTAATCATCCAAGTTTGTATTGGCATACATTTTGTTGTTTTGACAAATACAAAACAAAGCAAAATTTCACTGTAAATCATAAGCACTGCTATTAATCATAGTAGCAACACAGAAGATGTTAATTTAAAATAAAATCTGAAAAAAAAGCCAGATTAAAAGCCTGACAGAGCATATCTCTGACCTTGGCCTGCTCCTTCTACAATTTCTAAGATAGAAATGGCTTTATCTTCACAACTTGGTTTTGGAGGAGAAAAGAATTGGAAGTTCTGTTTTAAACAAAGGGAAATTACAACAGGTATGACGAGGAATATTTTGCAGCGTAACTCACTGACTTCCATGTCAGGTTACTTTTCCAATCTGTTTATTTTCACCAGTAGTCTGGCCACGTTATTTGACTTTATCAGCAGCTTACACGACTTACTGTCATAAGATACTACGACATATCAGATTAGTTCACTTATTTCATCTGCAGCTTTCATTCATAACTGATTGACCCGTAGAAAGCAAGCCTGCCCCAACACCAGACTTTTGCTATCTTGTAATCGAACCACAATGTTCATATGTTAATCCATGACAGCATTTTCTTACAAATTATAGACATCAGTCATATCAGCTGTTTTATTTAAGCAACCAAGTTACACATATATTTTTACAGCATAATCCAGAGCAACATTGCAGAACTACACCAGGTCAAACTTATAACATCAGAATTAATAACATACATCCTAGCATTTCCAACACTTCACAAGGCCACACCTGAAAAACAAATCTCAATCATCTTTGAACATCAATTAGTCTGTGCTTTTAAACTGGGGGCTGGGAAGGTGGCAAGGAAAATGCATCATGAGCATTCCTTCCTTCTAAATCAGATTTCCTAGAAATATAGAGTCTGAAGAGCCACGCAGACAAGCAATTAACTTTCACTTACATACTGGGGGCCACTGGGCTGCATCTCTAATCACTGATAGGTTGAGGGGAGGCAGGGAAGCTTTTTTCAGATTTAAGTATCAATGAGAAAAAGGGGGCCTATATTTACAAGCAATAAACACGTTCATATTTCAACTAAGAAAAGGAAAACGCTTTCCTGTAGTATGCTTGTAAAGAAAAGTAAAGTAAAGGAAAGTAAAACAACTGAGTTTAATGGGAAAGATACTGAAGCAAGCTTCACTTCTGTAATTGCCATCAAAATCAGTGTCTCTCTAAGAGGAAGCATCATTCTGCATTCAAAGGAAAAATTTTTTAAAGTAGTTTTTAAGAATCTGTGTATACTGTGCTTTTCGGTACTAGATACCTCCTCATTTCATGTTTCTCTTTAAAAAGTGGCCTCTAGCAGCAAAAAAATAAAATTTCAAACATTGTACTAGAAGTTACAGAACACTTGAAATTAAAGCAAGATCACAATGAAACCAGAGTGCTAGAAATTAAACATCTATAATTCATCACTGACCTTAACACAGTCTTTCTACAACACTTAACACTGACTCAAAACACAACCAATATAGAAGTTTGTCACATCTCACTCCTGCAGAGTAATCCCCCTAGGTCAAGGCTTAGGTCGTAACATTTTAAGAATTAGGACATATAATCCCACTAACCAGTAAATCTCTACAACTAGAAACGTTTTGAATTAAAACCCACAACTATATACCATTATCTTTTCCAAAAGGAAATCAGTCTAGGTTGTAGCTTGTTTGACAGCTGCAGTGTATTGCTCACGATTGGTATCTATGTGATTATATACCATATTGGTAGAGAAATTCAAGGGGTCAATAACACTCTTTCTCCCAAAAAGCTAAGTATTCTGCCATTGTCTCCTTTTCTGAGCCATCCAAGGAAAGAAGGGGAAACACTACCTACAAATAGGGCAAGCTGCATCACCTAAGAATGATTCAAAAGCTAAACTAAAAATGAAAGCTTTATTACTTAACAGAAAATTATTCTGCTCATTCAGGAAAAGCAAGGGGTAATGGGGATAAGATGTTCAGGCTGTTCTCCACACAGCAAGTTTTAGCTGTCTGAATGTCTTTTAAAACAAGCTTTTGAGAAACAACTGTCTTGAATATTTGTGTTTTTTTTTTTTAATTAACTAAACTGTATAGAAATTCGCTGTCTTACTATTGCAAATAATTTAAACTTGATATACTTTCAAAGAGCAAGACAAAACCAATTATATATCTTAGGAGAGAAAAACTAAAATGCTTCTTCAAGTATTTGACAATTACAACATTTGCTACATATTTTCATCAAATTAAATGTGAGAGAGAGTCTCTGAAAAGTTTGCAAAATTATATAATTCAGAAGTTTTAAGATGCTTTTAAAAACAAAAATTCAAAACCATCGCTAAATGTGAGGTGTCACCTGGACTCCCAAAGCAACAGCTCTAACAATGTAAGAAGCAAACAGGCAGCATTAGTGCACAACTTCAAACAACTACTTCACTCCTCTACTGGCATGCTAAACATTTATTTTCATTAACCTTAACAAAGAACACAAACACCACTTTGTTGTATTCATAAACAAAAACATCACTGTATTCACAGAAAATAAACATTCATAAGAAAGAACAAAACACAGCCAAAAAGTTACTATAGTTTCTTTTTGTAAGTAGAAATAAACATAGCCTTTACAAGAATGGTATAAAGTATCTGTTAAAAATCTACACTTATTTCCTATTAAAGGCTTAGTTTAAAAGTCTCCGGAAACAGCTATTAGGCGGACTTCAATGAAAAGACTGAAACCAAAAACCACACACAACATTTACTCGCTTTCCATATGCACTGATGAAGACTCAACATGAGAGGATAATATTCGTTAGGACTTTGAGAACTACACGGTGCTACAAAATAGTATTAGCCTTACATTTTCCTTAAGATCTGCATTTTAAAACATATCCTTGAGTCAGGAGCATTTTATCATTTGGCATTTTACTGAAGTGTTTTCTCCTCTCATACACGGGCTATGAAATACTTCAACTGAGCAGGTATGTTTGATTTTATCAACCAAGCAAAAACAAATAAGCTATTCATCTTTAACATTAACAGATAAACGGCCAGCTTGCACGTCAGTACAACTGGAGATACTAACACTTCGCTGCACTGAGACGAGCAGTCTAAGGCACATAGATAAAAACCGTGGTTAAAGCTAACAAAATGTGTTACAGAGATCAAAACAGCACATCTCTAATTAACCTGAATGTTTTATGAGAATACGTAGAAATGAAAGATTACCATAATTTGAAATCATGAAGACTAAGCTAAACCATCAAGACCTAGTTACTACATGAACTTTATGTATCTTGGCTGCATCCTACCTGATCCACTGAACTGGCTGCTTCCTAGCGTAGTTGGTCTGGTTTTCCCACTATTAACAGGTGGAGAAAACATCTGCAAAACAAGAAAAAAGTTGCATTTAAATTAGCTTTGAAACTCTGTGCTAAATTAGTCATGTCAACTCAAATAAAAGTTAATAGGAAACAGATATTCCATTCATTTTTCTGCTAGAAAATAAAGAAGATTTAAGACGCATGTTTAGATACATAAAAATCAATAAACTAAAGCACTCCTTGCAATCTACTAATATCACTAAAATCTCCTTCCTATGTGAACACAAACAACTGAAAAGAAAAAGTAAAAGGAGACCTACTACTACGGCAAATTAAAACAGTTATATATCTTAAGTTTTGCTACTGAAAATACATTTCTCATTGATCTGTAAGTTTAAAGGCACTAGATAAAGTCAGCTTTTGAGAGGTAGTAGTTTTCTATTATGTTTATAAATAAAGCACCTCTCTGAAAGCTGTTAAAAGTATCACACAGAAAATATCTATCATTTTCTAGGCCAAAATCACTGTATAAAGTATCAAGGAATAACCTCTGTTACTTACGGGCACTAAATTTTCTTTTGGTTTGTTTTTTTTGNTTACCAGTGCCACACGCCATCTTAACCAACGTTAATTATTAGATTATGCCATCGCTGGATCAGCCTGATTTTAACCAGCTAAACCAATTGACCCAGCTGGTATTACAGTATTAAATCTGGAAGTCTAGACATTACATCAAAGTTCAGGTGTCCAACTCGGCTGGGGCAGACCGAGCCGAGCCCTGCGTGCTGCTGCCCCTACTCCTCAGCTGCCTCTACCGCGCAGTCACGGGAAGACCTCGGAGAACATCGTACCGCGCTGAAGTCCAGCAAGTCGCTCAGTTCCTTGTCGGTTCCTATAGCGGCCATCCTCTGCTGCTGGGAATTCATCTTCCTCCGCTCCTCGATCACCTCCTGGGGGACAGGGAGAGCGGCACAGGCAGCACCTCACCGCGGGCCGGTACCGACCCCGGCTCGGGGAACGCGGCCCCGGGCAGAAGGGCCGCTGGTCCCTGCAGCCCTGAGGCGGGGAATCCCCGGGGAGCCGCGCTTTACCGGCGGGCTGACGGAACCAAACTAACCAACTCTGCCCAAGTTTGCTCAGGCTCCCTTTTCTCCCCCGCTCCGCTTCCCCCCACCCCGAGCAGAATGCACACACACGCCGCGGCGGGGCCGCCGCCGCCAGGAATTAGGTCCCCCCAGGCAAGCGAAAGCAAATAAACAGCCGCGGCCCGGCGAAGGCCGGAGAATTAGCGAGAGATTAAGTGACTCACAGTCTCGGCAACAATGGGGCTGACAAGCGGGGCCGGCGCGGCTCAGCAGAGCCATCGCTGCCCCGGCATTCTGGGCGCTGCCGGCTCCCCCCAGCGCCCCCGGGCCGCGGCTCGGCGCTCGGGACCCGCGGGCCGGGACCGCCC